>QRDG01001793.1:228148-482397 GCA_012064385.1 Puccinellia tenuiflora | reverse complement strand
TTATCTCTACCTGATCTTACTTGCACTGCTTACTGACTCACTTTTGTTGACTCTATTGCAGCTCACCGACTCCTTCTGGAAGCCGGCCTCTGGAGCTGGTCTAAGAAAAGCTGAAGCTGAGGCTGAGCTGAAGAAGAGAGAGACTCCTGCCACAGATCAAACCACTGTGGCAGAAGACACTGATGATGCGATGAGGAGTCCTCCCAGGGGGCTCCGCTGATGATGATGCTGCCGATGAGGAGTCCTCGCCAGAGGCTCCAACTAAAATGCTGATGAAGAGGAGTCCTCTCAAGAGGCTCCCATTGTGGAAGAAACCGACGACGAGTCCTCTCCAGAGGCTCCCCACTAGGCAAACTGCTACCTCTGCTGCTGCTCAACCATCTCCATCTGCAGAGTCCTCTGCTAGGAGTCGTCACTCTCCTCTCCAGCCTCGAACAATAATGGCTCTCGAGAGGCTGTTCCCAAGGTACCACTCTCACGAGTCCTTGGGTCCTCTCGCTCTCCCACTAAGCCTGAGAACACATGCAGAGTTTATCGCCGCCAGGAAGAGGAAGCTGCGTTCCGATGGGCCTGCAGATGCTCCTGAGCCTCTGCCAGTCTCACACCAACGGAAATCGCTCTCCTCCCCAAAGGACGACTCTTACACTCTGGTTTGTCAATGCCTTCTTCAACTCTCAGGCCGCCTTGGACCTGGAGACCAATATTGGGTAAGCCTTTGTTCTTACTTGTATTATGACTTCTGTTTTTCCTTTCACTATTATTGACTTCTATCTTCTGTATTTCAGGGCTCGGCCTTGTGCCAAGGTAACAAGCTCCCAGGCATGGCTGATGTCTCCTCTGGGCGTGGACCTGCCCCTCCATCGACTTCTCAGACACAACCAGGACAGGTCCCTCCATGCTGCATCAGCTGGCGCACAACTCCAACCATTCCCGAGTCCTCTTCAAAGGCTCGGGCACGACTCCAACAACAGTCCAGCCCAGCTCTGGTGCTGTGACTCCTGATTCTGCGCCTCAGTTCAGCCGGCTCCTGTCAAGCCGACTCCTGCAGCCTCTCCGTCCATCAAGATCAAGTCATCAACCGACTACAGCCGACTTCGGGTAGCTGACAACATGTCATTTTTCTGAAGCTTATGCTGAAGCGGTTGACTTGAACGATCAATCAGCGAGGTTGAGGATGAAGAACAAGTGGCTCTTAGATCTCTCCACATGGTTCATGAGGTAAGTCTTTTGACTTCACCTTATATGCTTTTCTGGCATCATCCTATCTCAGTAGCCCCCAAGCACCTGTCTGTGGTGACTTGTGACTAGGATAGGTGCTTTAATTTGAAAACTGAACTCAGCTGCTATTTAGAAAAATTTGCACACTGTAGCCCCCAAGCACTGAGTCCTTAGCTTCTACTAGGACTCGGGGCTTGCTAACTTGCTGTCTGTCGGGTCCTTAGACCAAAAATTTTGCAACGAGTAGCCCCCAAGCGCCGAGTTGTCAGCCTGCGACAACTTGGAGCTACCAACATATATAACTTACTGATATCTTACTTGAAGAAAAATTTCTGTTCTGTGAGTAGCCCCCAAGCGCCAAGTTGCTAACTTGTGGCGACTTGGAGCTTATGACTTGTTCGACTAGGACTCATGCCTTTGCTTTTCTGATAGAAAAACTTGACTCCTGAGTAGCCCCAAGCGCCAAGTTGTTAACTTGTGACGACTTGGAGCTCATGAGTTCTTACTTAACTTGTGAAGCTTACTTTGCTTTATAACTTGTGATTGCAGTGCATTGTCTCCAAGATGAAGAGAGACATGAAAGAACTTGAGGACCAGGCAGCTGCCAGTGCCAGGTCTGCCATGGCCGAAAAGAACACTCCCTTCAGCTTGAGAAGGATCTGAAAGCCTTGGCTGCTCAACTGGAGCAAGGTAAATAAAGAGTCGGCTGATGCCAAAAAGATTGCTCAGAAGGCACACAATGACCTGAAAGGCTGTGTTCGACACTTGCAAAAAGGGCATTGGTGCCATGTGCCAACATATATTTGGTGAGCTTATAACTTTTGCTTGCTTCCTTTTGCACTTTCTGAATTGCTTTTGGACGACGATGACTCTTGATTTCTTTTCTGCAGGGGCTTGACTCCCCAAACTTAAACTGCCCACAAGCAAGCAACTATCTGAGATGCTTGATTACTGTCATGGGCTCCAAGAGGGAGCCCGTTCTGTGGTCAAGTACTTGAACCATAAAGGCAAGTGCCCCAAAGAGCCCTTGAACGTCTGGTGGACGAGTTGTCCAGAGCACCAGGCTATATGCGTCTGTGGAAACAATCTTCAATGAGGAGAGCCTCCATCAGGAACTTGGCTTTAGCCCACAGCTACTACCCAACTGTCTAGAGCCAGCAATGCTTACAATGGGCAAGCCTGAGCAACATGAGGATGGCAAACCTTTTACTCAGGACGACTTCAAGGCTGAAGAAAAATTGGTTCGGCCATATGCTTGCGAGATTGCCAATAAGATGGACCCTGAGGTATAGGTTCATCATTATGATTTGGAGAACAAAGAGTCGCTCCAGAAACTCCTGAGATAGTAAAATTTGGCCGCCCATCACAGGACCCATCTGGTGTATTCTCTTCTCTGCCGGTCCGAGTTCATCGTCACCGGCGGCTCCTGTTCCAAGTGCTGAGCCTACCCTGAAGACTCCTGCTGCGCCCACTCCTTCTAGAGCTGTCTCTGGAGACGCTCAGAAACAAGCAGCTTGCTAAGCATATGAAGAGTCCCAAGGGTACTGGATTTCAAACGAAGAGAGTCGCCACCAAGCCTCCATTGAAGCCGGCTCCTCCTCGCTGCTCAAGCACAAGGCAAATCTCCTGAAGAAGCTCTCGACTCCTGCTGTTCAAGCAAAGGACAAGTCCTGCTAAGAAGGACTCCCGACTCTGGCTAAGGAGTCGACTCCTCTGGAAGACAACCCTTTGAATGACTTTTGATTACTATGTAATGCTGTGTTATATTGAACTTTGTAATTATGCACTACTGGTTTTTAAACTATTGAGCTTGTTAGCTTTTGAGTTGTAAAGATGCACTACTGGTGCTTTAAATATTTAGCTTGTTAGCTATTTTGAATTTGTGCCAATCGGCTTGGTTCTTATAACCCGTCTAGTTTTTCAGCTGATGAATAAGTAGGCCCTGCATGACTTCTCTTACAGCTGTGTGCTGACAGGTTCTTAACTCATATGTTCCTTAGGATCCATAAGAGAGGAGAAACAAGTCATGCCTGTAGATAGATCATATTGTGCAGGATGCATCTGACTTACCAGCGAGAAAACTAGGAAAATTTGGCTACTGTGCCGGGTCCAAGAGTTTAAGCTTAACTTTTTTCACTGAAAAGCAAGCCCCCAAGATCCTGATGATCAAAATTTAAAGAACAAAGCGCACTCACTGGGTGACTCGACTAAAGGACTCATGTTCACAAAAGCCGGCTTTATTTCATTTGATCATAATAATTCGATTACATCTAGGCATGGCTCACTGGGCTCTTTGCCTTGCAACTCATAAAACTATTACAACTTAAGTATAATATGGACGTAACTGAGCTATGTTCCAAGGCCTCTTTGCCTCTGCATAAGGATCTAGTGTATGAGCTGTATCAGCTCCTTTGCCTACACTTGCCGGCTCTCGCACATCCATTAGATAGTACGACCCGTTGTTCAGATTCTTGCTTATGACGAACGGTCCTTCCCATGGTGGAGATAACTTGTGCATCCCTTCCTTACTCTGGACAAGGCGAAGCACTAAGTCTCCCTCCTGAAAAGTCCGAGTCTTGACTCTGCGTGCGTGATATCGCCGCAAGGTCCTGCTGATAAACTGCTGATCTCTCAAGGGCTAACTCCCTTGCTTCCTCAAGTGCATCGACCGAGTCCTGGCGGGCGAGTTCATTTTCTGTCTCAACATAATTAGCGACTCGTGGCGAGTCATGCAACAAGTCGCTTGGCAAGGACAGCTTCTGCTCCATACACCATGAAGAAAGGTGTGAAGCAGTGGATCTGTTAGGAGTCGTCCTGATGCTCCAAAGTACTGCTGGTAACTCCTCAACCCAAGACCCGGCGGCTCTTAGCAAAGGGACTCGGAGCCGAGGCTTAATTCCCTTCAGCAACTCCTGATTTGCCCTCTCTGCTTGTCCATTGGACTGTGGATGTGCCACTGAGGCTAGGTCGAGTCTGATGTTGTTCTCACCACAAAACTTGGCCATCTCCCCAACTGATAAGTTGGTACCATTGTCTGTAATGATGCTATGAGGGTATCCAAAGCGTGTTGCTATTTTCTTGAAGAATCTCACAGCTGATGCACCGTCGACTCTGCTGACGGGTTCCACTTCCACCCACTTGGTGAACTTGTCAACTGCTACTAGCAGATGGGTCTTCTGACAAGGCGACTTTGAGAAAGGGCCCACCATGTCGAGTCCCCAAACTGCAAATGGCCAAGTGATAGGGATGGTTCTGAGTTCTTGAGCTGGCACGTGGTCTTGCCTTGCGTACCTTTGACATCCATCACAGACTCGAACTATCCTCTCTGCATCCAAATGTGCTGTCAACCAAAAGAACCCGTGTCTGAAAGCTTTTGACACCAAGGATCTAGTGGACTGCATGATGACCACAATCTCCTGCGTGAATCTCTTGCAATATTTGCTTGCCCTCTTCTGGAGACACACATCTCTGGTAGACTCCAGTAACGCTTCGTCTGTACAACTCGCCATTAATGACTGTGTAGGACTTGCATCGCCTGATGAGTTGCTTTCGCTTGACTTCATCCTTTGGAGTTCACCCCGCAGGAGATATGCTAGGTAGGGCTCTGTCCACGCTGGGATTGCTCGTGTTGCTGCTACCAACACCGACTCTGGGTCTGGAAAGGCTAACTCCTCCTCTGAGGGCAACTTGACTGAAGGATGATGGAGTTCATCCAAGAACACATTTGGTGGTACTTTCTCTCCGACGAGAGCCGAGTCGTGATAACGCATCAGTGGCCTCGTTCTTGCGCCTGTCAATATGCTCCACTTGATAACCAGAAAAGAACCCGGCTATCTGTTCGACTGCTCTTCTATAAGCTGTCATGTTTGCATCCTTCGAGTCCCAGGTTCCAGACACTTGCTGAGCTACGAGATCCGAGTCTCCAAAGCACCTGATACGCTTGATGTTCATCTCCTTGGCCAAACGCAGGCCATGTAGTAAAGCCTCATACTCTGCCATGTTGTTGGTACAATCAAAGTGTAACTGAAGGACATATGCTAACTTATCTCCCTTAGGTGATGTTAACACCACGCCGGCTCCTGAGCCTTCTAACTGTCTGGACCCATCAAAGTGCATTGTCCAATACTTGGTGCAAGGGGTACTTGGTGAAGATGTAAAATCTGTCCAATCATTGACAAAATCAACCAAAGCTTGAGATTTGATTCGCTGTCCTTGGCTCATATGTGATATGATAAGGACCCAACTCAATTGCCCACTTGGCAACTCGCCCTGTTGCCTCTCTGTTGCGTATAATATCTGCCAGCGGTGCTGAACTCACCACCTTAATTGGATGCTCTTGGAAATAATGCTTGAGTTTTCTACTTGCAAGAAAAACTCCATAGACCAACTTCTGCCACTGTGGGTACCTTTGCTTTGACTCTGTGAGGACTTCACTGATGTAGTAGACAGGTCTCTGCACTGGGTACTCCTTTCCTTCCTCTGCACGCTCCACCACTACTACTGCACTGACAACTCTCTCGTTGGCAGCTACATATAATAGCATGGGCTCCTTATCTGTAGGAGCTGCAAGCACTGGTGCTGTTGACAAAGTTTTCTTCAACTCCTCAAAAGCACGGTCAGCTTCTTCATCCCATAGGAATTTATCTGACTTCTTCAGGAGTCGGTAGAGAGGACCCGCCTTCTCCCCGAGTCTTGAAATAAACCTGCTTAGAGCTGCCACACATCCAGTGAGCTTTTGAACGTCCTTCAGACAAGTCGGCTTCTGCAAGTTATGGATAGCCTTGATTTTCTCTGGATTTGCCTCAATGCCTCTCTCTGAAACGATGAAGCCTAGGAGTTTGCCCGCAGGGACTCCAAAAACACACTTGGTTGGGTTGAGCTTCATCTTGTACTTGCGTAGGTTCTCAAAGTTTCTGTCAGGTCTGATACCAGAGAGTCGGCCTTCTGAGACTTGACAACTACATCATCCACATAAGCATGAATATTCCTTCCAATCTGTTTCTTGAAACAATTTTGAATACATCTCTGATATGTAGCTCCTGCGTTCTTGAGTCCAAAGGGCATTGTTGTGTAGCAAAATGCTCCAAAGGGTGTAATAAAAGACGTCTTCAGCTCATCCTCTATGTTGAGTCTGATCTGATGGTACCCTGAATAGGCATCCAAGAAACAAAGCAACTCTGACCCCGCTGTGGAGTCAATGATCTGGTCTATACGAGGTAAGTGCGAACGGGTCCTTGGGGCAATGCTTATTAAGGCCCGTGAAGTCGATGCACATACGCAACTCTCCTGTCTTCTTTGGTACTAACACTGGATTGGCCACCCACTCTGGGTGAAAGACCTCCTTGATGAACTCGGCTGCGAGGAGCCGAGCCACCTCTTCTCCTATGGCTTTCCTCCTGTCATCATGAAACTTGCGCAGACCCTGCTTAACTGGTCTTGCATTAGGGTTAACAGTGTAAGCTGTGCTCGGCGAGTTCTCTCGGGACTCCTGGCATGTCAGATGGCTTCCATGCAAAGACGTCCCGGTTCTCACGGATGAACTCGACGAGCGCGCTTTCCTATTTATCAGAGAGGTGTGCCCCAATGGTGAACTGCTTGGAAGAATCACCAGGGGTAAAGTCGACTTACTTTGTGTCCTGAGCTGACTTGAATTTCATCTTCTCCTCTGTGGCCGGCTTCTTAAGGACCGAGTTGTCCTCCGGGTCCACGTTTGCTTTGTAAAACTTCAGCTCCTCTTGAGCACAAGCTGTCTCAGCCATAGCTGCATCACCTAACTCACACTCCAATGCCATCTGTCTGCTGCCATTAACTGTAATGACTCCTGCTGGACCTGGCATCTTGAGCTTCAAGTACACATAACATGGCCTGGCCATAAACTTAAAATATGCAGGTCGACCAAAGAGAGCATGATATGGACTCTTAAGATCCACTACCTCAAAAGGCATAATTTCCGAACGAAAATTCTCCACTGTGCCAAAAGCAACCTCAAGATAAATCTTACCAATGGGTTTGGCCGACTTCCCTGGTACTATCCCATGGAACACTGTCTCTGTTGGAATTAGCTGTCTATCTTGCAGCTGCATCCTCTTGAATGTGTCATAATATAAGATGTTGATACTACTTCCACCATCCATAAGCACTTTGTTCAATGTATAGCCCCCAACTTGAGGTGCCACTACCAAGGCTAGCTGCCCTGGGTCGTCAACTCTTGGAGGATGATCTGCCCGACTCCATGTGATGGTTTGCTCTGACCACCTGAGCCACTGTGGAAGGGCCGGCTCTACTGCATTAACTGCTCTAACTTTCAACTTCTTGGAACGTTTGGACGTACTAGTTGTGAAGACATGGTAGCTGCCACGACTCGGGTTTTGCTGCCGAGTTGTGACATAATACTGACCATTGCCATCATGGAGCTGCTTCGGGTTCTGCTGGAACCCGCCCTGCTGGTTACCTCCTCCTTGAGGTTGGTTTGATTATTGCCGGCTCCTCTACCGTTATTGCCGGGTCCTCCGGCTCCATTGTTTCCTCTATATCCACCATTGTTGTTACCTCCTCCTGGCCCTTGGAACCTGGCGCGCTGCAAATCTACGCACTGTCCCAAGGTATGACCGCATCTACCGTTCTTGGCATGTTTAGGGCATGGAATCCTCAGGACCTCCTCTGTGCTTGGAGTACGGCCTTGGTATCCACCAGAATTATTGTCCTTGCGTCTGACTCCAGTGTTTGTGTTGGCCACTAGGTCAGAGTTGTCTCCATACGGCCGCTTGCCACCTACTTGATTCTGGTTTTGATTCTGGTTCTAACTCTGACCATTGCCACCTTGTCCTTTAGTCCCTTCCTCCTGATCCTTTGTTTTGTCTGTGGCAGCGTGCTTATTAGCACCTGCCATGATCTCACCAATCGTAAGGGGAATACCTTGATTCAGGCTCTCCTTCATACGACCTAGCTTCCAACTCAAGGGATTGTAACTGCAATTTCTCTCCATCGCCATTAACACTGAACTGGTGGGAGTCCTTGTGAGGAGTTAATGATCTCTGAGACTCGCTTCATCCAGTGCCTTGCTGACTCGCCCTTCCTCTGGACACACCGCTCCAGGTCCTCGATGGTGCTGAGCTTTTTTGCATGTGCCCTGGAAGTTCTGAATAAAAGCCGCCTTCAATTGCTCCCAAGAGTTGATTGACCTAGGAGGCAAGTTGCGCATCCAAACCTTGGCTGCTCCCTCCATCATAAGATACATGAACTTGGCACACAGATTACCTGTGGCATTGCGAATACTCATTGCCATCTCGTATGTACCCAACCAAGAGGTCGGGTCCATGTTGGGCTCATAGTTTGGAACCTTACGCGGCTCCTTGAAACTGCTGGGGAAGGACTCGGACCTGATGGCATCAGACAAACACTCTGGTCCTGTTAACGCTGGGGAAGCACCAGGAGAAGTCACCTCCTCGTGCACCCGGGTTGGCTGAGGCGGGTTGGCTGCACCCACTAACGCTCTGTCCCTCTCTGCCTCCCGAGCTCTTGCTGCTTCTCTTTCTCGTCGTTGCCTTGCTTCATCAACCACTAGCTGAGCTTGTGAAGTAGTTGGCATGTTTGCACGATTCCTCACTAGTTCACGACGCCTTGCACTCGTAGAGTTGGCCGGGTTGGACTCACCGTGCCGACTCCTCGTACCTGAGTTAAAGGGTGTTGAATGTAGTCTACTTGCATCTGGAAAGGTTGGATACAAAGCTTGCTGAGTCAAAGCTGTCTTCAGTAGCTCGATAGCCTCACGAGTCTCCTGTCCTGCTGGTCCCTCTGATACCACAATGTTCTCCAATCTCAGAGTCGCCGCATGAACGTTGTCCATAGGATTAGAATAATGTCCCTCTGGAGTATGAAATCTGTTAGGCTGAGACCCTAAGCCACCAGATGCTCCTCCTCCGACTCCTCCTTCAGGCGGTGGTCCGTTGGTACGGCTGCCTCCCGGTCCTTCTGGGGTGGTGGTGGTGGTGGTGGTGGTGGTGCTCCTCCGGCTCCTCCTGCGGCGCCTCCTGCTGCCGCTGAGCCTCCCAGTCCGGCTCCTCTGCCTGGACCATTAGGTGTGGTGAATAAATTGGTTGGATTGATGTGGACTCCATCATGCAAGCGACTCCTGGCTCTGCGGTGTTGAATTGAAGTAAGCTCCTCGCGGCGCCTCCGCACGACCTGAGCTTCATCTTGGACTCGGGCCTGTCCGCGGCTAGTCTACGGTTTGCCTCTGTAATATCAGCTAGTTGCTTCTCCAACGCAGCTACGAGCGTTGGTTAACTCGGCCGCCCTCTCTGCGGCATTACTTGCATTAATTTCCTTTGTCAATAGAGTCGGATCAAACTGATTCCCAGTGTTTCCAGACATGTAGACTCCCACAACACGAGCGCGTACTGGCGACTCCTCATAATCCTCTTCCTCTATCCCATACCCAAGACGATCTTCAAACAAGGGTAGGATGGACTCTGAATCTGCATCATAATCTGAATCTGACTCTTGCAGCATCTCTGGTTTCTCAGCTAGGGGTTCCTCAGACTCGGCGATGATGCCGACCTCTGAAGTTCCGACCGACTCCTCGCCGTCGGACTCGACGACAACGGTTGGCTCTGATACTGACTCCGCCGAGTTCACGCGAAGACCCGACGCGCAAACCATCCCGACGAACACGTTGATTCCTCCAAAGACAAGCTGGTAGCCTCGTCGACTTCGTTCATCTCCGAAGTCCAGCCTGAGTCATCGATCTTGGTCTCTCCATGCTCATCCGTGTAGACCCGCCCGATGGCGAGTTTCTCCATAGCCCGACGAGCAGCTCCAACGATCTCAACTCCTTTTGTCACCATAGGCCCCACGGTGGGCGCCAACTGTCGTGGGGTTGTCACGGCAAGTTCTTCCTCAGGGAAGATGAGTTTCGGGGCCATTGATGACTGAAGTACGTAGGAACGATTAATCTCGCCAAGGAACAAGGATTTACCCAGGTTCGGCCCCTCTGATTCGAGGTAAAGACCTACTTCCTGCTTCTATGTTATTGCTCTTGATTATATCTCGATTACAAGGACCCGGCTCCCACAACTCAGGAGCCGGTGACTTCTCTCTGGTGGCTAGGGTGTCTCTACTGGTTGAAACTTATCTCTTAGCCCCCCCTCTATCTAAGGTCCAGGACCCTGCTTATAAAGGCCGCCGGGTCTCTGGACTTACAGGCTACACCGAGTCACACTAGAACACGGAGTCCTACCCTACGTCTTGGTCTTCCAAGTTAGACTCCGGGTTGTACTTGGACTCCTTCTTTGGACGAGCCTCTTCCTCCACACGGGCCTTGGTCGGCTTGTCTCCAGCCCAGCCCATGCGACTTGTCTCGTGACTCGGCGTTGGCCTTCTTGGTCTTGGCGGGTCTACTTTCCGGGTCCATGGGCCTACCTATAAAGTATCCCCCCATCACCATTGGTGATCGAATTACGCAGGAGTGGTTAATCTCAACGAGTGAAAGGGGATCGTATGAGCACCTAGAGGGGGGGTGAATAGGTGCTACCCAATTTTTATTTCTTTTCAATTTAGGCTTGACATAAAAGATAAATTCTCTAGATATGCAACTACGGTGAATTTATCTATATGACAAGGAAAAAAACAACTAAGCAACAAACACAATAGGGAGATAAGGGAGGAAAGAGATAACCGAAATGGAAGCACGCGGAGACAAGGATGTATTCCCGAGTTCCTCCTTGTTAAGGGAGTACGTCTCGTTGGAGGGGTGTGAGATCGCCACGAAGGCCTACTCAACGCCACAAAGGCCTCACCCTATTCTCCGATGAACCTCGCCACAAAGGCCTAGTTCACCTTCCACTATCGGAGACCTTCAAGGCGGAATCCGGAGCCCTTACAACGTTCTTGGGGCACACACCCACAACTTAATTGGGGGCTCCCAAATCAACACTCTGTTACAATTACAACAACAAGTAAGCACAAGAATCTAGGGTAACACAAAGCTAACCCTAGAAGAGAAATCCCTCAAGTAAATGAGGAGGAAATGAAAAACGGCTTGGTGAAGATGTAGATCGGGTCCTCCTCCTTCAATCCTCCAAGAATCAAAGCTTTTGGTTGGAGGAGTTGAGAGATCTTGCAATTATGAGCTTTTGCTTTTAATGAAGAGAGAGGGTGCAAGAGCTAGGGGGGCTGGAGGTAGGTGGAGGGGTATTTATACCCCTCCAGGATTTCTAGCCGTTACAGGAGTCGGGAGGCCGGAAATTCCGGGTTAAAGGGCCGGAAGTTCCGGCCTGGGGCCGGAACTTCCGGCCATAACACCGGAACTTCCGGTGGGCCGGAAATCTCCGGGGAGAGTTTCCGCCCACAACCTCCGGGACCCCTCCAGAGAGGGTTCCCCGAAAAGACTTAGTCGAAATCCACAGAAATTTCCAGGGGGCCGGAACTTCCGGCCATGCAGGCCGGAATTTCCGCCCCCCGGAAATTTCCGGGGGAACCTCCGATGAAAATTCCGGGACCCCTCCCGAGAGGGATCCCAAAAATGACTTAGCCATATTTCCGCCCGAAATTTCCACGGGCCGGAACTTCCGGCCTGGAGGCCGGAATTTCCGCCCCACCGGAAATTTCCGGGGGAACTTCCGGAGGGAAGTTCCGGGACCCCTCCAGAGAGGGATCCCAAATATGACTTAGTCGTTTTTCCACCCGAAATTTCCACGGGCCGGAACTTCCGGCCTGGGGGCCGGAATTTCCGCCCCTCCGGAAATTTCCGGGGGAACTTCCGGGGAGAAGTTCCGGGACCCCTCCAGAGAGGGATCCCAAAATGACTTAGTCGATTTCGCTCTGGGGCCGGAACTTCCGCCCGTAGGCCGGAATTTCCGCCCACCGGAAATTCCGCCCAGAGGGCCGGAACTTCCGGTCCTGAAACAACAGAAACCCTATCCTTCTTCTTCGACGAGGATCATAACTTCGATCTTTTCACCAACTGGGTCTAACCACCTAAAAAACCTGTCAACACACTTAACCAAATATGATTAGCCCATAATATGTGTTGTCATTAAATCACCAAAACTAAGAGATGTTCTTTCAATCTCCCCCTTTTTGGTGATTGATGACAACACACACACAAGAATAAATGGGGCTCCCCCTCGACGGGAGCTCCCCCTAGATAGGAGCATATATAACACAATAAGAGATATAACATGAAGTAGATCACAACGGTTTGCATGTCTTACACCACACATCACAAAGTTCAACGTATGAAAAGGAAAGATACATAGGCACAAGCTTAGAAGAGGCAAATAAGACGAAGAGAAGCTTGTGCCCAACCCATGCAAATGCCCGAAAGCCTAAGAACTACTTCTCCCCCTTTGGCATCAAGATACCAAAAAGGGAAAAGAGCGATGCTACAAACGTCCCAGAAAGATCACTCCGAAGCCGTGGCCTCGGACTCCTCCTCCTCCTCCTCACTTTCATCATCCTCAGACACATCAACAGTCCAGTCCACATACTTGCTGTTCCAGTTCTTGTAGCGAACAAGGGGCTGAACCTGCTGCTCAGGTGGCGGTGGAGGCATCTGAAGATGAGCCATGATCTGATGCTGATTCTGCAAAATCAAACGGCGCTCGGCGTAGCCATGATAATTCTCCTTGTGAATAGCCACCTCCATGCACAAAATCTTCTCGAGAGCACGCTTGATCCAAGAGCGCTAGGGCGAGCCCCACCCGCAGAAGATGAGCTCTCAGGAGCACTAGGAGGAACACGAGGCGCGGGGGGAGCACGACGGGCTGAAGAGGCACCACGAGTGAGATGAGCAGACTTCCGGTTCATTTTGACCCTTCCATGAGTCTCACAGGTAAGCTCCACATCGGGATCCACAACATCATCAGAAAACGGATACTTGGCCTTGATGAGCTTCATCACATAAGGTGCATAAGGAGGCACCTTCTTGTTGATCACAGAGTCATACATCTCATTGAAGATATAGTCCATAACGTCCACAGGGTTCGCATTGGGGCGAAGAGTACCCTGAGTAGCTGTCTCATGAGCAAAGTGAAGAAGATTCACAAGCCCTCCACGAATAGCATCGTTGTTACCTGCACTTGGAGCAATGGACTTCCCGGAACATGCGCAAGAGAATGTCATAGAGAGGAAGAAGTCCAGTGGTGCTCCCAACCTTGCTCTCATCACTATAAAGTTCCTTCAGCTGATTCTTGTCATAAGCGCACCCAATGAGATGCATGCGAGACCCCTCATTGAGATGGGAGGCAGAAAATGGGTAACCAAGAATGGCAGCAAACTCCCTGAAGTTGGAGGTGAGCATATGGGCGTCAGACATCCAAGTCATTCCAATGTTCACATCCGTGTCAAACACAACGGTCGCATAAAACTGCTGGATCATGGTGACATTGTAGTTGCACTCGGTATCCATCAGATTCCTCAGTCCCAAACAGTCCACAACTCGGATAGCAGTCCCAAAGTAATCTTCCTTCTTCATCAGGTGATCAAAGTCAATAGCCTTCATGGGGCAAACCCTCTTCTTTTCTGACATGGCCATATACACTTCCTTGAAGAGGATCTCCTGCTCATGGCACCAGAAACAATTGTCAATCTCCAGATCCCGAGGCTCAGCATAAAAGTCCGTCTTGCGCCACTCAATGAACTCAGACTTCCTCATATCACTGATCACAACCTGCACTGCCTTCTTCTTCTTGCGCTGCTTGTCAATCTGAGAGCGGCGTGAGGCCAAAGTCTCCTGGTCAGAATCAAACTCGATGTCATCAGGGCGAGGAGTGCTGCGAGGAGGGCGAGAGGCCGCACGCTTGAAGCGACGACGAGATGAAGAACCACCTGCAGGAAGAAGAATAGAAAGACGGGAAAGCATAGATAAGCACTCGTGTCCGGCGGCTAAAAAGACATAGCAGTGAGAAGAAAGTAACAATTTTGGTTCAGGTTCACACCGGAAATTCCGGCCCAGAAGGGGCGGAAATTCCGGCCGGCCGGAAGTTCCGGCCGCTGCACACCGGAAGTTCCGGTCTTGTGCAGCGGGCGGAAATTCCGTTGAATCTGAGCGAAAATCCGCACTACGTACTTTCAAATCACTACTAGGCAAGGAGAGAACTAGCCTAATGGAGCAATTCAACCGAAGGAAACTAGCAAATACCATCTAAATCGACTAGGTTAAACGAAGTTTGAGTTCGTCCTAGATTCAAAAATAGAGGTAGTTACCGGAGTCCATGGCGAAAAGCAAGCGGAGGAGAAGAATCCCCTCGACGAGGAGATGCGAATCCGGCCAAAAACCGGTGGAATCCGGGGCGGAGGCGGCCCGGTGGAGATCGTCCAATGGCAAGGGCTCCCGGGCGGAGAGAGAAAGAGAGGGGCGCGGGAGGTGGAAGAACTGCTCGTGAGAGCAGTTCACCCCGCGGCCCCGTTAAAAGGGAGCCCGGTCACTTAGACCGGAAATTCCGGCCCGAAGGGCGGAAATTCCGGCCCCCGGAAATTCCGGCCTGCCGCCAGAGATGTCCAAGATAAAACTGCCACACACAAAAACTGGACACGAGTGATTGAAAGCAATGGTTCAGGGATACGTTGGGGCTTAGGATAAGATCTCAACCTGTCTTAATATGGTACGACACTCATGTTTGCAAGATGCAAAGGTGAAAGGCCAAGCATGAGTGATTTTCCATAGCACACACATAGTGACACTTATAGGTCTAAAAACTCCAAATGAACACCAACTAAGATCCAACTCCTCACATGAGGAGGTCGGTGGCCGAAGCCACCATATATGAGTATAAAGGAGTGAGACACCGCGAAGATGTATCTTGGGTTCTCACTCACAACTCATCATTTAAGCTCACAATTCATGAATTGAATATAGAGTAGAACAATGAATGCATTAATCTAGGCATAATGGGGGGAGGGAGAGCCCAATAGTTAGGACAACACTCCCCCTATGTCCATGCCTACACCTAAACCAAGATAGAAGTTGAAACTATAGGTGTGTATGCAAGATGGTCAAGTCAAGCTCCTCGAATCCACGATATTTAGTTCATTCCTCAAATAAGTGAATCTTGCTTCATCAAGTGGCTTCGTGAATATATCGGCAAGTTGGTCCTTGGTTGGCACATAAGCAAGCTCAATGTCTCCACGGGCAACATGATCTCGAATGAAATGATGACGAATCTCAATGTGCTTGGTTCTTGAATGTTGCACCGGGTTGTAGGCGATCTTGATAGCACTCTCATTGTCACACAAAAGAGGCACTTTGTCACAAGTGACACCGTACTCCTTCAAAGTTTGCCTCATCCATAACAATTGAGTGCATGCACTTGCGGCGGCAACATACTCGGCTTCGGCGGTGGAGAGGGAAATGCAATTTTGCTTCTTAGAAGACCAACTCACCAAAGACCCACCAAGAAATTGGCAAGCCCCGGAAGTTGATTTCCTATCATCTTGATCACCGGCCCAATCCGAATCCGTGAAACCCCGAAGAGTGAAAGATGAATCCCTTGGATACCACAAACCAAACCTTGGGGTATGAATTAAATATCGTAGGATTCTCTTGACCGCCAACATGTGGCTTTCTTTAGGAGCCGCTTGATACCTTGCACACACACCTACACTCAACACAATATCGGGTCTAGATGCACAAAGGTAAAGCAACGAACCTATCATGGAGCGGTAGAGCTTTTGATCCACATCTATACCCTTTGGGTTAAGTTGTAGATGGCACTTGGTATCCATAGGAGTCTTCTTCTCCTTAGCATCCACCATATTGAATCTCTTGAGCATGTCTTGGATATACTTTGCTTGGCTAATAAAAGTCCCTCCTCTCAATTGCTTGATCTCAAATCCAAGGAAGAACTTCAACTCGCCCATCATAGACATCTCAAACCTATCGGTCATAAGCTTTGCAAATTCATCATTAAAAGCTTTGTTAGATGAGCCAAAGATAATATCATCAACATATAGTTGGCATACGAAAAGCTCCCCTTTAACCCTCTTAGTGAAAAGAGTGGGATCGATTTGCCCAACTTCAAACCCACGGTCTAACAATAACTCTCTAAGGTGCTCATACCACGCACGTGGTGCTTGCTTAAGTCCATAGAGCGCCTTATCGAGCTTGTAGACATGGTTAGGGAAGTTGGGGTCCTCAAACCCCGGGGGTTGCTTAACGAATACCAACTCTTTCAAAGGACCATTAAGAAAAGCACTTTTAACATCCATTTGTTGCAATTTGAAGTTATAGCAAGAAGCATAAGCAAGGAGGATACGGATGGACTCAAGGCGAGCCACGGGAGCATAGGTCTCTCCAAAATCAATGCCTTCAACTTGAGAGTACCCTTGAGCCACCAAACGAGCCTTGTTCCTCACCACCATGCCATGCTCATCTTGCTTGTTCTTGAAAATCCACTTTGTGCCTATAACATTGCGGCACTCCTTTGGCTTCTCAACTAACTTCCAAACTTTGTTGCGCTCGAAATTGTTGAGTTCTTCATGCATTGCTAGCAACCAATCCGGATCTTCAAGAGCTTCGGCAACCTTCTTTGGTTCAAACATGGCAATATGAGCTTGATGATCACTAAAATTCGCCAATTGCCTCCGGGTGGACACCTTGCCTCTCACATCACCAATAACCTTATCAAGGAAATGTTCACGAAGTTCCATGGTTCTTGCAACTCGAGCTTGACGACGGGCTTCGATATCCTCATTGCATCTTGGAGGTATCACTTGATCATCTTGATCATTTGAGTCCCCGTCTTGACCGGAAGGTTGACCTTGATCATCAATGGGCTCGGCTTCAACATTTGAAGAAGATGGTTGAGCAAGGTCTTGATCTTGGCTAGCGTCATGAGATGGAGAGATTGAATCTTGCATAGCAACATGATCAACGGGTTGAGGGTCTTCAACTTGTTCTTGGGTTGGTGCAACTTGCTCTTCTTGGGCAACGGTTTCTTGTGTAGATGAAGGCTCCACTTGAGTAGAGCATTGTCCTTCTCGATCCACCACAAGGGGTTCCTCAATGGGGCGGAAGAATCCCACACCCATTCTTCTTATGGCTTCTTGAGGAATTTCATCATCTACATCGGAAACATGAAATTGCGCCACTTGGGAGCCGTCATTCTCATCGAACACCACACTACAAGATTCTATGATGCGCCGTGAAGCTTTATCATAGATTCTATAAGTGTGGGATTCGCCACCGTAACCAACAAAAATACCCTCTAGAGATTTAGATTCGAATTTAGTGAGGCGACAACCTTTAATCAAATAGAAACACTTACAACCGAAGACGCGGAAGTAGGAGATGTTAGGCTTGTTGCCGGTGAGGATTTCATAAGGAGTCTTGTTCAAACCTTTGCGGAAGTAGAGCCGGTTGGATGAGTGACAAGCCGTGGATATAGCCTCCGCCCAAAACCTTAGCGGAGTCTTAAACTCCGCAAGCATGGACCTAGCCATATCCATAAGAGTCCGGTTCTTCCTCTCGGCTACACCATTTTGTTGAGGGGTATATGCGGCGGAATATTGATGACGAATACCCTCTTCACTAAGAAACTCATTGAGGGTGTAGTTCTTGAACTCGGAGCCATTATCACTCCTAATAGCCAATATGGGGACATTGTGTTGACGTTGCATTTCGGTGGAGAAGTCGATGAAGGTTTGTTGGGTCTCACTCTTCAACTTGAAGAAATAAACCCAAGTGAATCTTGAATAATCATCGACAATCACCAAGCAATATTTCTTCCCACCAAGACTTGCTTCGGGCACGGCACCAAAAAGATCAACATGGAGAAGCTCCAAGATCCTCTTGGAAGAAACGATTGTCTTGCTAGGGTGAGGAGAATCATGCATCTTGCCTTCAACACAAGCCCTACAAACACGGTCCTTGGCAAAAGAGACATCTTCTTTTAGTCCGAGTATGTGGCCACCCTTGTGGAGACTTTGCAAAGTTCTCATGTTGACATGGGCTAGGCGGCGATGCCACAACCAACCCTTGTCGGCCTTTCCGAATAGGCACATCGAATTTGTAGTGGTTTTCCCTGAAAAGTCAACCACAAACAAATCATCCTCGACGTACCCAACGAAAGCGACCTTTAGAGTCTTGCTCCACAAGATGACCACAATATCAACATCAATAAAGACGGCAAAACCCATCTTATTAAGAGCATGGACGGAAAGTAAATTGTAACCAAGGGTTTCGACAAGCATGACATTTACTAAGGTGACATCCTTAGCAACTACCACCTTGCCCAAACCCGTTACCTTAGATTTTGATCGGTCTCCAAATGTGACGGTAGATCCATTTAGACATGTTCGAAATTCCGTCATGATCTCTTTGCTTCCGGTCATATGTTTTGTGCATCCACTATCAAGCACCCATTTTGACCCGCCGGAAGCATAGTCCTCATTGGCCTTGGCCATAAGACACCTTGCGGAAGAGGTTGAGACATTTTCATTGGGGGATTCAAAGAGAGATGGAGTTGATGCAATGGCAATCCCGGCCACTTCACTTTTGGTTTCTTCTTCTTCCCCGGATGAGTATTCCTCTTGAGCAATTAACACCATCCGTTGAGGTTTCTTGTTGGTGGGATTCTTCTTGAAGAATGGCTTCTTGTTGGGGATCTTGGGCTTAACCTTACGGACAAGTTTGCCTCCATGATGTTCACGGTTTTCAAAGGGACATTCGGCTACGAAGTGATAGCGATCTTGACAATTGTAGCACGAACGCACCCTTTGGCCACCCTCCTTCTTTCCACTTGACTTGTTCACAAACTCTCTTGCCTTAGATGGACTCTTCCAAAAATCTTTGTGCGAGTGAGACAAAGTGAGAGCCGAGTAGTCCTTGAGGGTGTCCTCAAGCTCCTTGGGATCCCAATGAGACACATCTTCTTGTTCTTCATCATCACTGTCTTGTGCAACCATCTTGGCCTTCAAAGCTAGGGGAGAACTCTTGTGCATTCCAATGGCTCTAGCACGAGCATCTTCGGCGTTCTTGGCGGCCACTTTGAATGCGGACATCTCTTGCATGACTTCCATAGATGACATAAGGTGATAGTTGTGCCTTCCTTGGAGACTCTTCAAGTCGGTTGACTCAAAGGGCCATAGAGCACTCACATACTTCCTCTTGATCCATGCATCATCCACATGAGTTGCCCCAAGTGACCGAAATTGAGTGGCAAGAGTCTTGAGTCTTCGATACATGTCTTCATGCTCTTCACCTTCTAACATGAAAAAGCCCTCGGCTTGGTTGCTCAAGGACTCAAACCTATTCCTCTTCATGCTCTCATTGCCGATGAACTCATTGGTGAGAGTGTCCCAAGCTTCTTTGGCGGTGGTGGCAAACTCGATGTGTGACAAGTGCTTCTCCCCCACGGCGGTTTGGATCATGTTGAGAGCCAACTCATTGAGTTGACAATCAACAACCTCTCTTCTTGTCATGTTGTTGGGGTCGTGTGCCTTGAAGCCAACCTCGATGATCCTCCAAAGCTCGATTGAAGCACTCTTCATATAAGATCTCATAAGAAATTGCCAATTAGAGAAACAAGATGGATTAAACTTGGGTGGGTCACCCCTATTGTTTATATGAGGATGAGGGATAGGTGGGTCGGGGGAGTATATGTGAGGAACCTCACTATACGTCTCCTTCCCACTAGCATTTTTAGATGGGGATTGTTTAGTTCCATCACTACCCTCAATCTCCGATGCTTGCGCGGCGGAAGAATTTTCCTCTAGCGGTGGTGGTGTGGGTCCTACTCCCTTATGAAGGAGTTGCGCGATCATCTCACGCAATTCCTTCATTTGAGTGTCCATGGTGGATCTAAGACGTGTTTCCAAGTTCTCAAGATCCTCCGTGGTCACCCCGGGTTTAGGATCCGCATCATCACCGGAGATACTCATACTCTCTTAGGCGGTGAAGCCTAGATATAGAGACAAGGCTCTGATACCAATTGAAAGGGGATCGTATGAGCACCTAGAGGGGGGGGTGAATAGGTGCTACCCAATTTTTATTTCTTTTTCAATTTAGGCTTGACATAAAAGATAAATTCTCTAGATATGCAACTACGGTGAATTTATCTATATGACAAGGACAAAAACAACTAAGCAACAAACACAATAGGGAGATAAGGGAGGAAAGAGATAACCGAAATGGAAGCACGCGGAGACAAGGATGTATTCCCGAGTTCCTCCTTGTTAAGGGAGTACGTCTCGTTGGAGGGGTGTGAGATCGCCACGAAGGCCTACTCAACGCCACAAAGGCCTCACCCTATTCTCCGATGAACCTCGCCACAAAGGCCTAGTTCACCTTCCACTATCGGAGACCTTCAAGGCGGAATCCGGAGCCCTTACAACGTTCTTGGGGCACACACCCACAACTTAATTGGGGGCTCCCAAATCAACACTCTGTTACAATTACAACAACAAGTGAGCACAAGAATCTAGGGTAACACAAAGCTAACCCTAGAAGAGAAATCCCTCAAGTGAATGAGGGGGAAATGAAAAACGGCTTGGTGAAGATGTAGATCGGGTCCTCCTCCTTCAATCCTCCAAGAATCAAAGCTTTTGGTTGGAGGAGTTGAGAGATCTTGCAATTATGAGCTTTTGCTTTTAATGAAGAGAGAGGGTGCAAGAGCTGGGGGGCTGGAGGTAGGTGGAGGGGTATTTATACCCCTCCAGGATTTCTAGCCGTTACAGAAGTCGGGAGGCCGGAAATTCCGGGTTAAAGGGCCGGAAGTTCCGGCCGGGGGCCGGAACTTCCGGCCATAACACCGGAACTTCCGGTGGGCCGGAAATCTCCGGGGAGAGTTTCCGCCCACAACCTCCGGGACCCCTCCAGAGAGGGTTCCCCGAAAAGACTTAGTCGAAATCCCACAGAAATTTCCAGGGGGCCGGAACTTCCGGCCAGCAGGCCGGAATTTCCGCCCCTACGGAAATTTCCGGGGGGAACCTCCGGATAAAAGTTCCAGGACCCCTCCCGAGAGGGATCCCAAAAATGACTTAGCCATATTTCCGCCCGAGATTTCCACGGGCCGGAACTTCCGGCCTGGAGGCCGGAATTTCCGCCCCACCGGAAATTTCCGGGGGAACTTCCGGAGGGAAGTTCCGGGACCCCTCCAGAGAGGGATCCCAAATATGACTTAGTCGTTTTTTCCACCCGAAATTTCCACGGGCCGGAACTTCCGGCCTAGGGGCCGGAATTTCCGCCCCTCCGGAAATTTCCGGGGGAACTTCCGGGGAGAAGTTCCGGGACCCCTCCAGAGAGGGATCCCAAAATGACTTAGTCGATTTCGCTCTGGGGCCGGAACTTCCGCCCGTAGGCCGGAATTTCCGCCCACCGGAAATTCCGCCCAGAGGGCCGGAACTTCCGGTCCTGAAACAACAGAAACCCTATCCTTCTTCTTCGACGAGGATCATAACTTCGATCTTTTCACCAACTGGGTCTAACCACCTAAAAAACCTGTCAACACACTTAACCAAATATGATTAGCCCATAATATGTGTTGTCATTAAATCACCAAAACTAAGAGATGTTCTTTCAACGAGGGGACACAGAGTTTACCCAGGTTCGGCCCCTCTTGATGGAGGTAAAGACCTACTTCCTGCTTCGGCTTTATTGATATGACTTGATCTCGATTACGAGAACCTGATCTCGCTAACCCGAGATCCGGCGACTTCAATCTCTTTGGGGTCTGGTGTTGCGGGTTCTCAGACTTGTCGATCTAAGGTCCAGGGCCCTCCTTATAAAGGCGGTCGGGTCCCTAGACTTACAAGTTTACACCGGGTCACCCTTGGACACGGAGTCCTACTCTATGTCTTGGTCTTCTAGGTTAGAACTCCGGGTTGTACTAGGACTCCTCCTCGACGAGTCCTTCCTTTGTCATGGGCCTTGGTCGGCTTGTCTCCAGCCCAACCCATGTAACTTGAAGCGCGACCCGGCTTTGGCCTTCTTGGTCTTGGCGGGTCTACTTTCCGGGTCCATGGGCCTACCTATAAAGTATCCCCCCATCAGTAGCCCCCGAATTTATCTTGGGTGCAGCCTTAGCGGCTTCCTTCGACTCCATGGTTCGACTCCTTCGTCCGACTCCTCCAATTTGAGTCACAGGCTTAGAAGTCGCCTGCTGCTAGCTCCAAGATGAATTCCTGCATAAAGAACATAACACACATATAAAATGAGTCCTTCCTTGCCCTTTGCTCAAGCCCACCACTCTTGCCTTTGCATCAGCTGGCCGAGTTTGTTGTGGCTCTTATGAACTAGCTCTGAGGAGTTTGACTCTTCCCACTTCTTGCAGACACAGGACTCGCCTTTCTGAGACAAGCCGACTTTTCTTTCCACTACTGTGTCTTCATTTTCTCAGATATACTCTGTTTGACTTTGGCTGCCGTATCTTTAACCACAAAATTCCCGCGGACGTCTCCACATTTTCCGCACTTTTAATGTGGAACAACGCCGTAACTTTCTAGGGTTTTACCCTTTATAAGTTGTCAAGGGTGTGGTCCAAAAACCCTCACTTGCCCTTTCACCTCTAATCTTCTTCTTCCTCCCGTTCATTCTCTTTCCCGCGCGCAGCTCGCTCCGCAAGTACGCCATGGCCCCCAAGCGCTCTAATGCTGCTTCCAAGGCCAAGGCTTCCGCGTCCAGCCGGACAATCGACATCGCCACCGCGGCCGCCGCCGCCGCCAAGACTTCCTCGTCCAAGCGATCCATCTCCGCAGATTGGGGCGGATCTACCACTACGGCCGAGCAAATCAAGGGGTACCAGCTCGCTGGTCTCCTCCCCTCCAATGTCAAGGCCCGTGCCCCAGGGAGTGAAGCGGTGCCCTCTCCGGCGAAGGGGGAGGTCGTGATCTTCTCCGAGCATCTTTTCCGAGGATTCACTCCCCCGGGTAATTTGTTCTTCCGCCAAGTCCTTGAGTTCTACAAATTGTGCATCCACGATCTCGCGCCTAATTCCGTTTTGACCCTCTCCAATTTCGTCACTCTTTGTGAGGACTACCTCCAAATCAAGCCAGACCTTGATCTCTGGCTTGAGCTTTTCTATTGCAACCCCCAGCCTGAAACCTCTGGGGGTCCTCTTCTTCAGTGCGGCGCTGTTACTCTTCAACGTCGCCTAAACTCCGTCTTGCCCAAACCTGTCTTTCCTAACCGTGTCAAGGATTGGCACAAAACATTCTTTTACTGCAAGGACACATCCCCTGAAGATGAGCCTCGCCTTCCTCTCTTTTCTGAGGATCGCCTAGAAGCGACTCCTCTTATGAAAGCTAGGTGCGAAGAGGCTGCAAGGCCCAAAGTCGAGTCCTTGATCATACGGATTCGCACCCTTCTGACACACAAACTTGAGAACCTGGACTTGGTGCGTTGCTGGACGACCTGGAAAATCCAGCCACTGAGCCGAAGGACTCGGCTGATATGTGAGTACACACGCTGTGTGACTGATGACCTCCGTATCTCAGAGAAGCTGTCTGATGGCCCTGAACTTGGCCGATTGATAAAGAAGCTGACGGGCAAGCCAGTGAAGGACCAAATGCAGTTTGGACTTGAGCCTTTTTGCTCCACCAATCAAGCTCATGCTGTAAGTATTTCATTTGATTCACTTTCATCTGCTTTCTCTACTTCATTTGCTAACTTATCTTTCTATCTTCTTTACAGTTAACTGACTCCTTCTGGAAGCCAGCTTCTGAAACTGAAACTGAGGCTGATGTTGATGAGGAGGCAGAGGAGGAGGCTTCTGCCACGGAGCAAAATGTCGGGGCAGAAGATGTTGAAGATGATGCCAAGGAGGATTCTTCTCAGGAGGCTCCTGTTGAAGATGATGATGAGGAAGAGTCCTCCCAGGAGGTTCCTGTTACTGGGCAGGGACGTATGGCTTCAAGTCCTGCCACTTCCCAGCCAACCTCGTCTGAGGAGTCCTCCGGCACAAAGAGCCGCTCCTCATCTCCCCCAACTCCTACTAGGAATGGGTCTCGAGGGGCTGTTCCAAAGGTACCTCTCTCACGAGTCCTTGGATAAACCAGTTCAACTGCTAAACCTCAAGAATCTACGCAGAGCGTTCTTGCTGCTAGGAAGAGAAAACTGCGCTCTGACGGTCCTGCAGATGCTCCTGATCCTTTGCCAGTTTCCCACCAAAGGAAGTCAACTTCTCCTCCTAGCATAGCCGACTCCTATCACTTTGGCATGTCTATGCCTTCCTCTGACTCTCGGGCCTCCCTGGACCTTGAGACTAACACTGGGTATGACCTCTTAGCTTGCTTGTTCTTATATGACTTCTGTGTTTCCTTTTCATGAACTTTTTGCTGACTTCTGACTTTGTCCATTTTCAGGGCTTGGCCTTATCTGAAGGTCACAAAGCTCCAGGATATGGCTGATGTCACATCAGCCCGTGGATCTGTCCCTCCTTCTCCTTCTCATACGACAAGCACAAGGACCGCTCCTTCCACACCTGTATCTGCAGGTGTGAACATTACTCCTGCTCCCACTATCCCCGAGTCCCTTCCAAAGACTCGGGGGGGAAGCTCCACTGGTGGTCCAGTCCTCTTCCGGGACTGAGACTCCTACAGCCATTCCTCAACCTTCCCCGGCTCCTCATCAGGCGGCTTCTGCAGCCCAACTCAACGACCCAGCCAAGTCCTCCAACGATTACAGACGACTTCGAGTGGCTGACAACAAGTCCTTTTCTGAGGCTTGGATAGAGGCTATTGAACTAAATGATCAAGCAGCCAGATTGAAGGATGATTAGCAACTGGCCATTAGATCTCTTCAACTTATCCATGATGTAAGCTTTCTGACTTCTAGTCTTTGTGTTCTCTGGTAACCTCCTATTGCAGTAGCCCCCAAGCACCTTATCTGTGGTGACTTGTGGCCAAGATAGGTGCTTTACTTTGAACTTTAACTTAATTGCTGTGTAGAAAAACTTGTGCATTGTAGCCCCCAAGCACTGAGTCCTTAGCTCTTCTAGGACTCGGGGCTTTAACTTGATGACTCTTAGGTAGGATAACTAAAAAGTTTTCCACGAGTAGCCCCCAAGCGCCAAGTTGTTAACTTGTGACGACTTGGAGCTGCTAACTTATTGACTAGGACTTGTGGCTTCTGTATTTAGAGAAAAATCTGACTCCTGAGTAGCCCCCAAGCGCCAAGTTGTTAACTTGCGACGACTTGGAGCTTATGAGTTCATACTTTGCACTTGTACATATGAAATTTGATAGCTTGTATATCTGACTTGTTCATATATGACTTGTGAGTCCTGACTTGTGAACTCGAACTTGTACTTGCAGAATCTTATTTCCAAGATGAAGAGAGACATGAAGGAATTGGAGAACCAGGCAGCTGCTAGTGCCAGGACTGCTCAGTCTAAAAAGTAGCACTCTCTCCAACTGGAAAAAGACCTGAAAACTTTATCTGCTGAGCTGGAGCAGGTCAAGAAAGAATCTGAGGTTGCCAAGAAGACTGCCCTGAAAGCCCACAATGAGCTAAAATCAGTTTATGACACCTGCCATAAGGGCATTGGAGCCATGTGCCAACACATTTTTGGTAAGCTATGTCTTTGCTTGCTCCTTCTTTGCACTTTCCTGAAGTACTATCAACTTATGCTCACTGACTTGTTTCTGCAGGGCCTGAATCTCAAAAGCTCAAGTTGCCAGTTGGCAAGCAATTGCATGAGATGCTAGACTACTGTCATGGGCTGCAAGAGGGAGCCCGTGCTGTGGTAAAATACTTGAATGCCAAGGACAAGTGTCCCAAGGAACCTGAGCGCCTGGTAGATGAGCTTTCTAGGGCACCAGGCTATATGCGCCTCTGGAAGCAGTCCTCTTTAAGGAGAGCCTCTACCAGGATCCTTGCTTTGGCCCACAGCTATTATCCAACTGTCATAGAACCAGCTCTGCTCACTATGGGGAAGCCAGATCAACATGAAGATGGCACACCCTTTACTCAGGATGACTTCAAGGCTAAGGAGAAGCTGGTGCGTCCTTATGCATGTGAGATTGCCAACAAGATGGACCCTGAGGTATGGGTTCATCACTATGACTTGGAGAACAAGAGGGTTGCCCCGGAGACTCCTGCAATTGTAAACTTTGGTCGCCCCTCATAGGCAATGGCAGGTGGCTCATGTTCGCTAAACCAAGTTCTTCTGCACCGGCGGCTCCTATTCTTGGTAACCTAGCTGGTGTTGAGCCTGTTCTGAAGACTCCTACTGCGCCCACTCCTTGAAGAGCTACTATTGGGGACTCCCAACCTCAAGAAGAAGAGCAGGCTCAACATGTGAAGAGCCCAAGAGGTACTGGTTTCCAAATGAAGAAAGTTGCCACCAAGCCCCCTATGAAGCAGGCTCGTGCCTCTACTGCACAAGCGAAGGGCAAGTCTCCTGCCAAGAAGGACTCTCCAGTTCCAGCCGAGAAGTCGACTCCTCTGATTGATCATCCTCTTGATGATTTTTAGACTTTTGTAATACTGCGCTGCTGGTGTAAACCTTTTGGGGTTTGAACTAGTTGTTCTGAAACTGTGCCAATCGGCTTGTAATGACTTGCTTGTTCAACAGTGACATTGATATGTCTTATCTATGCAAGTCACTGCTTGTTTCTTATAACCCATCTAATTTTTCACTGGTGAATAAGTAGGACCTGCATGACTTCTCTTACAGTTTGTGCTGACAGGCTCCCAACTTCTTATGTCCTTTAGGATTCATAGGAGTTAGAGACAAGTCATGCCTGTAGATTATTCATATTGTGCAGGCTGCATCTAACTTACCAGCGAGAAAATTAGGAAAAATTCGGCTACTGAGCCAGGTTCAAGGGTCTAAGCCTGACTTTTTTCCTGAAAAGCAAGCCCCCAAGAACCTGATGATCAAATATAAAGAATAAAGCATACTTACTGGGTAACTCGACCAATGAACTCATAATTTTAGAGAGGCCGGCTTTATTTTCTTTGATCATAACAATTTGATTACATTTAGGCATGGCTCACTGGGCTCTTTTGCCTTTCAACTCATAAAAACTATTACAATTTAGCTATAGTAAGGACGTAACTGAGCTATGTTCCATGGCCTCTTTGCCTCTGCATATGGATCTAGTGTATGAGCTGTGTCAGTTCCTTTACTTGCACTTGCCGGCTCTCGCACATCCATTAGATAGTACGACCCATTGTGCAAGTTCTTGCTTATGACGAACGGTCCTTCCCATGGTGGAGATAACTTATGCATCCCTTCCTTGTTTTGGACTAGGCGAAGCACTAAGTCTCCCTCTTGGAAAGTCCAAGTTCTGATTCGATGAGCATGATACCGCCGCAAGTCCTGCTGATAAACTGCTGACCTCTCAAGGGCTAACTCCCTTGCTTCTTCGAGTGCGTCCACCGAGTCCTGACGAGCAAGCTCATTTTCTATCTCGACATAATTGGCTACTCGTGGCGAGTCATGCAGCAAGTCGCTAGGTAGGACGGCTTCTGCTCCATACACCATGAAGAACGGTGTGAAACCAGTAGATCTGTTAGGAGTCGTCCTTATACTCCAAAGTACTGCTGACAGCTCCTCAACCCAACACCCAGCGGCTCTTAACAGGGGGACTCGAAGCCGGGGTTTTATTCCCTTGAGCAACTCCTGATTTGCCCTCTCTGCTTGTCCGTTGGACTGTGGATACGCCACTGAGGCTAGGTCGAGTCTGATGTTGTTCTCACCACAAAACTTGGCCATCTCTCCAATTGATAAGTTGGCCCCATTATCTGTAATGATGCTGTGAGGATATCCGAAGCGTGTGGCTATCTTCTTGAAGAACCTCACTGCTGATGCTCCGTCGACTCGGCTTACGGGTTCGACTTCTACCCACTTGGTGAACTTGTCAACGGCTACTAGCAGGTGGGTCTTGTGACAGGGCGACTTTGAGAAAGGACCCACCATGTCAAGCCCCCAAACTGCAAACGGCCAAGTGATAGGAATAGTTCTGAGTTCTTGGGCTAGTACGTGGTCTTGCCTTGCGTACCTTTGGCATCCATCACAAACTCGTACTAACTTTTCTGCGTCCAAATGTGTTGTTAACCAAGAGAACCCGTGTCTGAAAGCTTTTGACACCAAGGATCTAGTGGATGCATGATGACCACAATCACCTGCGTAGATTTCTTGCAAGATTTGCCTGCCTTCTTCTGGAGACACACATCTCTGGTAGACTCCAGTGGTACTCCTTCTATACAACTCGCCATCAATGACTATGTAGGACTTGCACCGTCTGATGAGTTGTCTCTGTTTGACTTCATCCTCTGGTAGTTCACCTCGGAGGAGATATGCAAGGTAGGGCTCTGTCCATGCTGGGATTGCCCGTACTGCTGCCACAAGTGCTGACTCTGGGTCTGGGAAGGCTAACTCCTCTTCTGAAGGTAACTTGACTGACGGATGATGGAGTTCATCCATGAACACGTTGGGAGGTACTTTCTCTCGACGAGAGCCTAGTCGTGATAACGCATCGGCGGCCTCGTTCTTGCGTCTGTCAATATGTTCCACTTGATAACCAGAAAAGAACCCAGCTATCTGTTCGACTGCTCTTCTGTAAGCCGCCATATTTGCATCCTTCGAGTCCCAGGTTCCAGATACTTGCTGTGCCACGAGATCTGAGTCCCCGAAGCACCTGATGCGCTTGATGTTCATTTCCTTGGCCAAACGGAGTCCATGTAGCAAAGCCTCATACTCTGCCATGTTGTTTGTACAATCAAAATGCAATTGAAGGACATATGCCAACTTATCTCCTTTAGGTGAAGTTAAAACCACGCCGGCTCCTGAGCCTTCTAGCTGTCTGGACCCGTCGAAGTGCATTGTCCAATATTTGGTGCAAGGTGAACTTGGTGAGGAGGTGAAGTCAGTCCTATCATTGATGAAGTCGACCAAAGCTTGAGACTTAATGGCTGTCCTAGGCTCGTATGTGATATGATAAGGACCCAATTCAATTGCCCACTTGGCAACTCGCCCCGTTGCATCACTGTTACATATGATATCAGCTAGTGGTGCTGAGCTCACCACTTTGATTGGATGCTCTTGGAAATAGTGCTTAAGCTTCCTACTAGCAAGAAAAACTCCATAAACCAGCTTCTGCCATTGAGGGTACCTTTGTTTTGAATCTGTAAGGACTTCACTGATATAGTAAACAGGCCTCTGTACTGGATACTCTTTACCTTCCTCTGTATGTTCCACAACTACCACTGCGCGCTGACAACTCTTTCATTGGTAGCCACATATAATAGCATGGGCTCCTTATCTGTAGGAGCTGCAAGTACTGGTGCCGACGATAGGGTTTTCTTCAAGCCCTCAAAAGCATCGTCGGCTTCTTTGTCCCATAAGAATTTGTCTAACTTCTACAGGAGTCGGTAGAGGGGACTCGCCTTCTCTTCGAGTCTTGAGATGAATCTGCTTAGATCCGCTACACAACAAGTGAGTTTCTGAACGTCCTTTAGGCAAGTTGGCCTCTGCAGGTTGTGAATAGCCTTGATCTTCTCTGGGTTTGCTTCAATGCCTCTCTCTGAAACAATGAAGCCGAGGAGTTTGCCTGCAGGGACTCCAAAAACACACTTGGGTGGGTTGAGCTTCATCTTGTACTTGCGCTGGTTATCAAAGGTTTATGTCAAGTCTGCTATCAAAGAGTCAGCTTTCTGAGACTTGATAACCACATCATCCACATAAGCGTGAACATTCCTTCCAATCTGTTCCTTGAAACAGTTCTGGATACACCTCTGGTATGTAGCTCCCGCATTCTTGGGTCCAAAGGGCATTGTCATATAGCAAAATGCTCCAAAGGGTGTAATGAAAGATGTCTTCAGCTCATCCTCTTTCTTGAGTCTGATCTGGTGGTACCCTGAGTAGGCATCCAAGAAACAAATTAGCTCTGATCCAGCTATGGAGTCAATGATCTGGTCTATACGAGGTAAAGCAAACGGATCCTTAGAGCAGTGCTTGTTGAGACCCGTGAAGTCGATGCACATACGTAGCTCTCCTGTTTTCTTTGGCACTAGTACTGGGTTGGCCACCCACTCTGGGTGAAAAACTTCCTTGATGAACTCAGCTGCAAGGAGCCGAGCCACCTCTTCTCCAATGGCTTTTCTCCTGTCGTCGTGAAACTGCGCAGACCTTGCTTGACTGGTCTTGCATTAGGGTTAACATGTAAGCCGTGCTCGGCGAGTTCTCTCGGGACTCCTAGCATGTCAGATGGCTTCCATGCAAAGATGTCCTGATTCTCACGGATGAACTCGACGAGCGCGCTTTCCTATTTATCAGATAGATGTGCCCCAATGATGAACTGTTTGGAGGAGTCACCTGGGGTAAAGTCCACTGATTTGGTGTCCTGAGCTGACTTGAATTTCATCTTCTCCTCTGTGGCCGGCTTCTTGAGGACTGAGTTGTCCTCCGGGTCCACATTTGACTTATAAAATTTCAGCTCTTCCTGAGCACAAGCTGCTTCGGCCGTAGCTGCATCTCCCTGTTCACATTCCAATGCCATTTGTCTGCTGCCATTAACTGTAATGACTCCTGCTGGACCTGGCATCTTAAGCTTCAAGTAAACATAACACGGTCTGGCCATAAACTTAAAGTATGTTGGTCGACCAAAAAGAGCATGGTATGGACTCTTAAGATCAACTACCTCAAAGGGCATAATCTCTGAACGAAAATTTTCCATTGTGCCAAAAGCAACCTCAAGATAGATCTTACCAATGGGTTTTGCTGTCTCATTTGGTATCAACTGCCTATCTTGCAGTTTCATCCTCTTGAATGTGTCATAGTATAAGATGTTGATACTGCTTCCACCATCCATAAGCACCTTGTTTAATGTGTAGCCCCCAACTTGAGGTGCTACCACTAAAGCTAGGAGCCCTGGGTCGTCGACTCTTGGTGGATGATCTGCCCTACTCCATGTGATGACTTGCTCTGACCACTTGAGCCACTGTGGAACTGCTGGTTCCACTGCATTAACAGCTCGAACTTTCAATTTCCTGGCACATTTGGACGTGCTTGTTGTGAAAACATGATAACTACCCTGACTCGGGTTCTGCGGTCGAGTTGTGACATAATATTGCCCTTGGCCATCATGAAGCTGCTTCGGGTTCTGCTGGAACCCGCCCTGCTGGTTACCTCCTCCTTGCTGTAAGTTGGGATTATGGTCGGCTCCTGCGCCATGGTTGCCGGGTCCTCCATTACCATTGTTTCCTCGATATCCATTGTCGTTGTTCCTATTGCCTGGTCCTGCAACTCTGCCACGCTGCAGGTCTGTTTCGCTGAAAATTAGCGGAAACGCTACCCCTGCGTATAGAGGTTTTCCTAAATGCGTACATGATAGTACAAATTGCGGGCGTGCCATCTTGCTAACTAAAACAAGAAATAAAATAAAGGGAGACAAAAAAGACAAAGCACCATATATGGGAACACTGCATTTTATTCATATCATTGCGTTGTACACATACAAAATATGTATTCCCATAAACTATATCTATTTTTGCCTTCTGCGTCGCGCTCATGGAGTATCTGACTTTGGAGATTGTGTAGTTTACTGATTCCCGTCGCTTTTACAAGCATCCGGTTAATTACATCTGCAGGGTAAAACCTGCGGAATACCTCCGATTAAGCTGCGTTGATGGTCGTCCTCATATTTGGATTGTTCATCCATATGCATTGTGTTATTGGTGAAAATATTATGCGGGTGGCTTTGTTTCGCCGATACCCGGTCACGTGTACTATCGCCATGTTGGTATGACCAACAGGATAATGTCGATGAAGAGGATGACTTTCGCCTCGTCGGTGCCCAGTCATGTAACGTCCTAAATTCATCAAACGCGGACATGTATGTTGCTATCGCCTCGTCGGTACCCAGCAAAGATGTGTCCGTACCCGTCGGTTTTAGACATGTAGATAAAGTAGTGACCCGGCCTCGTCGGCACTTGGCCATGGTTTCGTCTAGCCTCGTCGGCACTAGACGGATGGTGGAAATAATATGAAGATGGCCTTTTTCTCAATCAACACTCAGCCAAGATGTCAATGTAGGAAATATCACATATGCATGTTGGATGATGCTTTTCAGATATATTAATCTTGCATCCTTGTAGGAGCAAGATCAATGTTGTGTATATGATCTTCGCCTCCTCGTGAGGGGCGGTGTAGAGGTGAATATGATTAATCATGCCCCCTTGTGAGGAGCAAGATTAATGTCGATGATCTGACTTCTTCGTATTTGGCCGTAGCCGCTTACGCTCGTCATAGTTTGAACGGAGCCACGGCTGACCACTCTTGTAGGTAGTCCCGCGCTCATGTATATTATAGACGGTTTCATCTCATCGGGAAGCTTTGATTTTAGCCTCTCTTCGATGGTGAAATTTGTCGTTGTGCGGATGTTGCTTTCGACACTTAACCTTCATCTGGATCGATTGGCAACGAAGAACATGTGTATGCCATAGAACGGTTCTTCCATAAAAGAAGATCAAGAAGGCACAATCTTATAATGTTACTTACCGATGAAGAAGGGCCTTGCATGTCGTGCCTTGGCCGACATCGAAACATCGCGGGAATATGCGCAGCTTCTTATTTGATTGGACGATCTTGCTCAAGATGTCGTCTTTGACGAATCAACTCAAGCTCAGCCGGTGTGACGTTCATCGTTCCGCGATCGCCCTCTGTCTTGCAGCGATTTAGGCGCAGAATCGAGAAGTCTGTGCATGTTTACTTTTGACGGCAAGAGGTTTTCGGCGTGCTTGTACCTCAACTGTCTCCCGTCTCGTGTGTGTCTTCTCCTCTTGGGGGCAAGCAATGACATAGCCTTACATAAGCGTCACACCGAGGCAGTAAGGAACAAGGTTGTACATTACCGACATAGATGAAATAGTCGGGTGATGATTTTCATATACTCCACATGGCCGACTTTGATGAGGCGGTTGTTGCCATGGTTGTAAAGATTTATACTTTCACGTAGTTGCGTCTACATGGCCAACGTTGATGAGGCGGTCGTGCCATGTTGATAAAGATTCACGATTGCTTTCGCATGGACGGCGTTGATGAGTTGGCCGTTACCATGGTTGGAGGAGTAGATAGAAACTTGTTCAACCTCACGATCGGATCTTATAACTTACCCTCGAAGCCGACGGACGGTGAGATATCAGCATGTTGATGAAGCGGCGACATGCCTAGAGCCTTGTGCTTGGTGTGCGGGCGTCACGGGGCAAGCGGCGATGAGGTCTCGCTGCCTCCGTGCACGTGTGATTTTGCTGGCTGGTACGAGGAGATGAATATAATGGTGGTTTTATATCCTCACGGCGTTGGCATCTGAGGTATTGTGTATCTATCTTAAAAGCAAGGTAGGATACCAGATTGATGATGCTCTGGGACCGCCGCACTGTGTGGAGCACCGCAGCCTGGCGGCTGTGCGCGTGTCTCTCTCCCTCGCGTAGGATTGCTGCCTTTATATAGGCGCTGGGCAGACCTTGTTGACCACGTCCGACGTCGGTTCGTTGGATACGCGTAATATTTTTGAACCAATCTTATCTCAACGAGCTAGCGTATTTGACGAGAGCAGTCCGATCAGCTTGCCGCGTACACCGCTCTCGTAGTTATATAACCAACCGGATCTAGGTTTGTGAGACTCAATGACCTATGGACCAATCAGCAAGGTCGGCGCCTCAATGTTGATTAATCATCAAGCATTGTTTTGATACATGCGTATAAGTTGCACCCAGGAACGCATTGCTCCATGTACTGTGGGCCTTAGATTTGCCACGTTATGGCCATAGGTAAGCAACATTGTATACTAGTAATATATTTTGCTCATGCCATCGAATATTCAAACATTGCATGCATAAGTCCGTGATACACAATGACTAGAAATCTTGCTAGCTCATTTGTACATACACGATCTAACAATTCGAAAGATCATATTTCTAAAACGGGTTGTCGAAACTATAATTTATTTACACCTTTGTGATGCAGATGATGAACTCTATAAAATGAGTCCAATATCAAATATCTACTCTTTCGTAAATGTTTTGCACGTCATATGACGGACACGTCATAGAAAACGAACTTTGCTTATTTATATCTATATTATGAATTTTCGGTACAAAGATTCATCAAACAAGGTCCACACATTGTCCCAAGGTATGACCACATTTCTCGTTTCAGGCGTGTTTAGGATATGGACTCGCCAAAATCTCCTCTGTACTTGGCCTACGCCCTTGATATCCTTAAGAGTTGTTGTCCTTGCGTCTGACCCCAGTGTTTGTGTTAGCTACCAGGTCAGAGTTGTCTCCGTATGGCCTCTTAGTGCCACCATGGCTTTGACCTTGATTTTGATTCTGACTTGGTCCACTGCCCCCTTGTCCTTTTCCAGCTTCTTCCGGGTCCTTGGTTTTGTCCGTGGATGCGTGCTTGTTGGCTCCAACCATGATCTCTCCAATGGAGATAGGTATGCCCTGATTTAGACTATCTTTCATACACCCCAACTTCCAGCTCAAAGGATTATAATTGCAGTTTCTCTCCAATGCCATCAGCACAGAGATGGGTAGGAGTCCTTGCGATGAATTGATGATTTCTGAGACTCGCTTCATCCAGTGTCTTACGGACTCGCCCTTCCGCTGAGTCCATCGCTCTAAGTCCTCTATGGTGCTCAGCTTCCTGCAAGTTCCTTGAAAATTTTGCACAAAAGTTGTCTTCAACTTCTCCCATGAGTTGATGGACCTGGAAGGCAAGTTCCTCATCCAAACTTTGGCTGTCTCATCCATCATAAGATACATAAATTTGGCGCATAGCCCTTCTGAAGCGTTTCTGATACTCATTGCCATCTCATAACTGCTAAGCCACGAAGTTGGGTCCATATTTGGTTCATAGTTGCCCACCTTGCGCGGTTCCTTGAAGTTATCTGGAAAAGCCACGGCTCTAATGGCCTCTGAAAGACATGCGGGTCCTGTTAATGATGGAGAACTCCCTGGTGAGGTTACCTCAGTGAGCGCACGATGCGGCGGGTTCATCACTGGTGCTGCTGTTGCTGGCGCTGGCCCACTGGCTCCTCCGGCTTCTGGGGCTCTGGTCGCCTGTTCCTTGCTTCATCAACTCGTCTTTGAGCTTCAGAAACAGTGGGTACATGTGGTTGATTCCTTGCCAGTTCGCAGCGGCTTGCGCTCGACGACCCGGCCGGATGAGACTCGTCATGCCGACTCCTTGTTCTGGAATTGTATGGAGTTGAATGAAGCCGGCTTGCATCTGGGAAATTGGGATAGAGGGCTTGTTGCGCCAATGCCGTTTTAACATATCTATGGCGAGTCGTGCCTCTTGACCTGTTGGATTTTCCATAAGTGGGATTCTGTCCAATACCATAGTTGCTGCGTGTACGTTGTCAATTGGGTTTGAGTAGTGTCCTGCAGGTGTATGGAACCTTTGCGGCGGGGGACCCATACCGCCGACTCCTCCTCCAGGTGGTGGGGGTGGTGCATTGGCTCCAGGTCCTGCTCCGAGTCCTCCATTTCCTCCTGGGGGTGGTGGTGGTGGTGGTGGCGGTGGTGCTCCTGCTCCAGGTGCTGATCCTCCGGCTCCTACGCCTGGACCTGTTGGCGTCTGAAACAAGTTGGTTGGGTTTATGATGACCCCCTCATGCAGTCGGCTCTGAGTCCTCCGATGCTGAATTGATGTGAGCTCCTGCTGGCGATTGCGCACTTCTGCTGCTTCAGCTTGTACTCGCTCATGCTCTGACTGTATGCGGGTTTGTTCAGCTTGAATGCGTGTTTGTTCCGCTTGCAAGAGGGCTTGGTCTGCTACCAATCTACGATTTGCTTCTGCAACATCTGCCAACTGCTTTTCTATTGCCTGACGAGACGTTAGCAACTCCTCAGCTCGAGCCGCCGCGTTTTCTGCTGTGATCTCCCTTATCAGCAGATTGGGATCGAATTGACTTCCACCCGCTTTATCTCCACCGTTTTCAGGTCCGGACATGTACACTCCAACATGACGTGGACGTACTGGTGACTGCACGTACTCCTCCTCGATTCTATATCCGAGTCGATCCTCGAATAGGGGTAAGATTGATTCTGAATCGGCATCATAATCTGGCTCTGAAACTGGCTCCGGCAGCATCTCCGGCTCCTTCTCTTCGGCAACTATGCCGACTTGTGATGTACCGACGGACTCCTCTCTGTCAGACCCAATGATAGCTGTTGCTTCTGAAACAGATTCCAACTCGTTAGCACGGTTACCTGTAGTGCTGACCATGCCAACGAACACGTTGATCTTGCCGAAGATGAGCTGGTAGCCTTCCTCAACTTCGTCCATCTCTGGACTCCACCTGTAGTCGTCGATCTCGGTCTCACCGTGCTGGTTGGTGTAGAACCGGCCAATGGCGAGTTTCTCCATACCTCGGCGAGCTGCTCCCACGATCCCAACTCCTTTCATCACAGGCTCCACGGTGGGCGCCAACTGTCGTGGGGCTGTCACGGCGAGTTCTTCCTCAGGGAAGATAAGTTGTGGGGCTATTGGTGATCGAAGTACGCAGGAGTGGTTAATCTCAACGAGGGGACACAGAGTTTACCCAGGTTCGGCCCCTCTTGATGGAGGTAAAGACCTACTTCCTGCTTCGGCTTTATTGATATGACTTGATCTCGATTACAAGAACCTGATCTCGCTAACCCGAGATCCGGCGACTTCAATCTATCTGGGGTCTGGTGTTGCGGGTTCTCAGACTTGTCGATCTAAGGTCCAGGGCCCTCCTTATAAAGGCGGTCGGGTCCCTGGACTTACAAGTTTACACCGGGTCACCCTTGGACACGGAGTCCTACTCTATGTCTTGGTCTTCCAGGTTAGAATTCCGGGTTGTAATAGGACTCCTCCTCGACGAGTCCTTCCTTTGTCATGGGCCTTGGTCGGCTTGTCTCCAGCCCAGCCCATGTAACTTGAAGCGCGACCCGGCTTTGGCATTCTTGGTCTTGGCGGGTCACCTTTCCGGGTCCATGGGCCTACCTATAAAGCATCCCCCCATCATTAGCCTACGACCAAAATTTAGAACTAGGAGCATCTGGGAGTTTGTTCTGCCCGCGTTAATCCAAACAGTTCCAAGAGTACACATGTCTGCAGTCCGTAGATGGACTGTACAAAGTGCAGTCTTAATGTCTGACGGGCGACTGCAAAATATTTCTTCAGACATATGAACGAGGTAAACAAGACAAGACAAACAATAGAAAATACTACAGAGTTGATCACAAGACAAATTGATGCGACTCACTACGGGAAACAGACAGTACGCCGACGGCTTTTAGCCGTCGGCACAAGCTACGCCGATGGCTGCCCTCGGCGTACGTCCGTCGGCGTAATATGGCTTCGGCGTAGGCACATTTGCCGTCGGCCTATTAAAAGTTGTCGGCATATTTTTTTCCATTTTTTTATACTTTTTAAAAATCTTTTTTAATTCTTTTCTCAAATTTCCTACTTAGCCACACACTTAATCTATGATTTCACACTTAATCTCAGGTCAAAGTAATTACCCTGGTCAAACTTCCCACTGGGTCAACCATCCTTAAATTGCTCCAGCCCCAGCACGCTCAATCTTTATGTTCCCTCCGCATTAACCTCCAAATAAGATGTTAGAACTTACTGATATTTGTATCCTATCAATCATATTAACCACTGGGTCATGATGTTACACTTTTTAAAACTTTAAATTTTAAAAATCTATTTAAATAAATAACAATGATTATGAAATAATATTTTTTGAATAAATAATAATAAAATGAATTTTACTTTATTTTTTCATGTTTACGTTCAATATGGAATAATTCATATTTTTAAATCCGTAAATCCAATTTGTCAAATAAAATGTCTAAGTCGATTAGAAAAATGAGAGAAATTCAAATATGACATCCATATCATCTTTTGCATCACAGAAACATCGATAAAATTAAAAAATTTGACCTCTTTCGATGAATAGTCATGGTGGCCATTTTGACCGTTTTTTGAAAAAATCTAATAAAGTGAAAACCTCTCAAAAAATGATATCCTCTGGCATGGAGTCCTTTTATGTGTACTAGTTGCTATGAAAAATGATAAACTTGATTTTTGACAAATTGTTCAAAAAAATCTTCACAAAAAGGTCTATCATGTATAAACATCTATAAGTTTCAAGCCAAATGACCAAGTTATGACTATTCCCACGATATAGTTTGTGATAAAGTTCTCATATTCAACAAATAGGTGTATCTTGGTATAGGAAACAATGGTTCCGAAGGGATTTTTCAAATTATTTTTATAAATATCATTTTCCTTTTTCTAAGTGGCAAAATTGACTTTTTTGTGAACCAAGTACAAAAAATATGGTGCAAAATGGCACCCATCTAATTTTCACAAAGATTAGTCTACATTTGATGGATAGTCCCCAAGTATTAGGATTTTTCTTGATTTCTACCTAATGTTTCCTAGTTAAATGAGTTTATGCTGATTTTCGGAAAGTAATCCAAATTTGAACTACAAGTGTTTGATAGTTTGGTCTGAATTTTTTTTAAAATCATTTTAAGGTACACAACTAGTGGTTATATCTCAGAAACATCGATATTTTTAGAAAATTTGACCTCTTTCGATGAATAGTCTTGGTGGCCATTTTTTGAAAAAAAAATCAAACAAAGTGAAAAACCCTCGAAAAAAATATCCTCTGGCATGGAGTCCTTTTATTTGTACTAGTTGCTATGAATAATGATAAACTTGATATTTGACAAATTGTTCAAAAAAATCTTCATAAAAAGGTCTATCATGTATAAACATCTATAAGTTTCAAGCCAAATGACCAAGTTATGACTATTCCCACGACATAGTTTGTGATAAAATTCTCATATTCAACAAATAGGTGTATCTTGGTATAGGAAACAATGGTTCCGAAGGGATTTTTCAAATTATTTTTATAAATATCATTTTCCTTTTTCTAAGTGGCAAAAATGACTTTTTTGTGAACCAAGTACAACAAATATGGTGCAAAATGGCACCCATCTAATTTTCACAAAGAGTAATCCACACTTGATGGATAGTCCCCAAGTATTAGGATTTTTCTAGATTTCTACCTAATTTCACCTAGTTAAATGAGTTTATGCCGATTTTCCGAAAGTAATTTCGCCTAGTTAAATGAGTTTTTGTGATGAAAAAAATGATATAGTTGTCATATTTGGATTTCTCTCATTTTTCTAATCAATTTAGACATTTTATTTGTTAAATTTTGATTTACGGATTTAAAGATATGAATTATTCCATATTAAATGAAAAATAGAAAAAAAAACATAGCTTTGCCATCGGCGTAGCCCTGTACCGGCTTTGCCGTCGGCGTAGCCCTGTACGCCGATGGTTAGTCTGGACAGCCCAACTCGGGTCCTACGCCGACGGCCCCGACAAAAAGCCGTTGGCGTAGCGCGTCATTCCTGTAGTGACAGCTTGATCAAATTGCATCTACTGTATGTTCACAACAAGAACCTCTAGGCATTTCCTACCGATTCTTCCAGTTAGGTGATACAGCTGGAACTGCCGCCTATGATTAGACGACTGAAATTCAATGTTTCTTGGAGTGGGGAGTGCTCATGCCAGAAGGATCAGGCGCGCGGAGCTTTAGCTCTAGACAAAGCAAGAGTACATTCAAACTTGGCATATACGTAGCTGCCTCGCCGCTCGCGCGTCTCTTTGGAAACCAACAACCACGATGTTAGCTGGCTCACGTCTCTTCGTAAACCACCGCCACGTTAGATAGATACTCCGTAATAATTTAGCACTTCAGCAAACATCAGTGATAGTATTAGACTCGGTTCATTTCGAAATTCGAAGCGGAATCAGTACGTAGGTGCATATCCATGCACCTGAGTCTATGACGGAAGATAGTACGTGTGACGTAAATTGGATGCAAACAATACGGTTGCATGTAGGAGCGTACCCTGTACGATAATCGGAAAAATGTTTAGTACTCCCTCCGTTCAGAAAAGGACGTCATAGATTTCTCCAGATATGAATGTATCAAGACGTATTTCCACCATGACATACTTTTATGACGGAGGAACTAGTAAAATACGTCGCCTGTTATGTTGTACAGTACACGCTATACAAAAAAGAAGCATGTGCACTCAACGAATACGATCTTCCACTATAAGACGAGCAAGAGAACACGGGCTGCACGGTGGGCTTATAAATTGCAGTTAATTGGGCCAGGTAGGGTGAGTTTGGAACCAAGGCTAGAACCATTCTAACCTTGTTGGGCTACGGATAGGCACCGGATAAAATATTCTAGCCTGTCAAGGCAACTAGCGTGTCGGAAGTGTTGTGGATTTAAATCTAGAAAATTCTCAACAACAAAAAATCCTGAAAACTGTGCAGCTAGATTTCTATGTTTAATTTCATGAATCACATTCTTATTTCACAAACTAATAGAGGACTTATGAACACAAGATGATAAAAAGGCACTGCATAAAAACATATTTAATATTAAAATTTACGTATGCAAACATAATAGAATCCATATTGTTTTATTTATTGGTGATTAATCTGAGCTACGTTGTTTCAATAAAGTGTATAGAGCATGAACATTGTTTGTTAAATTTTTAGTTGGTAAATTAATTTGACCATGAAAAATAGTGTTATTGTTTAGAAGTTTCTCTAAACATGCTACTTATTGGGGGCAGCGTTTTGGCATCCGGGTGTAGATGCACCGCTAATTAAAATACATTTTAATCTTGATTTTTAAAGTAAAAAATTCTAGAAAAAATGTCCGCGCGTACATCTTCACCTCCTATGTGTTTCAAAAGTCGTTTCACACAAAACCAATTTTTTATGTGGTCGGTCTAAAAAGACAAAACTCGGTGCTAAAACAAGGCTTTTCACAAGATATTTTTTCGTATTTTTTACACGGCACACAAAAATTGTCAGTTTTTCGTGAAACTGTATGTTCCGATATAACATGTCGTTACTTATGCGCGAATTTTTTTCATAATTTTTTTGACATTTCAAAATGTATATTTTATGTATAGGGAGCACATGCACCTGAGAGCCAAATTGAATTTCCGCTACTCAGTCATACACTAGAAAACGTTATTGAGATAGTTTTTAGATCGTACTTTTTTAATCCCTAATATAAATATGTATAAAATATTAGATTATGTAGTTTTAGAACAAAATTTTGTTACAATATACAATTTAATATATTTGAATAACATTATGTAAACAAAAAACACACCAATAATATATAGTAATATTATCAGGTATGTGGTTAAACTATGCTCACAAATATAAAATTATACTTGTAAGATCGTAGATATGTATGAGTACAAAATTTTAGTACAAATTGTATCTATTTTAATTCGCTCCGGACATAAATTTTCATTGGATCTACCCTTACAGTACAACACAGATTATGTATCTTCGTTGCTACAGCCAGATGCTATCATTGATCCCAGTCGAGAAGTGTGGGACCACGCCATGGTGTGGGTGATATGGTACTGTCGGCGAGGTTGATCCAAGAGTGTCACCTTCTTTTGTCTCAATACTTATGGCCACTTATCCTCTTTTCTCGCATACAATGGCGGAGAACATGATAATCGCGGAGCATGCACCTGCCTTCGTTGTTTTGAGAGGCAGCTGTGTGTAAGAAAAAATATCAATGTGCATATATATATATAATGCTCTATAAATCAGAGATCTAAAATGCACCCGATAACTCTAATCTAATTCTTACTAGTCATCTAATATATTTCTTCAGGAAAACTCACGGCTAATAAGTTATAAAATTGTCATCCCACACATATCAAGATATACTCCCTCCGTCCACGAATAAAATTTTCATCCCACACATATCAAGTTATACTCCCTTCTAAAAAGTTGATCAAAGTTAATAAAGTTTGACTTAAGACATGTCTATATACGTACACTTATTTCAGGACGGAGGGAGTAGGTGGTTACACTAAATTCCTGTGGGAAATAACAGGACTTGTTTGTAGCTGTAGCTGAATGAGTAACACAATCACCTTTGCTTACGATAGAATTACAAGAGCTAGGAATCAATCAGCAAACCAAGATGATTCCACAAGAGTAGAACGCATACAATCATTGAAGAGTAAGCGTCCTAGAGTTAAGAGATAAATAAGACATCAGATTTTGCTCACGTGGCAGAAGGTGAATACAATCCTGAAGCCTAGAGGGTAGGGCAGCTACGAAACAATATCCGGTGGAAACCCACTTTCAGTGGAAACCGGTGGAAACCACGAAAAAAAAATATTTAAAACTTCTAAAAAATTCTTAACAAAAATACATTATGTTGGGAACGTAGAGTTCTATAGGCATGCAAATTCGCAAGTTGAAACTCAAAAATTGTTTTGCCGCTATGAAAATAACAAATTCAGCAATGAATATAGTTGTACACATTACTATTCATTGCTGATTTTGTCATTTTTGTTGCTCCTAATTTTTTTTTGTTGCTATTCATTTTTGTTGCTCCTAATTTTTATGGTTTTCACCGTTTCCACTAAAAGTGAGTTTCCACCGGATACTTTCTCGGACAGCTACCCACCGGTAGTAGCCAGCTACTTCTACTTCTACTTCTGGCCTTTGGGCTCTTGATCATCGTCACCGGAAAAGAGAAAGAAAGAAATAAGAAGATAGAAAAAAAAAGACAAGGCGTTCGCTGTCGCACGTGACGACGGGGCGGGGCGGAAGCATGGAAGAAACGGCCAAGTCAATGCGGCGGGGAGCAGGCAGCGCCACGAGGCGCGGCCGTCACGCCATGTGGTGCGACGCACGCAGACTTCAACACCGAGCCGAGACCGTCGTGTTTTGGTTGCATGCACATGCACGCTGATCGCGACCGTGCCTAGCACGTTGTAACTTGTACGTACGTGGAGCTTGCTCACCGTAGATCCGGGTGGGTGGCGCCCGCGCCCGTGGATCACGAGCAGGCGGCCGGGTGTCCCCAACAGCAAGCGGGGCCGAGCGCCGCTGCATGTGCGACCTGATTATCAAGGCAATGTACATGTAGAATTGTAGATGTAGGATGGATCCAACCAGCATGCGATGCGAGCCGCTACAGATTTGCATTTGTTTTGTGGGTAACTTGCCAGATCGGATGGGGCCAAAACGTACCGCCTAGAGAAGAACTTCGTGCTCGCAGCACCACAAGTGTTTCTGAGGCTGAAAACCGTCGATCGGTACGAAACAATGTGCTACTCACAACTTCATGAGCTAGCCGAGACTTTGCGATGCTGCTGCTTTCTCCTTTATTTCGAGAGAAAAGCCTCGGATCCGTTGGGAAATTCATTTTGGCGTGTATAGAAAAAAAGATAAAAAATGTCTTGTAAAAAGTTTTTTCTAGCACCAAATTTGTCTTTTTTTATACACGTCACAAAAATATATCGGTTTTTCGTGGAACAACTTCGTAGCACTTAGAATGTCGAGATGTACGTGCGAAGATTTTGGTCTGAATTTTTTTCTAGCATTTTAAAATTCGCTTAAAACTGATGCACTACACAGTACTCAAGAATCATATTTTAAAATGTCCAAACAGATTTCCAATAGACAGACAACTATTTTGGCTCGTAGGTCTAGATGCACCTGTTAGTGTAGTGCCATATGCTTGTCATTGTTATTCCTTGTTGTTGACACAACTTAGGTCTAGTTTGGCAGCTACGTTTTTCTAAAACTGCAGTATTCCGAAACCACAGTATTCTAGTACCAGGCAAGAGAATATTTCAGTTTATAAAAAGAGGTCAAGAGTGAAGTTTTCTACAGTGCAAAAAAAAACAACGTTTTGGGAGGATACTACAGTATCTTGATTGCAGTTTTCGTTGCCTCCAAACACCTCAAAGTATTTAATACTTCAATATTTCTAGAAACTGTAGTATTGTCAAAATACTTCAAAATAGTGGAGCTTCCAAACGGACCCTTAGCCATGAGTGCCAAATTATTTGGTTAGCCTCCGATCTGATGCACTGGATCAAGCATGGGCAAGGGGTGCTCAAACGGCAACAAGACGAAGAATCATGGTCCGGGAGACAAATATAGTAATCACAAATCAACAAGATCCGGGGGGCGGCAACAAGAATATAAAATCAGACATAGAGGCAGACGCGGACCACGTCATTTTTACAACCGAGTCACTGATAGTCTGATATCAACATCAACAGGATAAATACGATAAAAAAGAATATCAACAGATGATACCAAGTTAGTTACAATGTTACTACAGGCATCCTGAAGCAATCACAACGGGCAGCGGCAATACAGAAGTAAAGCAGAGACGGGTTATAACATGTAACTGTAAGCTTTGGACAAAAAACAAAGGGTCAGATTCCCAACAAGAGTGAAGAAGAGGCTGAGCATGAAGGGGAGGAACAACAACAACACAACATGCGGAAAATAAATAGGCCACACTCCAGGATGAATACACAAGGTGATGGTAAATACAGATGGGCTCTCTCTTCCTTCTTGGTAAAACCATGACCACTACTCTACAGACAACCGTTTCACCTGACGACGGGTTCACCTCCTGAGCATGGAATCAGCATCATGGGGAACCCTTCCTTGTCCAGTCCCACCAAGGCCAAGGGAATTAATTATAATCGTGGCCAGCATTTTTGGTCTGGGTTCTCTGTCTAATCTGCTCTGGCAGCTCAGCAGGCGACCTTGGACATATCCTTGCTGGATCTGTTGTATTTCATGTGGCTCTTGACCAGATGGCCGGCAGCTTGGGCGGAGATGAGGGACAGCTCCCCAGCTAGGACCGCACCAGCTACCACCGTGGCAAGGAGCCTGGCGTTCGATCCCGGAGATTCCCTGTTGGCGCCTTTGACGCCCAGTAGGTCCAGGCAAGCCGACTGTGAGGCCAGCTGCGTGCCTCCACCAACTGTGCCCACCTGTGTTTCGATCATCACAACACACTCGTCAGTTTTATGTATATATTTTTAGTAGTTGGTGAACGGTAGCTATAAGATAATTGGTCCAATTATGTCCAAGTGGTCACTAATAAGATTAAGCTATCAATAAGACAGATAACAGCTGATTCAGCTATAGCTGCATGATTGCAAAACAAGAGCATGTGAACAACGACCGGAACTGAATCGTTTAGGAAAATCAGGTGATGTAGCTATAACAAATAAAGGCTCACAAAAGGATAAATTGGCATTGGTGTATACAAGAGTTTATTCTCCAAGACATGTCAGCATCGCTGAACTTGTCGATTTCGGTAGTCCAAGCCATACTTAGTTCTTAATGCTTAATGAGTACAAAATCAAGCCCTATGTCTGACAACATTATACTTAAATTTCAAGGTTCCTTATAGCCATTAAAATGGAACACCTATGATGGGATCAACAAAATACTTTATATACACATTCGGTGGATAATTGTTACGGTTTCATATTATAGGGAGAGGACGACATCTACTTGTTCAAATAAAAAATCAATAGTTGTTGAAAAGGGATCATGGTTTCAAGTGCAGAAAGCATTCACACAAGGATATAAATGGCAACATAAACTACAGACTGTAAAGCTAAGGATATAAAGAGCATGATTTGATCATGAAGTATAATGATGTTTCATACCTCGATAGATGGCATAGTAACGGAGATGTGAAGGTCTCTGCCATCATTTACGGCTTCCAACATGGTGATACACTGTGAGCTCTCCACATTCTGTGCAGGATCCTGACCAGTCGCAATGAAGATAGCCGTTACAATGTTGCTTGCGTGGGCATTGAAACCCCCAAGAGCACCGGCAACAGCTGAGCCAGCAAGGTTCTTGATCACATTCAGCTCGACCAGGGACTGAACATTGGTCTTGAGAACCTTTTGGACAACTTCTTCTTTGATTACTGCCTCACAAACCACGGACTTTCCACGCCCTTCAATCCAGTTTACAGCAGCTGATTTCTTGTCGGAACAAAAGTTGCCTGTTTTTTACGCCAGTTTAGTTAAGAAATTGTATAGCGCCATAGATATTTGAAAAACTTTGTAAGGCTATCATTCATTTTAACAGATACATAATACTAAGTATATACAGCTGTATTGGCGTATTGCTATGATTAGGCATATCTGATGTTAACTGCCAACACATCACTAACATGCTAAACTAGTTTAACTATTAATCCACGTCATAATTCCATAAGAGTCTTCATGCCTGTAGGCGTGTTATGTCAAAGCATGAGTTTATATAAAAGTCTCAGAGGGATGACGTGGCTTTGTCTAAATTTCCTTTTCTATCACTGTCTTCGTCCAAATTTACTTTTGTGTGCATTCTCAAACTCTCTTGAAAGTACTATGAAACCATCGGTGGCAGCAAGGTGGAGTAATCGGACAAAAAGGTAACCCCAACTACTACGAATGAGAACAACTGGAGTCAACACCAGTTTGGACCGAGTGATGACATCAAAGGGTCCAATTAAATAACACTTCCTGTTCTCATCTGCCATAAGGGAATCTAAATTTATATACAACTTAAACATCTATCAGGCTCAGTTGGTTTATTAACTATTTGGACATCAAAAATTGCATAGTTGGATTGAATTAGGAGGATCAGTTGTGCACTTTTTCTTTGATGGTTCTCAAAACATCCATCATCTGACTAGGCGTCAGAAATTAAAGTTATTTGAAGGCTCTCATAAGTCATAACTAGTCATCATATATCAAATTCAATGGTATAATTTACTAATTCACAATCGAAAGGAGAGCAACAAGGTGACAGCTGAATAACATGCCAACCGAATATAGCAGAGTAAACTTTCAGTGTATGAAATTTATGGCGTGGGAGAATACCTGAGATGCTGACGACATCCATGTCAGGGAAGTCATCCTGCAGGTAGTCCAGCACGTTTTGGACGCCCTTGGAGACCATGTTCATCCCCATGGCATCCCCAGTGCTGCAGGTGAACCTCATGTACAAGTTCCTCCCAGCCATCGCGCACTTGACACCCTGCAGCCTTGCGAATCTGCTTGATCTGCATAAACATTTCCGAAAGAACATGGTCATTATTTACACAACCATATACCCAATTTTGGGTTGAAAAACATTGGTACGGTCATCAAACTGTTCAATTTTGGGTTAAAAAACATTGGGACGGTCATCAAACAGTTCAGTTTTGGGTTAGAAATCATTGCTTCTTCCATTGATGTGGACTGATGGCACAGAGACGTATCGTCAAACACAGGTCAGGCAGTGGCGTAATGCCATTTTGTTGTGCGAGTGGAGCATGGGACAGTGAAAGGGACAGACAATGGAGGCATATTAATTTGGTATTTAGTCTATTACCTGTTAAAGATCACAGACAGAGTGTCGAAGTTCTCCGGGTTCTCCAAGAAGACCTTGAGCTCGGCGGCCTGGCGGGCGGTAGGGAAGCGGGCGACGGGGGCCCGGGTCATCCCGTCGCGGTAGACGACGCTGGAGGCGCCGCCGGACTCGGCAATGGCCTTGCATCCGCGGTTGGTGCTGGCGATGAGGCAGCCCTCCGTGGTGGCCATGGGGACGTAGATGCGGCGGCCGTCGAGGACGAGCGGCCCGGCGACGCCGACGGGCAGCTGCACGTAGCCGACGGGCATCTCGCAGCACTGGCCGAGGATGGAGTCGTAGTCGAAGCCGTCGAGCGGGAGGCCGTCGATCTCCCTCCCGGTGATCCGGCGCAGCGCCTCGCGGCGGATCCCGGCGGCCCTGCGGCAGTCGCCGAGCTTCGTCTCGAGCACGTAGGACGGGATCTTCCCGGCCACGACCCCCGCGACGATCTCCTCGTCCTCCTCCGGCATTTTCTCGGGCGCGGCGCCGCCGGCGGTGGCGAGCAGGGCGCACTGCTGCGGCTGCGGTGCGGGCTTCTGCTGCTTCGGCGGGAGCGGGGGCTTGGGGGAGGCGGTGGCGGCGATGAGGAAGTCCTCCTCGTCCTCGTCGTCGCTGTTGGAGACGACGGACTGCACGAAGGCGATGCCGAAGAAGCTGAGGAGGTAGATGAGGGAGGCGACGAGGCCGCAGATGGCGAAGATCTCGGTGAGGCCCACGACGTGGAGCGGCGTGGAGGAGCGGATCTTCTCCCGCCAGCGGCGCATGAGGTAGGCGAGGGAGGCGGCGAAGAGCGCCGAGAAGATGAGGTTGGTGTGGCGGATCGGCAGCGGCAGCGCGTCCCGGCCTGCACCCTCCTCCCCCTGCTCTCCGCCGTCGTGCCCCGGCCGCGAGGCGCCGGGTGGGGCGCGGGAACCCTGCGGCGGACCTCCACAGCCATGGTGTGGTAGGGGCGGCGGGGGCTCGTCGGCGGTTGGGTGGGCTCGGGGACGAGTCGTGCCGCGGCGGGGGTTTGGGTTGGGGATTGAGGGAAGGATCCACCGGGCCGGGGCGGTTTTAATAGCCTCTGCCCCGTACCAGTGCTGTTTCGCTGACACCCTGGCCCCACTCCCCGACGCGGGTGGGCCCGCAGTCCCCTCTGGCTCGGGGTGTCTTTTGTTTTGTTCCTCTGGCCCTCTGCGGCGTGGGCCGTTGGGTTTGCCAGTGTTCCGTTTCTTCTTCCTTCTAGCTATAGCTAGTGCTTCTTCGGTTCTTCCAGCTGCTGCTGCTGGGTGTGTGTCGATGGGTGTCACGTACGCACGATACGTGGGCTGCGTCGCACACGTCGTGCCGGGGGTGTGGGTACCTACCTACCCGTGGCACTACGTGTTCTATCCGTTTGCTCGCGCACGTCCAGTTTCCACAAGCTTCACTGCCAGATTTTTTTTACATGGATCACTAGTTCTATGAATATTTTCGAGAGGGGCGTTTTGGTGACCGGGCTCATATGAGTATTGAATACATGAATATGTTCTCGAATATTTTTTTTCAGATTTTTTTGAAGCGTTTTCAAAATTCAAAAAATTCGGAAAAGCAGCCGGGCTCAGATGAGCCCGGGCACCGAAGCGGATTTCCGAATATTTTAGCGTTTTCCACCACTTCTAGATCGAATTCGTTGCACATTCCACCCGTTATTCGTTAATGTACTACTTATCTCGGTAAACCTACGCTTGGATGATATCGCGACGAAGGTAAGTGGATTACCTGAGCTAATAAAATCAAAAATGGCCATTACTTCCAAATAAAAGGGCTAATACAAGGTGACCCTTCATCGCCTATACTAGTTAACATAGTAGCTGATATGCTTGCGGTCACGATCGAGCGTGTCAAATTCGATGGACAATTTGAGGGAGTCATCCCACACCTTATTGACGGTGGGATTTCTATCCTTTAATATGCAGACGATACAATCCTTTTCATGAAACATGACCTCGAAAAGGCTAACCTGAAATTGTACTTATCAGCATTCAAGCAGCTATCAGGGTTAAAAATTAACTTCTATAAAAGTGAGTTGTTTTGTTGCGGCGAGGCTCAGGGCGTTGCTGCACAGTACGCCGGATTATTCGAATGCGCGCAAGGCCAATTTCCTATTAATTATCTAGGTATTCCTATTCACTATAGGAGATTGCCAAATACTGAATGGAACCATGTCGAAGAACGTCTGCAAGCAAGGTTGAGCGCCTGGAAAAGAAAAGAAAACATTGCTCCTAAAATATGCACAAATTTGTGAAATGCTAAAATTTATAGAAAAATAAGTGTCCATGCAATTTTTTTGATTTTTGGTGGACGCACTATAGATACTGAAATATAAATATTTCTCAATAATGTTTTATCCTTTATTTTTGCAAAACAAATGGTCGTGTCAAACTAAATAAATCTCGATGAATAATTGTCCAGTTAAAAATTATGATTTTTGGATGCTTTCTAGGTTACCATGAACCTATTTTATCGAACAATTATAAATATGCCATGCAAAAACAAATAACCGACCAACTGTACATAAAATTTGTGGACCAATTGGACCTTCTGATAATGTAACATGTTTAACTAGACGAAAATAACTAGTGGCCCTTGTAACGTGCAACACATTAGACGAAGAAGTGGTGAAAACTGTAAAAAGTTGTAGAAGTGGTGAAAACTGTGAAAAGTCGTAGAACCGATGATCCTTGTAAAAGCTTTCAGTGAATCTGGTGGAAACTGCAATTCCTCGTGGAATTCATTCTTTCCTGCGTTTATTTTGTAGGGAATAGAATATATCAACCGGCTTGTTAAAAAAAAGGAAGGTGTTGGTCAGATACATGGTACTTCAAGCAGTTGGTCCAGTATCCTAGAAAAAAAAAAGCAGTTGGTCCATTACCTTGTTCTTGAGATCATGTGCAGTACTTGCGGCCGGATCACAATCTTCCAAGTTTGAACCTTGAGCTAGCCCAAGTTCAACGACATGTGTTTCCTTTCTTCAAAGGGGGTCACCAGCATAAGCACGACTTTCTACGGTCTGGACTCTGGACCAGTTAAAATGGGGACGTTTCGAGCTCCAATCCGCACGCGGTCTGCTCAAGAGAACTGAGAAACCGAAGGTGCGGCACTGTTTCGTTACCGGCGGCCATTTCCCACGACTGACATCAGTGGTTCTTCGCTGGAGTATATGTATTCTTGTAATAACGTCACATGGATGACAAGAATATAGCTCGCCATATTCAGTATGTACAGGTTCACGTGCGTGTAATTAGTGGATTCCTTATTGAAATTCTCGACGATTTCTATCGTTGTGATTCGTTCTACGGTGCCCATTTGGATCAAAATTAACTCTTATGGAATGCATTTCGACATCTTTCAGTTCTAGTGAATTTCTAGTAAGTGGCCAGACCTCGTGTGAATAGATTTTTAGATAAAGAATATATATTAATATCGCGAAGATACAAATTACATTCAGGCTCTACAACAACGGTAAGCCCAAAAGGGCTGACGGATACACACAGCCAAAAAGAAAAATGAAAAAAAATAAAGAAAAAAAAAGTCCCGCTACAGAGTTCCAGTCCTTTCAACAGCAGCACAACCACCACCAAAACAACACCTGAAGACAAGTACTCCAAAAGCGACGCCTCTAAGAAGGAAACGGTGCACCAGCGCCGTCGTCGCCCGATCAAAGATCTCGGGTATTCACCCTGAAGATAATTCCCGCTCTCAAAACAATGCATTCAACAAGGTCATTGACAGGCACAACCAATTAAGTCCAGACCTTGGATTTTCACCCTGAAAGGTAAGACTCTGAACTTCACCTATGCTAATGCCCTCGCTTACATAGTGCTGCCACGATTCCTGAAACTCCAAGCCAGTTCTTCAGTTCGTGTGAATAGATATGCATGCAATTTCCGTGTTTGGTTTTATGAGTGTAAGTTTTTGGGAAACGCTACACATCTGTAGGCTGAATTTGTTTAAGTAGATCTTGTACTATCTCCACTTCAGAACGTAAAATATTTTGGTAGCCATTTTCAACTACCAAAACGTTTTAGATTTTGGTAGCCATTTTGGACTCCCATAACGTGTTATATTTTAGAACAACGATAATAATTTAGTACTATGGGATAACTGAACCTCATTATATACTTGTGAAGCACAATCCGAGTTTGAACCTTCCAAGGTCAAGAACATGTGTCTCCTTTCTTCAGAAGATATCCATTTAACTAGTTGATATCCTAGAAAGTCATGCATATAATGAGGTTCAGTAATATAGGATAACTGAACTTCCTAGGATATCGATTACTTAAATGGTGATGTTTCGAACTCCAATCCAAAAGCTCTATCAGAAAGTCCGAGCATGAAGTCTACCCAAGATAAACTGAAGATGCAGTGTTGCTTCGTTACCCCTTACCTTTTTCCACGATTGACTAGGTGTGTCAGGGAGTCTTAGGCTCTTAGCTATGTGTTATGTTTAATTACATCATGCATAATAATAGATCGCCATATTTATAATGTTTGTATAGCTCACATGTAATTAATGAAGTCCTTATACTATGGAGGGTCTTTGGATCAAGATTCTTAATTATGAAGTTCATTTGTACATCTTCAATTCTTGTGGAGAATTCTAGTAAGTGGCCAAACCTCCTGTACGAGCTATGTATGCATATTCCCGTGTCTGGTTTTATGAGCGCAAGTTTTCATCAAATGTGTTGCAAATCTACTGCCATTAGATCGGGCAAGTTTTACAATACATGATGAACTTATTTTCATCTTGCAAGAAAAATTTTTCACCGTGAAACTTGTCATCGGTACTTTTGTTCTTGAAATTAGTAGTAGAATAGGATAATTGAACTTCCTTATATACGTGTGAAGCGGAATGCAAGTTTGAACATTCCAAGTTCAACAACACATGTTTCCTTTTTTTTAAGGGTCACCAATATATGAAGGGAGTTTTCTAGGATTTGGACCAATTAAATGGCAACATTCTAAACAACAATCCAAAAGCTCGACTATGGAGTCCGAGCATGCAGTCTGCAAGTCTCCTGGGGGTAAAAAGAAAAGTGTAGACCATTCTGATTACCGGTCACCATTTTGCCAAGACCGACTTTAGGTGTGTCAGTGATTCTCAGCTATGTGTTTTGTTACGTCATGCACAATGCTAGCTCGTCAAATTATAATATATGTATGGTTCACGTGTAAGTAATGAATTATTACAGTAACTGTAAAGGATTTCTATCCATATGATTATTTTGTATGGATTATTATAGTAATTGTAATGAATTTATCAACATTTTAATTATTATTTTTGCATCTTCAATTCCAATGGATTTTTAGTAAGTGTTCAGACCTACGAGTATATCCAAATTCATATGCTGTGTACGGTCAGGGTAAAGTGTTGGGAAATGCCACACATCTGTGTGTAGCCAAATGTTAGACTGGACACGTTTTACAGTGCATAATGAGAACATTTTCGTCCAACAAAAGAACGTTCTCTGCATGAAATTTGTTAAGTCGAGGGCTTCCATACTACAATTTTCTTTTTGTTGTGGACGAAGAAACGAAATATTACAATAGTTTGTTATTATTGTCCAAAGTAGCTCGTGCATATAGCTCAAATGCTCAACGCAAGCCTTGAACAACGTCCTCCCAACTTCAACACCATGTGTTTTCTTCCTCCAAAAGAGGTCAGCAGCATGCATGTGACTTTAGGCTTGGAACCAATTGAGCATAACAATAATTACCGCGCATTGTCGCAGGGCCTAGGTAGACCCAGGTTGTTGTTGTCTGTTAATGAATCTTGTTAAATCCATTTGCAACCTAATGCAATAAAAACATGTTCTACTCCAATTGTTACCAAAGTAGAAAAATATGATCGAACCAATTGTTACCATAAATATATGTGGCCTTAGTAAACAGGAAATTAGTTTCAACATTTGCCACTTCCTAAATTAAGATTCCGCCACTGCATAGGATCAACAACCGGAAACTGTACATAGAGCCCAAGCTACATGGAGCTCTTTTTTTTCCAAAAATTCAAAGTCGGTAAACAATACGTCGATTTTGTAGTTTTGGAAAAAAAAAAAGGACTCTATATAGCCTGGGCTCTATTTAAACTACATGGAGCCCGCCGGAGTATCAAAAAATTCGAAACAAAAATTATAAGTGTAGATAATGTTGAAATCTACCGGTTTTGAAAAATCTCAGTGCATAACACATATTATTTTAGGCTACACAAAATTGACAAATCAGATAAAATTTTAACTTTTTGAAAAGGTGTGTTGTTCACCGATCTAGATCCACTCATTTGTCACTTTTCCTAGTGCAAAATATAATAAATTTCGGAATGGTATTTTGCACACTTATAGATCACTTAATTATGCACATCTATGATTTTTTTTCTAAATTTTTTGATACTCCAAAATGCATATTTTGAACTTAAAAAAAATGAGAGCTCCGTGTAGCCCGAGCTCCAAAAATCCACTCTCATCAACAACGTACTATGTGTTACCATCCTCTTTGCTGCCCTGTAATGATCCGCAATGCATCTTAATTTGGCATTGTTTGATGTCATCCATGTGAAGAGTTTTTAAAATATATTTTTAATATAGTTTTGAAAATAATACGCCGATTAAAAATCAAATTTAGTACACCGTAGGTCCTACCCGGGTTGAAACATACTAACTACACATTATTATGGACTAATCGGCTAGGAATGGTACGTGTCGGCTTGGCCCAGTCCGAAACATTCTTATTCCATCATATTTGTTATCTACATAAAGTGAGGCCTAGTCTAGTGGTCACATCTATAGAGTTTCCGACACTTTTTCCGTTTCTTTTAACTTCTAGAAAATGTGTTAAATTTATCAAATTTATATATTATCAGAAAAATATGCAGAACATTAATAGGATATCCTCATCTATGATTGCATCATGTAGCTTGCTCTTTAGTTGCATATCACCTAAATAACTAATATGGATTGTGTGGAAAATAAAATAAATGTTAGGCCCAGTTCATATTAGATAACAAATCTGATGGAATAAGAACGTTTCGGCCTGGGTTGGACCGAAACGTACCGAACCCAGCTGATTAGTCAATATGTAATTAGTATGTTTCGGTTTGGGCAAGGTCAAAAAGTATGTTTCATTCTGGATATAGCTGACGGTATACTAGATCTGATTTTTTTTTTAAATCAGCGTATTATTTTCCGAATTTCTATTAAAAATAATATAAAAACAAAACTCTCCATGTGAATATGGTGTTTCTTCACGGTCCTAGTATAGCAGCCGGCCGGCCGGCAGCCTATCGATCCATTGGTCTACTCGATACCGCCGGTTTGACGGCTGTTGTGATCATGAAGTTCTCTTTGACGGTAGTCGATCGATCCTAATTAATTAACCCAATTATTTGTTGTCGCGTATATATCCGTGGCCTGACTTCGGTCCATGCATGCACTCTCCAAGTCATAGCACGAGTATAGCCGTCGGCCAGCAGGCGCCCGCGGACTGTGTCTCATCGATTATTGACCGTACCACTATCAGCACGTTAATGTGAGCCGTCGATCGACGTACGTATATTTGTTTATGCTTCGATCGGTCAATTCATCCGAGCTTCAACATCTTGCTTGTCTGCATTGGTTAATTGTTTGTCAAAGTGAAATCCACTTTCGTTCCCGGTTGTATATACACACGGTATTTACAAAGCACATTTCAAAAATATCGAAAAAATCTGAAATAAAATTTCGTTGATACGTATTTACATTTTATGTATTCATATAAAGTCATTTCGAGACAAATCAATATTTTTCTAGACTGTGAAAAAGACAAATACAATCACATGAAACTGCTTATTTTAGCATCATTTTTTTCTCTTTTTACATAGATCACAAAAAAAATCGTTTTTCGTAAAACGACTTTGTAAACACATAGGATGTTAAGATCTATACGTATACATTTTTTATTTTTATTTGAACTTCAAAATGCCTCTAAAATTTATTTAATTTAAATGGCGTATATGCACCTGGGAGTCAAAACGCCTCTCTCGTTGTCATGGTACATAAGTACTCTCCAAGATACATACAACATCCGTCCCAAAATATAACATGTTTTCGAACTAGGTCTCCATTGCCATGTGCTAGTCAACTTAATCTTTAACTATTGTAGTTAGTCCGAAGACAGCGGCAGATGGAGCATTGGTTATTTTCCTTTGACACAAAATAAACGGACGTAAATTCCACATATGCTCAATCCTACCTAGCGGCGTCTACCGGCGACTGACAAATAATAAAATACACACACTACTCGGGTGGTGCCGTTGACATGTGGGTCGTCATTGGAGTTGTCCTAAGTACTCCCCCAAGAGACGTACATGCCTTTAAATTATTCTCATTTTTTGTCATGTGTTAGAAATTGCTTATCACGTGTGAAACACGATATACTCGACCTAATATTTAACTCCGTAGTTAGTCGAAAGACAACGTCAGATCGAGCATCAGTTATTTAAACCTTTGACACGAAAATAAAAGGACGTAACTTCCATATACATACTAGTTGAATTTGGCGTGGCGTCACGCCACGCCCTTGGTGATTTTTTTTTGTACAATATTTTTGTTTTGTTGTTCAGCAAAATGTTAGCCAAATTGAAGTGTTCGAATATGTTTTTTATTTTGGTATGAATAGAAGCATTTTTTTGGTGAGTTTTTTTTAATATATTGTGTAGGTTACTGAAGTCTTTAGTGATTTGAAATGTTCAAACATATTTGTATTTCGAAGTCAATATTTAATTTGAATTAGAAAATCCATTTGAATTTGATTCCTGTTTTCCTGGGGAATGTTTATTCGTATGGTGGTAAATTTTTTGGCTAAATGGAAAATGTTTGAATATATTTTGTAAGTTGATATAAGTATGTAACTTTTTTCTTTTAGCACTCTCGATATATTTTATGGAATGTTGGTATATTGACTTAAATGTTGGTCAAATTGGAATTTGCAAACATGTTGTTTATTTTGTATGTAGTTATCCAAATCTAAGCATTTTCCAATTAGTTAAGTTCATTTTTTTTTTTTGCAAAAATAGTAAATATTTTTTCTTTCCGTAGCATTTTTATATATTTTGAAAAAATTGGCGTTCGAATATATTTCGAGGAAGGGCATTTTTTTGAAATGTTATACATTTTTGGAATTTGTAAACATTTTTTTGGTCATAAGAAGCAAGTATTTATTTATTCTGATTGGTCGGATATGTTAATTAGATTTTTTCAGGTGGATATGTTTGAAAATTTTGTTTTTTGAACATTTTTTATTTTATGCAAATTGTTTTAGTAAAATGGTCCTACTTGTTAGGAATGCAACATTTTTGTAAACATATTTTTTTGAAAAGGATATCGTCCACGTTAATTCATCTGATGTAGTCAAATATTATCGTCTAGAAATTATTTGTGTGGAGAGTTTGAATCTCTAAATATTATCCTATTTGATTGCTATTAGATTTTTAATTTAGATCAATAATTAGAGGAAATACATTTTTTTTTGTAATTTATTAGGTGCATCTGAAATTCAATCCATAATAAGCTGATATGAATTTGTATTCTCTGCAATTATTCATGTAATCAAGCATTTGTGGAAAAATCTACCTTTAACATATGTAGAGGAAGGGATTTTTTTTAATATTATACATTTTTGGGATTTAAAAACAAATTTTTTGGTCATAAGTAGCAAGTATTTATTTGTTCTGATCGGTCGAATATGTTATTCATATTTTTAGGTGGATATGTTTGAAAATATTATTATTCTCCCCACCACTTGTAATTAACCCATTTATAAAATGAAAATCGCAGTAGGGGCTTTCCCTACTGTTTTCCTGTCAAAAAAATTTTTATGCAAATTGTTTTAGTAAAATGGTCCTACCTGTTAGGAATGCAACATTTTTTGTAAACATATTTTTTTAAAAGGATATCATTTACGTTAATTCGTCTGATGTAGTCAAATATTATCGTCTGGAAATTAATGTGTTTTTTTAAATTGGTGAAAGTGGGAAGCTATTCGTATATTGTTTTTTTTGTTCGTTTTCAAATGCTTGAATTTGGAAGCCATTGAAATTTTAGAAGTTTTTTCGAATCTGGAATTTAGTCATATGGACCGTGTGGTAAAATTCAAAATTGAAAATATCCTTTTTTTTTGGAAAGTGTGGAAATTTGCGGTACTACGTTCATATTATATTAATTTCGTTTGGTCGTTTAAGTGATACTACGTTGACATCGTATTATTTTTTGTTTGGTTGTTTTATCACTTTTTAGGTGGTGTTATGGTTGTGTGAATTGTCAATGCGTTGAGATTGATGATTACTTAAGGTATTAGGAACTTGGTAAATATTTTTGATTATCTTGGTTGTTACATCATCAAGACATACGTGTAGTTAATTTAGGTCTAAATAATTGAAAGTTTGAAATGTACACATTTGAAAGGTTCTTGGATTTTAATATGTTCAATATGAAGAAAAGTTTGCATCGTTAAGTTGTTTGAATTTCAAAATTGGAAAAAATTAGGAAGTTATGTATGTTTAGCATATTCACTTTAGAAGCAAGCCATAGTTAGAGCAAATTAATTTGCATTTTGTTGAAATGTTGATCTAATCAAATTTTTTTCCAAATTCAGTGGCTATTTTTTTTTTGCAAATTCGTGGAATTTGGTTTCATTTGTTCTGAAAATGTATGTAAGCAAACAATTTTATTTGAAGTTATTTGTGTTTATTTAATTCAATTTGGAAGCAAACCATAATTAGAGTAAATAAATTTGCATTTTTTAGGGGAAAATTATCTAATCAATTTTTTTTTTAAATGTAGTGTTTATTTTGTTTTTGTTTTTTTCTCAAAATTATGGAATTTGGTCTCATTTTATTTGGAAATTTACCTAACTAAACTTTTTTTTAAATACAGCCATAGCTGGAGCAAATAAATTTGCATTTTGTCGAAATACTGATCTAATCATTTTTTTGTTTTTCCAAATTTATGGAATTTGGTTTTGTTTGATTTTGAAATGTATATAAACAAACTTTTTCTTTTTTAAAAAAATATAGCCATAGCTGGAGCAAATAAATTTGCATTTTGTTGAAATATTGATCTAATCATTTTTTTTGGTTTTTCAAATGCAGTGTTTTTTTTTTACAAATTTGTGGAATTTAGTTTTGTTCGATTTTGAAATGTATGTGAACAAACATTTTTTTGAAGTAATCAATTTTTTTTCCCAAAGTATAAATTGTTAGAACCTGGTCTGAATTTATTTGGAGTCATAGTTGGAAAGTTACTATGATTTTTTAATTGTAATTAGGAAAAATGTGTTACAAATATCTCCAAATATTTAGAAGTTTTGAATTTTAAAAATAGGAAAACAAACAGGAAGGCAAGAAAAAAAACAAAAAGGGCCGGCCGAGCTGCACAGCAGCCCAGCCCAGCTAGCAAGCCGGCCTGGTCAGCCCAGGCCCACCGTGACTTCACGATGGCGTCACCGGTGGGCGGAGCTGCCGCGGCGGCGGCGACCGCGCCGGCGTCTCGCGACGGCGAGCCGGGACGCGCGCGTACGTGCTTCCGACGCGCACGGACACGGGCTGCCCATAGGTGGCGGCGCCGCTTCATTTGGGTCGCTGGAGCGGCGGCGGCGTCCAAATGCGGCGGCGAGCAGCGCGCACGGCGACGCCGATTCCGGCAACGGCGCAGCGTCCCCGCAAGCATTAACCTGGTCTGAATTTATTTGGAGTCATATTTGGAAAGTTACTATGATTTTTTAATTGTAATTAGGAAAAATGTGTTACAAATATCTCCAAATATTTAGAAGTTTTGAATTTAAAAAATAAGAAAACAAAAAACAGGAAGGGAAGAATTTGGTTGCATTTGATTTGTCATATTTAATTCATTTTAGAAGCAAGACATAAATAGAGCAAACGAATTTGCATTTTCTAGAAATACTCATCTAATCAAATGTTTTTTCTTTTTCTCGTTTAATTTGGAAAATGTACCTATTCAAATAAATTGGAAAAGGTCCCGAAGTATAAATTGTTAAAACCTGGTCTGAAAAGTTACTATGATTTTTCAATTGTAATTAGGAAAAATGTGTTACAAATATCTCCAAATATTTACATGTTTTGAATTTTAAAAATAGGAAAACAAAAAAACAGGAAGGCAAGAAAAAAAAACAAAAAGGGTCGGCCGAGCTGCACAGCAGCCCAGCCCAGCTAGCAAGCCGGCCGCAAACGAATTTGCATTTTCTAGAAATACTCATTGTTCCCGAAGTATAAATTGTTAAAACCTGGTCTGAAAAGTTACTATGATTTTTCAATTGTAATTAGGAAAAATGTGTTACAAATATCTCCAAATATTTAGAAGTTTTGAATTTAAAAATAGGAAAACAAAAAAACAGGAAAGCAAGAAAAAAAAAACAAAAAGGGCCGGCCGAGCTGCACAGCAGCCCAACCCAGCTAGCAAGCCGGCCTGGTCAGCCCAGGCCCACCGTGACTTCACGATGGCGTCACCGGTGGGCGGAGCTGCCGCGGCGAACGCGGCGGCGTCTCGCGACGGCGAGCCGGGACGCGCGCGTACGTGCTTCTGACGCGCACGGACACGGGCTGCCCATAGGTGGCGGCGCCGCTTCATTTGGCATCGCCGTCGCGGGAGAGAGAGAGGGAGGGAGGGGGGCTCTGCGGGATTTTTTGCAGAAAAGTCCGCGTAGTTTTCGGAATTCGCAATTCGGTCCCTCGCCTCACGTTTACGTGGACTGCGGGTTCGATTTTCGTTTTTTGGAGGGTTGTTTTTGCAAAAACGTCACCGACGCCTCTGCTGGCCGTCGGATCGACGACGGACGGCTCAGATCTAGGAACTGTAGTTACTGTTCCTCCCAACAGTGCGCGAGCGAGGAGAGCGCGGCATTTCGTTCGTCTTTAATATAGTTAGTAGATTCTCGAAGCTGCATTGCGGCGGTTACGGGCGATTGACAAATAAGTGTGGCAGTACCACGTCCATGTGTTTATTTCGGGGAACATTAATTATAAGATATATTCATGCATAATAATCAGGGTACAATGATAGTATCATGAGGAGTGCTCAGCCACACATGGCGGTCAATCTCCAAAGACGAAACAAACTTAGTTGAATTATGAGCTTCAGAATTATTCCTACAAGACTCATGAGCAAACATGCAGTTGTCGAACAATGTGGCTCGTACCATAATCTCTCGCACTATAGATCCATACCGTCCCTACGAGCTTGCATTCCAAAGCAACATGCAAACTATTTAGCAGCAGATCATTCGCATGACTCAAAGGCCTCTCTACACGTACGTGATCGCTTCAAGAATACCAGGGTCATCAAAGGTCAATTGCTCCATCTCATGCTCGCTCGCTGGTGGAAGAAACGAGTATTCGTATCTCCGGACTCCGGCGGACAGCCATTCTACCCTTGTTCTCTAACGCCACATCGATTCTTCTCGATGATACAACTCCACTAAGTGTTCGGTTGTTTTTATCTAATCTTAAACCAGAAACAACATCCATTCGAGCATCGTTTATTTTAACCTTTCACACGAAATAACAGACATAACTTCCATATATATATGCTCGAAGCTGCGTTGCAGCGGCTACGGCGATTGACGAATAAATTACATAAACCACACACATGGAAGTACTATATCGACGTCACATACGTACTTTTTTTAAAGAGTTATAGGAAGGGTGTGAAGAGAGCATTTGGTGTGCTTCAAGCTCCTTTAGGCTATTGTTCGCCACCCTGCCAGAATACGAGATTTTGACACAATGTGAGAGATGATGATTGTTTTTTTTTTTTTTTTTGAAAGGGAGCCGTGTACATGATCAAGCAAAGGAAGAACACACACGCACGAACACGGGCACAGGCCACTCCACACACAGCGACCATGGCACCACCAGGCTCACCTCGCACCGAAGCAGGCAGCACAGCCAACCTTGTTGAGAAGCCGCGGAAGCCGTCCGACGCAGGCGCCGGAATCTTGACGTTGAACGAGCATCGGCGCCGAGCCGCCGCCAGACCACCATCGCCGTCTCACGCCGGAGACGAAGATGATGGCACCACCCATCTTCCGCAAGGCCCACCAAGAACGCCGAGGAAGGAGAGCACCGCACCTGCAAACTCCCAGCGGTTTTGAGCAAAAGCACCACCTCGCACGCCGGAGAGGGAAGAAGGCCCCCTAGAACCAGAGCCGCCGCCGCCACCACGGACGCCGGCTCGAGGGGAGGCGCGCCACAGCTCCGGAGAGCAGCAGACGCACCAGAGACGGCAGATCTGCCCAGGGCGTCCACCGGAGCACCGAGGGCAGAGGAGAGGACCGCCGCCTCCAAAAGCTTCTCCGACCGCGCCACCACCTCCAAAGCGCCGCCGGCAAGCAACCCACACACACCTGCGTGTACATAGATCCCGGCGTGTACATAGATTGTTTGTTTTATCTTGCACAACGCCTGATTATGGAGAAGCATAATGATATTATCTATGCTCTAGCAGGGTGGGACTTTAAGCATCCTATGACTAACTTGAGCAAGCACCTGCCGAATTTCTAAGAATCAACTTCAAAAGATTTGGTTGAACATATATTGGATCCACAAAGAAAATTACTAGTTCACATTTCTTTTCTTTGTTGGACAATTTATCAAATTTTAAAATCATTAAAGTTAAAATTTAAATTATCAGGTGAACTATGTGATTTGAATATTTCAATTATTGTATAATTTATTTGAGTCTAAAAATCTGTTAGCAATAATTTATATGTCAGTAAGATAAAATGACCAAAAAAAATGAAAAAAAGGAAAACCGGACATGTCCGTCCCGTTTGGTTGGGGCCGATGGGACACCAAATGTTGGCCGTCATTGGAGTTTCCCTAAGTATACCCCCCCAAAAGATGTACATGCGACATGTCTCCAAATTATTCTCATATTTTCTATCCTTGGTTTGAAATTGCTTATCACGGGTGGAACGCGATAAAATTAATCTAGAACGGGACTATCCAACGGCGCCGCACGAATGCAGCTTCCGTGCGGCGGTTCTTAACATGCATGCATGCAGTGACAGATGATGATATCATCTTAGATTTATTTGAACCTTATGTTATCTTAGATTCCTCTTGATGATTAAAATAAAAAATATCTCTCAAACCAATAATCTGATTAAAAATCCGTTTTTACGCGACGAGATCTACGAAACTAGATCCAATATTGCTATGCTTTGACAACTTTTTCGTTGGGGGTTATTAGATTATCACTAACTTAACAGATTATAATAACTTGGTAAGGCCGTATAATACTATTTTGTGTGAGATGATAACATCTATTAGGTCTTACAAGTGTTTGAACTCTTCCTCTCTGGATATGCATATCTGATAACCATAAATAATTATCGTGATAACTGTGCATTGTTAACTGGTGTGATGGAAATTTTTTTCACACCCGATATATAGTTGTGTCGATAATGTCTAAAAATATGTAAAAAAAATTTACATGCTAACCATGTATAGTTTTCGTGGTAACTGTCCGTTCTTAATCTGGTAGCATAGTGCAGTAATCTGGTAACTTGTATGAGAAGAAAAAGTTTATCAGAACATATCAACACGGGATCTAGTTTTAAAACTCTCGTCGAGACGAACCTACCCGTGTAAACTTACACGGATCGCTAATCAGGATAACAGTTTAGAAGATAAATTATTTTGAAATTTCAAAGTTTGACAATAAATATGATGATGTTATCCATAAGGTGGGAGACTACTATACTCATGCATGTGTACTCTCCACTGTAGGGAAAAACACACGCAAATCGGTCGCCGCATGCGAAGGAGCAAGATACAAGCTTTTTTTTCATTTAACTCCATATCATAAAATCGAGCATCAGTTATTTTAACCTTCGACAACTGACGTAAGAGCATCTCCATCGGGGGTCCTAAAGAATCCAAAAGGCTCATTGAGGTGTCGGGCACGAAAAACGGCCACAGCGGCAGCCCCAAAGCTCTCGTCCAGCCCAATTTGTACCTAGCACCCTTGAGCCATCCCAACTTTGAGGGGTCTTTAGACGTTGTCGTCCAATTATTTTACATGCAGACCCACTAATCCGCCACACATGCCATCTCACTGTTCCTCTCTCTTTTTCCATGTAAACCCACTAGTCAGTCAAATATATTTGAAGAACACCGCTGAGAGAGCAAGCGTTCATTTAACCGGACATCCGTCGGTCAGATGATACCCAAAGGACGCGTTTGGTAAGCTGCAGCCAGAGAGCCAAAGTAGGTGGGCACTGAAAACAAGAGCATCTTTCACCTTTTTGCAACTTGCACGTTGTTTGGTTACATACGAAGCCCCACGTTGTGGTTAGCATGCTCCTCAAAGCAGCGCTGAGTCAGGCCGGGCAGGCACGCTCAGATCGACCGTTGTCGTCGGGCCAGGCCGCGCAGCTGCAAGCGCGCAACACGAGGAGGAAAAGATTCCCTAACGCTTGCATGCTCCTCTCACAACCCATACAACACGCAGCCAAAGCATAAAAACATAGCATACATGCCTACAAACTTACGAACCACTATGCAGCCAACCAAACGAAATGACAAACCCGTATCTAGCGTCATCTCCATTCAGCCTGATTTTCTCCCCGGACCTGGCCATGCGGCTGCTGGCTAGCAAAGACGCCCAAAGTTGTTCTTCTTAGACGATGTCCGACATAATTTAGACTTCCAGACGATGATGTTCTAACTGCGGCGGCTGCGAGCGACCGACGAATAAATTACACGGTACCACGTGTGTGTGGTAGTACCTCGTCCACGTCAGCTACGTACTCGTAGCGTGGGCGGCTACAGGATGGGCATCTCGTGGTAACGTACTCCTACCGATGTTTGACCAAACGGCCGGGCAGCCCACCTAGCTAGCGAGTACGTGCATGGAATGGATCCGTCGTGCATGCATGCATGTGTCCATCGATCCAGCCTCCAATAATACTCTACCGCCGTACCCGTACGTTGACTTGTTCCGAGAACCTAATTAATACTCGACCAGGATATGCATGGGCGTATTTGCATCAACGCATGCATGGGCAGGGATGATACGTACGCTCATGCATGCATGTAGACTGTAGTGCGGCACCGGCCTGTGGTGCAGTGCCAGTGCGCGACTGATCTCTAATTGCTTCCTTAATTACTTTGGGCGGTGTGGTACACTTTGACGTCGAGTTGTCGATCAGCTTGACGACAGAAAATCCCATGCTCCGAAACAGCGACTGAAGAAAGAAAAAGCAGTGTACTTAATTATTACTTGACGGTGCCAGAAGTGACACACGAATGGGATTAAGACAGTGCCAACATTCACAGTGAGTAAGCACTGTGCGTGATTAATTAAGCACTGCATGTCGTTCTTGAGGCAGAGTTTGTATGCAACTTCAAACCTTTCTCTCCATTATTGTTCCACGCAACCCGACCTTAATCTACCCATGACCAAAATGTGCACCCATGAATGTACGTATTGACTAAGAGGGTACGTGGCGCATACTGTCTGGACAAGGACGGCAGCGCTCGCTCATACTGCTACTCACTCCGTATCATAATATAAGGGATTAAGGGCTAGTTTGGCACCTATTATTTTACTCCCTCCGTTCTAAAAGGGATGTCATTTCTTTGTCGAAATTTGAATGTATCTGTTAGAGTATATATGTGTATATTGTAGTTTCCCCACCTGTTAGGGGGCTTTCTGTATATTTGCCTGTACCTGTACTATATATGTGGCCTTTGGCCCCTGGTAATACACAAGCATCTATTATCCTAACATGGTATCAGAGCCGTAGGGTTCTTTTTCCTCTCCCCTCGCAGCCGCAGCTGCCGCCCGCCTCGGCACCTTGCCACCGCGCCCGGTCGCCGCCCGCTGCCTCTTCCTCGCGCCACCGCGTCCCCGTCGCCGGCCTCCCTCCGGCCTCCCGTCCACCATCCGCATCTGCCGCATCCACCTTCCGGCCGGCCCTGCCTCCCGCGCGTTGCCTTCACGCGCGCATCGCCGGCCCTGCTCCCGCACGCCTCCGGCCGCCCGCCCCTGTCCCGCCGCGTCTCCGCCGCATCTTCGCCCGAGGCCGCTCCCCCGCGTCGTCTCCTCCTGCGACTCCCCGTCCCGCTGCAGAACTCGCCCGCGGCCGCCCGTCCCCGTCGCCCGGCCTCCCTTCACCGCCACCCGCCGGCGCTCGCCCGCGGCTGCTCGATCCGGCCGGCCTCCTCCCGCCTTCCCGCTCCCGATCCGGCCCGCTCCCGATCCGGTCGGCTGACCCGCTGCTGCCGCTTCCGCTCTCCAGGCCGCCCGCTGCTTGACCGGCTCGATCTGAGCGATCGGCTCGATCTGAGCGATCTGTTTCTGTCCAAAAAAAAAAAAAAAAAACAGGTACAATGTCTTCCTCGTCGGGCTATGTTGCGATTCCTCGCTGCCCGGTGATTTTTGATGGCGCGAATTACCCTGATTTCGCTGTCTTCATGCGCGTCCACATGCGCGGTCTTCGTCTTTGGGGTGTGCTTTCTGGCGAGGTCTCCTGTCCGCCGCGCCCCGTTGCTCCTTTGGCACCCATTGCGCCGCCGCCTGTTGCTCTTGCTTCCGATGCTACTCAGGAGGCTAAGGATGCAGCCCAGAGTGCTTATGACACTGCTCTGGCTGATTATAATGGGAAGGTCAAGGAGCATTCTACTGCTGTTGCGACGTACCGGCTGGATCTGTCTGACTACGCTCAGTGGATAGATGAGGACGCTCGTGCTGCTGCTGTTCTCACTTCCAGTGTTCTGCCTCAGTATGCTGCTGAGTTCATGGGTCTTCCCACTGCTGCTGCTCAGTGGACTTTTCTTCGTCAGCGCTATCAGCCGTCTGGTGATGCTCTTTACCTGTCCGTGGTTCGTCAGGAGCATGATCTTCAGCAGGGTGATTCCACTATTGATGACTTCTACACTCAGAGTGCTGCTATATGGCGTCAGCTTGATTCTCTTCGTACTGCTGTATGTGGCACCTGTCCCTGCTGTCTGACTGTGCGCGCGGATCTGGAGTTTCAGCGTGTCTATGAGTTCTTGTCGCGGCTCCGCAAGGAGTTTGAGCCGCGCCGTGCCCAGCTGCTTGCCCGTGGTCGTGTTCCGCTCTCTGAGGTACTAGCTGAGCTTCGGGCTGAGGAGACTCGTCTTCGTGGTGCTGGTCTTCTTGAGGTTCCCTCTGTACTTGCTGCTCGTGGTCCTCCTGTGCCGTCTGCTCGTGGTTCTTCTGTGCCGCCAGCCTCGTTGCGGTCTCCAGGTCCGCCGATACTCTCTCCTCCTCCGGCCCAGAGTCAGCCTCAGCAGCCCCGTGCGTCTCCTCGTCCTCCCTGCGCCTACTGTAACAGGCCTGGTCATGATATCTCGAGCTGCTGGAAGAGGGATCCCAGCTTACGTCAGCAGTACCAAGCTCGTAGGCAGGCTGTTTCTTCAGGATCTTCTGCTGTTGCCCAGGCTGGATTGTCAGGATCTTCTGCTGCTGCACTGTCTGGTCAGGACATTATCCGAGGTCTTCGTAGTCTGCTCGCTGTTACAGGCTCTTCCTCGACGGGTACTGCTGCTTCTGTGCCTAGCTCTTCGGGCACCGTGCGACCACCACCTTCTACACAGTCAGGTACGTCATCCCCGTGGTATCTGGATTCTGGAGCTTCTTTTCATATGACTTCTGCGTCTTCTATTCTTTCTGCTCTTCGCTCTTTTATTTCTCCTGTCCGTGTTATCACGGCTGATGGTACCTCTCTTCCTGTTTCCAGTCGAGGCACCCTTTCTACTTACTCTTTCTCTGTTCCTGATGTTTCTCATGTTCCTAGTCTTAAGATGAACCTGTTTTCTGCTAGTCAGCTTACTGATTCTGGTTGTCGCGTCATTCTTGACGCTGATTCTTGTGCTGTTCAGGACCGTCGTACACAGGCCCTGGTTGGAGCTGGCCCTCGCAGCCTTGAGTCCCCGGGGCTATGGGAGTTAGACTGGCTTCGCGTTCCTTCCGCTGACTCTTCATCAGCCAGTCCTTCTGCGGTTGCTGCTTCTGTCACTGGCTCTTTTCAGCAGTGGCATCATCGGCTGGGTCATCTTTGTGGCTCCCGTTTATCGTCATTAGTTCGTCGTGGTCTTCTGGGGTCGTCTCAGGAGATGTGTCTTTACATTCGTGTCAGGGTTGTAGGTTAGGCAAACAGATTCAGCTTCCCTATCCTACTAGTGCGTCTGTATCTCAGCGACCTTTTGATTTAGTTCATTCAGATGTTTGGGGTCCGGCACCCTTTGCTTCTAAAGGGGGCCATCGATACTATATTTGTTCATTGATGATTTTTCAACGGTACAACCTGGTTGTTTTTTATGCGCTCTCGCAGTGAGGTGCTTGCTATTTATCAGCGTGTTGTGGCCATGTTCGTACTCAGTATTCCTCTCCTATTCGTGTGTTTCGTGCTGATTCTGCAGGGAGTATATCTCCCAGCATCTGCGTGGTGTCCTTGCTGAGCAGGACACCCTTGCCCAGTTTCTCGTGTCCCGGCGCCCATGCTCAAAAATGGTGTCGCCGAGCGTAAGCATCGTCATATTCTTGAGACTACCCGTGCTATGATGATTGCTTCCTCTCTTCCGCCGCATTTTCTGGGCTGAGGCTGTTGCTACAATCGACTTACCTCATTAACATTCAGCCTTCTGCTGCCCTTCAAGGTGGCATTCCTCTCGAGCTCTTTCTGGTACCTCTCCAGACTACTCGGCTCTTCTTCGTTTATTTGGTTGCGCTTGCTATGTTCTTCTTCCTCCTCGCGAACGCACCAAACTGACCGCTCAGTCTGTTGAGTGTGTTTTTCTTGGATACAGTGATGAGCATAAGGGCTAACCGCTGTTGGGACCCTGTTGGTCGTCGGATGCGCATCTCCCGTGATGTCACGTTTGATGAGACGCGTTCCTTCTATCCTTGCCACACCTCTGGCACTTACCCCGGTGGATGATATCTCTTTTCTCCTTTTTCCTGATTCACCTCCTGCTGTCTCTTCTCTACCTCCTAGTTCTGTGCGCCTCCTCCATCTTCGGCGCCATCCTCTCCTCCGCCTAGTACTCCTCGTTCTCCGGCTTCGGCTCCTCCTTCTCCTATTCCTCTCTTCCTCTTCTTCTGATGAGTCGTCTTCCGCCGATGAGTCTTCCCATTCACGGCCTGTTCGTCAGCGTCGTCCTCCTGACCGTTATACTCCTAGTAAGTATGGTCTTTCTGTTGTCTCCGAGCCGACTTCTTATCGGGATGCTGAGCGTCATCCTGAAGGCAGGCTTGCCATGGCTGAGGAGATCCTGCGCTTGAGTGCACTGGCACCTGGGATCTTGTTTCTCCCTTCTGGTGTTCGTCCTATCACGTGTAAGTGGGTCTATAAAATTAAGACCCGCTCTGATGGATCTCTCGAGCGCTATAAAGCGCGTCTTGTGGCTCGTGGCTTTCAGCAGGAGCACGGCCGTGACTATGACGAGACTTTGCCCCTGTGGCTCATATGACCACTGTTCGTACTCTTCTGCTGTTGCTTCTGTTCGACGCTGGTCTGTGTCCCAGCTTGATGTTCAGAATGCTTTCTTAATGGCGAGTTGAGTGAGGAGGTTTATATGCAGCCGCCTCCTGGGTATTCTGTTCCTGAGGGGATGGTTTGTCGTCTTCGACGATCTCTATATGGCCTGAAACAGGCCCTCGTGCCTGGTTTGAGCGCTTCCTCCTCAGTGGTTATCGCCGCAGGCTTCTCTCCCAGTGCTCATGATCCTGCACTGTTTGTCTACCCCACTCTCCTCGGTGTCGGACCTTGCTGCTTCTCTATGTTGATGACATGATCATCACCGGTGATGACCCTGAGCACAGTATCTAGACACTATTTAGTACCTAGATACATTCAAATTTGGACAAATAAATGACATCGTTTTTGGGACGGAGGTAGTATTTTATTTGACAAAATGAAATGAAATAAAATGAATTTTAGATAAATAGTAGCGTTAGGGAGATGAATTGACTTAACATAGCATAGTCATTCTTTAAAATTCCAATTGAGATGACATTCTAATTCCATGACAGCCAAATACATTGGCTATGAAATGTGAAATGAATTTCGTAAAAATGATTGGTATGAAACGATCCCTAAGATGTTTTAGCAATTACCTACGGATTGCATTACGAATGTATATATAGACATAAATTAATATCACATAATTAATGTCTAGATTTACTCATTTTATTCCTTATGTAAATAGATAAAATATTTTATATATGATATGGAAGGAACAGGTGTTACACTTACACATGCTGCTAGGGCAGATCTGATTCAAGCTTACTCCTTACGGCTATACGTTTTGTACTTATCAATCAACTGTACTACTGTACCTAGTACCTACTAGTATCTACAAATACAGTGGCCGTACAGCCCGATCGAGCGCGCTAAANGTGTTGAGGCTGAGCTGCGGGCTATGGCTTCGTTGATTGCTGAGGTGACCTGGTTACGGTGGTTGCTTGCAGATTTTGGGGTCTCTGTTACGACACCCACTCCTTTTTTGTGTGACAGTACAGGTGCTATCAGTATCCGCACGTGATCCGGTCAAGCATGAGCTGACCAAGCATATTGGTGTTGATGTTTTTTATACACGTGCTCAGGTACAGGATCAGGTTGTTGCGCTTCATTATGTGCCTTCAAATTTGCAGTTGGCGGATTTATTTACAAAGGCACAAATCCGAGCGCAGCATGACTTCTTACTATCCAAACTCAGTGTTGTGGATCCACCATGAGTTTGAGGGGGGTGTTAGAGTATATATGTATATTGTAGTTTCCCCACCTGTTAGGGGGCTTTCTGTATATTTGCCTGTACCTGTACTATATATTGTGGCCTTTGGCCCCTGGGAATACAACAAGTCTATTTCCCTAACAAATTACACATATGCGGTGCGGCACGCGCGCATCTTCTCTTTCGACACCGATCGGAAGCGACTGGCTCTTGTGTACGTCCATCAGGCGGCAGCCGTCAGGGACAGGGTGCGTAGGCTGTCTGCTACGATAGCTGGAACACTACGGGAAATCCACAAAACGCCGACGGCCAGGACATACGCCGACGGCCAAATGTGGGGGCCGTCGGCGTAGACCCTGACCAGGCCAACCGAGATATTTTTTCTTTTTTTAGCTACGCCGACGACATTGCCGTCGGCCTAGAGATTTTGGCCGTCGGCGTAGATTTTGCCGTCGGCGTATACTTTTTCAATTTTCTAATTGTAGTAAAATAATTTCATTTTTTCATTTATTAAAAATATATACTATTTTACAATCATTGTTACTTATCCAAATGAATTTTTCTAAATTTAAACAATGAAAAAGTGTAACATCCTAAATCAGGGGTTAACATGATTGATATGATATAAGTATCAGTAAGTTTCTCATTTCTCAATTGGAAGTTAACAATGAAGGAACTCAAAGGTTAAGCGTGCTTGGGCTGGAGCAATTTGAGGATGGGTGACCGAACGGTAACTTTGACCAGCGTAAGTACTTTGACCTATGATTAAATGTGTAATTAGAGATTTAATATGTAGCTGAGTTAGAAATTTCGAAATAGAAAAAAAGTTCAAAAAATTCAAAAATTTCAAAAAATTTTATAAAATTGCATTCATACGCCGACGTACGCCGACGCAGAGTGGCTATGCCGACGGCCGCCGACGGCCGCCGTCGGCGTACGCCGACGGCAAACGAGCGTACGCCGACGGCTTCCGGCCGTCGGCGTATTGTGCGTTTCCCGTAGTGGAAGCGCTTCCTTGGGCGACGCAGATTTCTTTCTCCACAAGATCATGGCGACGATATTTTTACACCGATCGAGTCCTCGACCAGGAAATTAACGTCATGTGTGAATTTTAAATAAGCAAATCACGTACAAGCATGAATATTATTCCGAATCGATGTCAGCATCGAGTCTCGTCGCTTAGAGTTAGGGCGTGTTTGGTAGACTGGGGGAGCTCAGATTTTCGCACCTCATCCCACTTTTCCCCAAGAGATGTTGTTTGTTAGATCGGCTCGGACCAACTGGGCACTGCCCAACTCATACAAAAAACGGCCTTCCGTCCTGGCCAGTAGCGAAGCCCGAATCGAGCTTCGCTACTCAGCTCGGTTGAGCTCATCCCGAAAATCCCCCGCGCGTGCGACGCAGCCCGTCTAGGTCACGGTCCCGCAAGCCTCCACCAAGTCCATTTGCCCCCGCAGCCTCGCTCGAGTGGCCAAGCCTCGCGCATCCCCGTCGACCGCCATGGCCTCACGCCGCCTCCTCCTCGCGCCTGCAGTCGGTCTCGTCCCTCCTCCCCGCGCCACAGCCGCCCGGAGCACCAAGCTCCGCTGCCACGGCCGCCCGGAGCACCAAGCTCGGCCACCACGGCCTGCGGGAGCACCAAGCTCCACCGCCACGGCCAGGCACGGCCTCTGCAAGCCCCTACGACCAGGCACAGCATCCTCACGCCGCCACGGCCAGCCATGGTCTCGAGCACCAAGCTCGATGCAGTGGTTGTGAGATCTGAGGGTCTGATTGCTTTTTGCATTTTATGTTCAAGGGCCTTTGTATAAAATTTGGACCTTCTTGTAATTTTATATTCTAGACATGAGTGTCACCATCTCTTAACAGATAGCAACCCACCAAACAACATCTCAACTCAGCAGGTATCAACATACACATGCTACCAAACACGTGCCAAAATCTTAACCCAACTTGGCTAAGGTCAACATGTATGAGGAGAGATAGAGATTCTGAGTAGACCCGGGCTACCAAACACACCCTTAAGATCAAATCTCGGCTCCATAGCACCCATCTCCCACTAGCTCGCCGGAGCTGACACAGACAGAGCCTGGGGAATCTTATTTCTGCGGAATGGCTACGTTCTCTCGCCTCCCCGCCAGAGAAGGTGTCAAAACGATAGAAATGAAGAGCAAGTCAAGTCAGACCAGCCAACAGTAAGAAGAGCGACAGTGTAAGCAAAAACAAAGTACACGACGAAAAATGAAAAGAGAAGCACTTGTTATGTTTATCAAAAATGAGAGCTGCGCATCATGACTTCTTTTTTATGCAAGTCTGCAACAACAACTAAGGTCTGATAGTGTAATGCAAAAAAAAAAAAAAATGCATCCCCTAGGGCAGAAGCACGAAGATGACCTCGTTTTCGACAACATACAACCTTGGTTACTTGTCATTTCATTAAGGTTAGTATATTACAGACTTACCTTGGCCAACTGCCCCACCGCCCAAAAACAATAAGACAACCTGCTTCAACACCCGCTCAATAGTGGACAATTTACGATCGAAGGTCCTAGCGTTAGAGCATCTCCAGCGGCACCCGCCAAATTCGTGTCCGGCACCCCCCAATTGTGCCCTCTTCGGGGGGTGCCGGATATGTTTCTTCTCAGGCAGGCTCAAGGGTGCTTTAACGTCTGTGCGATGCAAATTCGCGAACGGATAAATTCTGCATCCAATGGATCTGACTGAGATACTTGCATCTAATCAAACACGACCCGGTAAAAACTGTTCTAGTGGGCAGCGAGCATCTTCCCGAGGGCGCATGTAATACTTCTGCCTCAGTTGCCCGCTTCTCTTCCTCCGTACACGCGCATAGACGCATGGTGGCATGGTATCTGGATAGACATGCCAAGGACCAAAACACACATGTGTTTCACACTAAAACAAAATTCCAATGAGGGAGGAGCCCCGCTGAAATGACAATAAGGTAGAAGCGTTCCTTGGCGAGAATTCCGGAAATTCAACTCCGGCGTGATTCGAACTCCGGTTGCTGGGACGCGCCACTGCGACCCAACCCGATGTGTTTCACACTAGCCGCCAGAGTAGTTCTCTTACATTTTTATATAGCTGAATGAACTTTAATCTATGACTCGATTAGAAAACCTCACGTGAAGTACAAACATGAGGAGAAAAAAAAATCCTCAAAAAAAAAAACATGAGAAGAAAATTCGTGATACATGTTTTTTTTTTCTTTTGCTTATATAGCTGCCGCGACCCGGCAATTCTACTTCGAGGACTCAGGTTGGGTGCAAACGCTTCTATAACTTGAAATGGGTAAAACATCTTCCAAAGGTTTTGTTAACGGAATAATTGTTGCTATAAAAAAGTGTAGAGAGTATTGTAAAGGGACGTATATTTGAATGATTTGAAACAAAGCCAGCGAGAGAGCGTTGCTCTTCTGCAGCAAAAGAGATCGTGTTGTCCAAAGTAGTGCATGCTAGCTACTTTGTGGACCGAGCATGCATGTCACCTGACACAGCTTGAAATTAGATAAAACTGCAGATAGCTTTCGTTTCTGGGGCGATGAATCACACGTGACGTCCTTCCCTACGAGTGCTGTTTTGGCAGCTTGTTCCTGCCACGCGGCGGCTGGACCCAATAGGCAAGCAGTGCCAACCCTTTGTTGGCTGCCCCACAGACAGGCAAGCGACACGGCCTGCACTGCACGTCCGTTCAGGGACAGGGTACGATCGAAGCACTTCGTTGGGCGACGCCGATTTCTTTCTCCTCAAGATCATGGCGCGCAAAGGCGGTGATATTTTTAATCGAAATTTCAAAAATAATACGTAGATTCAAAATATTTCAAATCTAGTACACCGTCGGCCTTCCACGGACTGAAACACTCTTTTCGGCCTTCTACGGGCCGAAACATTCTAATTATATGTTATTAAGTATTAATCTGTTGGGCTTTCGGCCATCCGCCGGCCGAAACATTCTTAACCCATTAGATTTATAATGTAACATCAATTGAGTCATAGTGTAATGGTCATGCCTTACTTGTCCACCTAGTAGACCCAAGTTCAAGTCTCACTTAGGACAAAATGGCATAATATTTTATATTTTTATTCTAAAATTCAGAAAATGTGTTAATAAATTTTAAATTTTATTTTTTATTCTAAAATAATAAATTGAAATAATAAATATTTCAATCTATAAATCTAAATAATACAAAGTAATATGTATAGAATGAATTTGTTTTATAAAATGTGTATTTTTTGAAGCCAAGTCTAAATAAAAAGTGTATATTTTTTTATAAAAAATATGTCTAGAATTATTAATATTATTATAAATATAAACAATAAAATAACATGTGTAGAATTAGTAATATTATTATAAATCTGTTGCGATTGAAACGCGTCACACGAACACGTCCTCGTGTACCCGCGGTGCCGGGGGAGATACTCCACAACTCGCCCCGCGGGAGACTGACTCAAGGCGCGATACGCAAGACAATGAGTCGGCTCTTTTCGAACCAGACGCCCCAGCACCTCGGGAGGGACCCCGTCGGAGGTGGCCGGCGACGATTGGCTGAGTTAAGCCGGATTGGACCGCTCTCAACTCAATTGTCGATATTCGATGAACTTACGCGAAGTCGCCAAACAACGAAAGCATGAACAAGGGTTTGAGTGTAAAAAGTAGGGTTTGATATTGATTGTCGATTGTTTGCTTAGCTTCAATCGGCTGTCACCTCCTACATATATATAGTGAGGCGGCTGGACTTTCCGTACAAGCAATTGTACTTCTACACGGATTACAATTCATAGCGTAGGTCGGTTTCTATCTCTAAACTAGGTAAGACTCCCGGCCGGATTTGTGCTGGATCAGGACTTCACGCGTCATCTTCCGGCCTCTTTTGGAAAGTCATCTTCCGGGTTGATCCCGAACTCTTTCTGGTACCACCGACTTCCGTTTTGGGCTTTGCAAGCATTAAATCACCTCGAGTCTGGCTTCTCCGATGCGGCTCTAGAATCTTCAGGAAGCTTCTAGCCTAACCTGCACCGGGTCCCGAGTAAGCCGGGTTCTGCCTGCCGAGTTAACTCCTGCCGGGTCGTCATCCCAAGTCCTCTCCGAGTCGTCCATCTTTCGAGTCAACTTGAACCTGTGACCCGGTTTCTGACCAAAACCGGGTTAACTCCCGCCGGGTTAACTTCTTGCCGGGTCTTCCTTTTCTTGAGTGAGCTCGAACCCGGGACCTGCCAAAAACGGGTGCTAACACATGCCTCCCTGTTTTCTAGTAAAGCTTGCGTACTAGAAAATATCCGATGTAGAAGATTTGTCTAAGGGCGATGCTTAAGCTCATCGGCCATATGTGCGGCTTATGCAGTTTGCCACACGCTTGGGTGGAATTTCTTCAATTATTTCGCATTGATACCTCGGGGCAACATGTTGCCCTCCAACGTTTCCACCAGATATGAGTTGCCGGGTACAATCCTTACGACTTGTAGTGGCCCTTCCCAACTCGGTGACCATTTACCAAATTTTCGGCTCCTTGATCCGATCGGCAATATAACTTTCCAGACTAAGTCGCCGATTTGAAAATCCTTAAGCCGGACTCTCTTGTTATAAGGTTTTGCTACCCGCAGCTTCTCCTTCTCAATGTCCTTCAACGCCTTCATACGTTTGTCGGCTATCTCGTCTATGTTATCCATCATCAAATTATGATAATCCTCAGCCGACAAATCGTTTTGCTTAGCGAACCTCAAAGCAGCCAGATTTACTTCTACCGGTAAAACAGCTTCTTGCCCATAAACTAACTCGAAAGGAGTTACCTTGGTTGCACCATGCCTCGAGATCCAGTGAGTCCACAATGCCTCGGATAGTACCTCATGCCACCTTCTCGGGTAATCTTGTACTTTCTTCTTAATCAACTTGATCAGAATTTTGTTGCTTGATTCGGCTTGTCCATTGTGTGGGGACCCCGGACTAGCTGTCCGAAATACCCGATTATGGTTCACACAACGATCCCATGATCAGTCTGTCGTTTCCCATAATCCGAATTGGATACCAAAGTTTACATCCATTACAGTACCGCATTAAAGTCTTACATAGTAGGTCACTTAGACCAAGTCTTACATAGGTGCCTTCAAGGGCCAAATCAAAAGCATTCAGCGGAAGCTACGTAGTAGAAGTCCAACGCGTCCTAGCGACGACCGACATGCAGTTGACTCACGAAGATCCCTAGTTCGCATAGAAGTCTCCATACTCCGCTTCAGCGTAGTTTTCCTCGGGATCTGGCTAAGACAATAGCCAGAGACGAAACCAGTATGAGTACAATTTGTACTCGCAAACTACTCCTCTACTGAGTAAGCACCAATTTTAAGTTGTTCTCTACAGCACTTTTAGTTATTACTCTATCTCTATATCCTTGATGAAAAAGGTAAGAGGAGATTTACTACTACCTTTAGAGAGAAGCAAAATTTTATTATTTATCCAAAACTCCTCCTTTTTCCCGACCACGACTCATCATGGTCTCTTTTCCTCCACAACTCATACCACTCCATTTGGTATAGTTGGGAAACTTCAGCACACCTTTGTTTCTTTAAAGTTACCTCCTTTGTAAAACTTTGCACATAGGCCTAGTACAGCCTCCCAACTGTCCATATCCGAGGACTCGGCTATTCGAATAGTTTTTACCCTCTGCAGAGGTAGCACGCTTTTTCCACACCCATCCGGTAGCTCATCGTGTCTGCCACGTCCCGCCATACAAGGTGTATGCGAAGTTGAGCCACCGGCCATAGCCTTTCCTTTGCTCATGCTAGTATAGGACCCTGCCCTTACGATTTCACCATTCCTTCAACACCTAGTACAGGATCCCCCGTCGAGGAACCTAGATGTAAGGACTCGTAGTTTTGCCCGGCGGGCGCGAAGCTCTTCAATCCCTCAATCCCTCAGATTGCCGGGACCCAGGTCAGGGGGTAGGTCGCCATGACCATCCCCTCATGCATAACGGAGTCATCTCCGTCGATGAGGTATCCAGTACTAACACGAGCAAATTATATGACTACGCCCGTTCCCATATTTGGGTAGATGTGGTCGCACAGGTTATCGGCTGGTCGTCATGGTACTAAGACACAATGTGCATTTTTCATAAACCACACCTTTTATCACTTCTCCACTTTAACACCGATAACTCGGCATTTCATCATCAACTAGGTACTTTAAAAAGGAGTTTGGAATAAATCATGTTTTTCCCATCCTATAGTTTTAGGTGTCTACTCTATATTCTACATAGGGTGAGCAGTTTTATATCCCTTGTGATAAGGGTTCTTTTCAGAAATCAGTACCACTACTTTAGGAAGTTGCATGTAACTAAGTAAAGGGATGTAAATGCAAGCTCAGCGAAGTAGCTTGCCTTGCTCAACAAAGTGCTCGGGTTCTTGCTGCTCGAAGTAATCTCCTTCCTCGTAGTCTCCGGCAACGTTCGCGTCTAATCGACAAACAGACAATACAAGCAACAATCACTAAACTAGACAAGCAAACATCATAGCACAAGCAACATAACATCACAACTAGCTACTGAACTCACAAGGTAACACAATTTGGTTTCAAATTGGTTTAATTAACAAATATTCATTTGCATTTCAATTATGGCAGAAACTAGGGTTTTATGTTTAATTGCATAACTTGAGTTCTGTTGGTCACACAAATACAAACTAAAATTCTATAGGTAGCTACTGATCTCTAGAAGACAACCTAATTGGATTCAAATCAGTTTGAGTTATTAAACTCCCTGTAGAAATGTTTTAATCCAGAATGTTGGTTTTCTTGTTTTTGCTACAACTCAAGTTAATTTTATTCAAAAATTAAATCCTTTTAGGGGTGACTAGTATTGCTTAAATGTGAGCTAACAAAATTTGTTTGACCTCAATTGGATTAGTATAGTATCAGAAACAAACAAGTTTAGGTTTTATACCTTCTGTGGCATTTTGATTATCATTATTTATTTATTAACCTAAATGGGGTGAAACCACTTTAGTTAGTTAGATAATTTCATAAGCTTTTCAGAACATTTTTATTTGCTATTTTTAGATTCCTAGATCTCAAGATATTGAATTTCAAAGTCTAATCCAATTTCTGACATAGAAATTATCTATCCAGATTAAGGTTATCAATTAGCACATTTGGCATTTTCATTTTAAATCAGGGAATTACTCTTAATGATCATGTCTTGCATCACTGTGAAGATTACATGTTTTATTTGCTACAAGATTTTAATTTGCTATTTTTAGGCCTCTGGTTCAATAGCAATTTGCATGGGAAGTAGGCTATGTTCTGTTATTGCAGTGTTGAGCTAACTGATTAGCTATATTGTCCAATTTAAATCTTTTAGCCAGATTTTAATTCAGGGTTCAAATCACTTTCTCATGATAGTATGCTATCTATACTAACATGCTGTGCTAAGAATTACTCCTAAATAAAATTAAGTGAATTAATATCAATAGCTAAAGACAGATATAAATATCTGTTTCAGAAACTTTTTCTGAAACAGATAGGACATAGCTACTTTGTCCAATTATTTAAGGATGCTAAGCTAATTATTTTGGACATACAAGACATGCATCAGAATCTATGGATCTAGATCTTTCTATCCATATAAAGTTTGGAAATTTTGGTTCAGTGGATTTGTCATAATTCGATTTCAAAGTGGGCTAATCAACTCTGTGAATTCCAGACTTAGCAAATTTCAGAAACAGCCGAACCGGTATCTTGCCGTTGGATCTAGATCCAGCGGCCCACATTCAAAGCAACGGTGACGACCACAAATCGGCGGCGCCACCGCGCCGGCGGCACGGGGGTGGATGCTTGGCTCACCTAGGGGGCTCGGGTGACGGCAGCGACGGCGGGAATCGGCGGCGGAGACTCGTGGACGGCTACGGGCGGAGTTGCGGGTCCTGGGATGCACGGGTCCGTCGGCGGCGAGCAGCTCCTCCTCCGCGGACACGGGATGCCGACGGCGAGCTCCTGACGACGGTCCTGTGCAAGATACGGCGAGAGCGTGAGCGTGCGGTGGCGGTGGTGCATGGCAGAGGGTTAGAGGAAGAAAAGAGAGAGAGGGAGTGGCCGCACGGCCACGGATCGGTCATCGACCTCCTCGGCAGTGGCGGCGCTCCGAGGACGACGCAGGGCGGCAGCGGCTCTCCGGCAGCGATTCCGCCCTCCAGGCGGTGCACGAGAGAGTGGAAGGGAGGGGAGTGGACAGTGGCGATGGGGGTGGCGTGGTGTGGAGGAATTGAAGCTCGGGGCGGCTCGTTTTATAGCCCGACGGCCGGTCCATGGTGGACACGGTGTTGGGGCGGTCCAGCGGCCACACGGGCTCGCCGTAGGGACGGTGCGGGGGCGGCTACGGTGTCGGGCTGCTGAGGGCACGGTTGGCGGCGTGGAGGCGAGCTGGGCGAGCTCGGGGTGGGGGACGGATGCGGCGTGCTCTGGGACGGCTTGGGCGGCGCACGGGCACACACGGCTCCGGCGGTTTAGGGCTGCTGCTGGGAATGGTGCGGGTGCGAGAGGGGGCAGACGAGGTGTAGGGTGCGGCGTTGGGTAGCTAGGCCAGTGGGGGACGGCCTCCTCCACGGCGTAGCAGGGCGGCATGGCCACAGTGGCCGTGCTCCCTGGCGATGGCGGCGATCAATGCGACGGCCAGGGTTCTTCCCGCGCGAAATTGGGGTGCTGGGAAGGTTCGTGGGGTGGAGAGGGATGGTGTGGTGCAAGGAATTGAAGAACAAACGACCAAATCCATGGATTTGATCCTTAGTTCTTCGGTGTTGGGGAAGAACAGGGTGGTGCATGCCACCTGTTCGACCAAATGCTTGAACAAAATTTAAATTCGAATTTTTGAAAATGGTTTCCACACCTGGTCTCATATATATTAATAGTGATTTGTGGTGCCATGATGGTATTTTTTTGATAAGTGCATCATAGCACATTTTGGGGTTTGAGATGATTAAAGAAAGAAATAGGATTTTTATATTTTGGAATTTTGAAAATATATTTTGAAGAGGGAAAAGTTATTAGAGCTAAGTGGGAGTGAGCACTATGTCACCCCACTGGTTTTTGATTTAAAATAAAATATTTATTTCTCATTTAGAGAAATTTTTGGTGTGGCACTTGTCCCATTATTTCATGTGGTGGGGTTGTTTTCATTTTCTTTCTTTTTATTCATACCTTTGCTTAGCAACCACACACATCAAGCAACAAAATGCAAGCAAACACACATAAGATAATAAAAATTTTGTTGGCCCACATTTTTGGAATTAATAATACTTATATTAATTCGGGGATGTTACACATTGGCTTGAGTGTAGTACGGAGATGAGCTGAGTATCTTGATCCCGAATGATTCGGCAAACTGTTTCACCTCTTTGGCCATGAAGGAGGTTCCTTGGTCTGTAGTGAGAGTCTGCGGGATGCCGAATCTGTGGATAATATACTCTGTGATAAATTGAATTACCTCTTTGTGGGTCATATTCCAGAGGGGTACTGCTTCAGACCACTTGGTAAAATAATCAGTAGCAACCAGCACGAACCGATGCCCTTTGGATGAAGCCGGGTTAATCATACCAATGAAATCCAGTGCCCATCCTCAAAAAGGCCACAGCTTTACTACCGGATTAAGAAGTGAAGCCGGTACTAACTAAATATCTCCGAATTTCTGGCATGCTTCACACCCTTTGTAGTATCGGAAGCAGTCATTAATCATCGTCGGCCAATAGAATCCGGCTCGTCTGAGCATCCACTTCTCCCATGGCAACCTGGGATTGATCTTCATCCAAGCACTTAAGAAGAAGACCATCAACTGTTCGGCAATATAACTCGTCATCTATCAAGATATACTTAAAAGCAAGCCACCGAACAGCCCTATCTGTTTTCTGACTCGGGTTCTTCAGATAATCAACAATACGTGTCCTCCAATCAGCTAGCCGGGTTCCACAAGATTCCTCCGGAGCCGAATTAGATAACCCGGCTTTCCCTCCATCGTCCGAGTTAGATGACTCGGTCTCTCCTCCAGCTTCCGAGTAATTGATGATAGCTAGCATCGGCTTTTCTGCTGTAAAAAATACTCCTCTACTGACATGATAACCCGATGCCTGCTGTGCCAACTCGTTTTGCGAGCCAGTTGTCCTGCCTGGAAACATGAGATATAGAAAAATAATCCAAAGTTGATATGATATCCAGGCACCTGTCGAGATATGTGTTGAGTGATCCACTATTGCATTGGAAGATCTTGGCCACTTGCTGGATGATAAGCAGTGAATCGCCATATGCCTCGACATGAGTTACCCCTGCATCCCTTAAGATTTCCAAGCCGAATAGAAGAGCTTCATATTCGGCTTCATTGTTAGTGCAAAAGTAATTGAGACGACAAGAGGCTTCAAAGATAGTACCGTGGGGCGTAATATACACAATGCCGACACCTTGTCCACTACTGCAAACTGAGCCGTCAAAATAAAGTTTCCACGATACAGCCGACACAACATGTAAGTCGGCTTCTCGCTCTAAGTCAATCCGATGTTCAACAATGAAATCGGCTACAATCTGGCCTTTTACAGATTTGAGAGATTCATAAGCCAAATCGTACTCGATTAACCCATACACCCATTTGCCGATTCATCCACTGAGAATCGGCATATGTATCATGTGTTTGATGACATCGGTTTATCTAAAAACTTTGCACTCACTAGATAAGAGATAATGGCGCAATTTGGTGCAAGCAAAATAAAGAGACAAGCGCAACCTTTCCACAAAGTTGTACCTTGACTCGGCATCCAGCAATCGCCGGCTTAGGTATGTGATAACGTACTCCTGTCCTTCGGCTTCTTGAGTCAGAGCTGCTCCAATCACCTTTTCCTCGGCTCCAATGTAAAGCCGGAACGGTAGGCCACGACTCGGTTTCCTCAGAACCGGAGGTTTACACAAGCAAGCTTTTATTCTATCAAAGGCCTCTTGCTGCTTTGCCCCCCAGGTGAACTTGTCATTATTCTTGAGCCGAAGTATTCGTGTGAACGCATCAACTTTTCCAGACAAGTTAGTAATAAATCTCCTCAAATAATTTACCTTGCCTAGGAATTTCTGCATGTCCTTTTTACAAATTGGCGCCTGTACTTTCTAGATAGCTTCAATTTCGCCGGATCAATTTCTATTCATGTATGATAAAACCAAGAAACCTCCCAGCCGACACGCCAAAAGCACACTTCAATGGATTCATCTTGAGTCCATACTTCCTCATCCTTTCAAACGCGAGTCGTAAGTCGGCCAAATGATTTAACTCGCTGTCCGATTTAACAACCACGTCATCAATGTATACTTCCAGTATGACTCCAAGAAGATCATGAAATATCAAGTTCATCGCTCTCTGATATGTGGCTCCGGCATTCTTCGATCCAAAAGTCATTACCGTCCACTCGAATAAACCAACAAACCCGGGGCAGCGAAACGCTGCCTTGGTCGAGTCTTTTTCGGCCATGAATATCTGATTGTACCCCGCGTTCCCGTCCAGAAAGCTGATGACTCGGTGTCCCGAGGCGTCGTTGATAAGCATGTCGGCTATTGGCATAGGATATTCATCTTTGGGCGTAGCTCAGTTTAAATTTCGGAAATCTATGCATGCTCTGATCTTACCGGATCCTTTCTTCTCGACCGGTACAATGTTGGAAATTCATTCGGCATACTTGCAAGGCCGAATAAAATTGGCTTTTAGAAGCCGGCCAATCTCTTCTTTGATTCGGTCATATATTGCCGGGTTGAATTTACGACCCGGTTGCTTATATGGTCTGAAACCGGCTTTTATCGGTAACCGATGCTCAACGAGCTCTCGGCTTAACCCGGGCATCTCGTGGTACTCCCATGCGAAGCAATCCACGTATTCCTTCACCAGCGCGATTAACTCGGATTTATAATCGGCTTCTAAATTCCGGCTTATGAATGTCGGCCTGGGAACAGTGCCATCCCCGATATCCACTTCTTCGAGCGGGTCGGCCGACGTAAAACCTTGCCCCAACTTGTCCATGTCGTCTGGTTCTTCAATTGCTTCACACATATCGTTCCTCTCTGCCCGATACTTGTCCAGACGCTTCTGCAGCCACTCATTGTTGTTGGGATCCATTTATTGAGCCGCAGCCGATTGCTTTCAACCAGCTTTAATGATACTGGCACGAATCTGTCCCTGGTAGCACTCAGGAAATCGAACCCGGATAAATCACGCCCCGAGAGACATGTAGCATTTGAGTGTTGCCAATCAACAATGGACTCGGCTAAAGCAATACATGCCGAGGTATCAGCATGAACGACTTCAATCTCATCGTCGATCCATTGTACAAGCTGCTGGTGCATGGTAGATGGCACACACTGATTCGCATGGAGCCAATCTCGTCCGAGTAACACGTTGTATTTCGCTTGCACCTCGGCGACGAAGAAAGCAGTAGCCAAACTCTTGCTTCCCACTGTGAGCTCCAGACTAATAACTCCTTTGGCTTCTACTCCTTCTCCTCCTTCGAACCCGTTCAGTACCATGATCGTCTTCATGAGATCATCATCATCCAATTGCAATTTCTTGAAGACATAATACGGCATTAGGTTTACCACAGCTCCTCCGTCAACCATCATCCTGGTAACCGGCTTCCCGTTGATATGCCCTCTGATGTACAAAGGTTTAAGGTGCTTAACCGGTCCCTCAGGTTTCTCGAAGATAGCATTCTTGGGTCCGAAGTTAATCTGCGCTACCTCGGCTTCTTCTTCTACAGCACGAAATTCAGCTGGCAAATAATATACCATGTTAATGTCCATACCTACCCGAGTCGGCGTGCTCTCGTAGTCCAGTATCTCTTCATCTGGTGGATTCTCCGAGTCATTCATCGCCAACTCCGAGTCTCCTGCTGGTTCCTCACCCATTGAGTCATCTGCCGAGTCTCCATTGGCTAACTCGGTATCCGACTCGTCTGATGTCGGCTTGTCCTTTGCTTCTGAATCTGATGCTTCCACTTCATCCGTCCATGATGAATAAGTAATGGTCGGTACAGAAACCGGCCCTGCTTCGCTGTTCACAGTAGATCTCGGCGTAATCATCAAAGGAATCGTGGGAGGATTCGGCTTTGGTACCCACACCTGAGCCGACACCATTGGTCTCTCAGCGTTGAACTTAGTGTCTCTGGCCTGTTCGGCCTCCTTTTCTGCCTTCTCCCGGTTCCTTGCCCTTTGCAGTTTCCGCTTCTGTGTCTTCGTTATACCCGACGGGCACCACTTTGGCTGGGTGTATTTTGGATCCCGGGGTCTAGCTACCTCAGTTCGGCTGGATCCGGCTTCATGGTCACTGGACGTCGCTTTAGGCACGATAGCAAGTATCGGCTTATCAGTTGCTGGCTCTGCAACCGGGTCCTTTAGCTTCAACACATGCGTCCCAATGACCAATGATTTGTCTGGGATCAACCTCCTCTCCATGTCGGCTACCTTGGCTCCCTGCTCCTTGACTCGCCAATACGAGGAATCACCGGGACAGACGAGTCGGCTTTGCACAGTTTGCCGGGTTACTTGACGCTTGGACGCCTCAGCCGACTCTTGATGCCGGTAGCTTCTCTCGGTAGATGGTGACCTCGGTCGCTTCCCATATTGCCGGGTTACCTTAGACCCGACCTGGCGCACATACTTGTTCAGCAACATATCGAAGGTCGGCTTGATCTTCTTTGGCTTGTACTCAACTTGATTCGTCTTCCATTTGCCGAATTCCGGGTTTTTTGGCTTCATGAACCGAGGTTGCCCCCCAAGTTCCGGGTTCCGTTTTCCGGATTCTCTTGCTTGTGGTTGCTGCCCCCCGTGTGTGGATTTCTTGACGGTGATCTTGATAACCTCCTTTCCATCGGGTTGCCGGGTCAGCATGATCTCTCTCCTTGCTCCCTTGACACCGACTTCTTTCCTGGGCTCACCAATAACCATGTTAGATTTGTTAGCGCCTTCGGCCGCTTCTGGCCGAAGAAGAACTTTCTTTCCCTCGAGATCTAGCACGTTCATTAGGAACGGCTGTGTGTCAATGGCCATGCCGGCAAAGCTTAATCGTCCATCATTAAGGGCCGATTGAATCTGTCGACGAAAGACATTGCAATCATTAGTAGCATGAGAGAAAGAATTGTGATACTTGCAATAAGCACGTCGCCTTAATTCATCAGGTGACGGTATAACGTGATTGACTCGGATCACTTTATCCTTTAACAAGGCATCAAATATTCTATCGCATTTGCCTACATCAAAGCTACACTTTACCTCCTCATCCCGGTTTTTACGAACCGACTTTAGGTCATCACACATAAAGGGTTTGGCCTTACTCGGCCAAACAAACTCGGCTACGTAGACATCGGTTTCATCCCCGGAATGGGCATCATATTCGATAGCGTTAAGCCGACCCCTGCTCATCCGATGCGAGTCTTTGGACTCGTTAACTCGGCTCTCGTGAGCCAGAGCTCTCTCCTGAACCTGACCGACAGAGGAGAACTCATGTCCTTCTAGCTTCTCTCTCAGATACGTCCTCAACCCGTTAAAAACTAAGTCGGCCATATCTCGGTTATCACCAAGCTATAACATCGGTTTCTGGTGTTTCTAAATCTTTTGATATAATCGGATACTGATTCATCATGCTTTTGCCTAACCGACGTAAGATGGGACAATTTTAACTCGATCTCTCCGGCATAGAAGTGCTCATGAAACTTTTGTTCCAAATGAAACCAAGTGTGTATAGAATTAGGAGCTAAAGCCGAAAACCAAGAAAACGCAACCCCGGTTAGCGACAAAGAGAACAGACGAACTTTGATATGATCATGATTAGCCTCGCCTAATTGAGCCAAATATTAACTAATATGTTCCCATGTCGATTTGTTATCCACCCCATTAAACTTAGAAAACTCGGGAACTCTATAGCCAGGTGGGTAAGGTTGTAAATCAAAATACTCGGGATAGGGTTTAGTGTAGGTTCTAGGTTTCAGCCTAACCCCGAGCTTGTCATATGCTATCTGGTCCAATTTCCTATTGAATTCTACCACTAAATCGTCCATATTGGCCGATTGACTCGGACCAGGAGCATAATTGGTCACAGGGCCGGATTGCATCCAAGGAGCCGAATTTGGATTCGGCATTGACTCGCGGCCCGGAAATTGCACCGCTGGTCCCGTCTGACCTGCCGGGTGTAGGGTGAACTTCGGATTGGAGTCGGACAAGGTAGTGCGCCAACAATCCGGTTTTCCCTGTTCAGGCTCATCGGTTGTGTGTCCGATGCTTGGGCTTGGATGGTGTTTTTCTTAGCCTTATCATGTTCCAACACAGCATTATAAACAATATTCGTACCTTGTGAAACATGAAACTGGATCTCGGCTATTTGCTCAGGAGAAAAGATACTGTTACTTACAGCGGGTATGTCGGCGTTGATGTTCAGAGGTGCATATGCCGGCTCCTTGATCGGCGTGGTTACACCTTGCCGATCTAACTTGAAGCTGGCCAAGTACAACTCTTCGTCTTCCTGTTCCCGCTTGAGTCGCAGCGCTTCAAACTCCTCGTTTCTCTTCTTCTTCCACTCATCCAGACCTTGGCGTTGTGCCTCCGACAAATCCTTGAGAGTGGGCTTGATGATGTTGTCAGTGGTGATGCCGGATAGATCTCTAAACTCTCTGTCCATCAGTTGATCGTTACTACGCTTGCTAACTAACATTGTGTTATGCAATCAACAGCAACAAGATAATTTTAGCTTCCAATATTGTGTATTTATTTTTGTAATCACACAGCGAAATGAGAAGCATTTCCTTTCCCGGGAATCTCATAGACTAATACTAAAAAAGTGGATAAAATGTTTTGATAATAGAAAGGATCATCTTCAAACATATATTAGTGGTTTTTTTCCTATTTCAGTAAATAAACCATACAACCATATTTTTATATAGATGTATAGTTTACACAGTTGTTCTCAATATAATTTCCGGGTGGCATTAGAAAAACTAAATGTATTGCACTAAAAAAAACTAAACATGGTTATGACTTGCAGCGAGTCAGCGACATCTCTTGCATCATGCTTTCACAAAAACACGCAAATCACATATTTCAACCTGACAAAGCCAATCAGCCAGCAAATCAAACTGCTGACAACCTTTTTTTGTAGGAGCTGCTAACAACGTTATGATCAAAAGAAAACGCTGAGAAACACATCACATTAGCCACGGGATGTAAGAACGACATGTCGCCGGCGCGGTGAAGCGCGCTAATCCGTCTAGCTCCGTCTACATCCTGGTGGCTCCGCCCGGTCACTAGCGAGGCACGTCTCGTGTTAATCAAAAGGTCGTGGGGGGTCAATGCCATGGGAGAAATGGGCGCGATCCCAAATATGCGTGGTCGTTGCCCAATTGGGACGATCACGTGAAGGCGGAGTACAAGGGACGTCTCTAGCTACAGCTTCTTCCCCAACTACGTGGATGGCGAACCGCTCGAGGACTGGTTTTGCTTAGGCGGCCTCTCCCCCGTTTACACCACCGACGCTACGCATACCTCAGGCGACATGTACCAGCGGCTGCGGGGGCGAAGTGGGTGGCACCCTGGAGGAGGACGGGTAGTTCCCGGAGACGTCGTAGCGGCACGGCATGCAGGCGGACATCGAAGCGTCCTTGGCATCGTCGCCGCCACCGTGAGGCTGAGCACACGGCGTACGTATTGTGGCCACCGGAGGCTGCACCGTCGCACCACGGAACAAAACCTGGATTTTCTAGGATTTATTTAAATTTATGATTATTATTTTAATTTTTATGTAATTTTAATGTCTATGTATAAATTATTTAACAAGACAATAAAAATGAAATGTGTCGGTTGTGTTGGGTGCACATGTGGACCACCAGACAAGGGGTGTCTACGGCGTGACCAAACGGACCTAAGAGGGTCGGCCCGTTGGAGTTATCCTATGACATACTTGTGGATTTTTTTTTAATGAGAAGCCCATTTACAAACCATGCATACATCATATTTATATTTTGTTCTGTTAAAGCTCAATCAGTCAACTACGAAATAAGGGATTTTCTTTATTTCTCAATCAAAGGATATTTACACATTAAAAAAATACTTCTAAAATTAGTATGTGCAACTAACGTATACTAACTACACTCGTCATAAGTTACACGTCAATATAAACAACTTTGTCTAAAAATTGCACGAAAATTCTCTGTAGATTGAGAAATAAAGAAAAATCCTCTCCCCTGCTGCTTGGCTCCCCGACGTCTCTTCTTCGCCCAGTGTCATCCGGTGGTGCGCTCTATCCATCTCCTGGCGAGCGGTGTGCTCTGCCTCTATCTGGGTTTGCAGTGTCACTAAACCTTGCCGCTCGGCGGCCATGAACTGATGTTGCCTCATCCCTCGCCACAGTGGCAGCAAATATCTCCATCACGCGCAGCATGAGGAAGTCGTTCGTCTTCTTGAGGCTGCCATCCTTGACCACCGGTCACGGCTCTCCGGGCGTGCAGTGTCGTAGGAGGCAAACATGGGGCATGCTGTAGTAGAAGGACAGAAGCTCTTCCTCCTCCTCCATCTTCGTCTCCTCCTCCCCCATTTACACCATCGACGCTATGCATACCTCTGGCGAAGTGGGTGGCACCCTGGAGTAGGACGGGTAGTTCGCGGAGACGTCGTAGTGGCACGGCATGCAGGCGGACACTAGTAGAAAAAGGCCCATATGTCCCGGTTCTAAAGGATCTTTGGTCCCGGTTTTACAACCGAGACTAAAGGGTCGGGACAAAAGGGGGGGTGCCTTTCGTCCCGGTTGTTTACGAACCGGGACAGATGGGCCTCCACGTGGGGGGGGGGGGGGCTGCCGAGCTCCTGGCGGGAACCCTTTGGTCCCGGTTGGTAATACCAACCGGGACCAAAGGTCCCTCCACATGGGGGGGGCTGCCGAGCTCCTGGCGGGAACCCTTTGGTCCCGGTTGGTAATACCAACCGGGACCAAAGGTTTCAGCATTATTTTTTGTTCTAATTTATTTTTTAGGGGTTTCATTTTTTGTTTTCCGATTAATTATTTTTTACGAAGATCACGTTGCGCAGACAATCATACACATAAATTATACAATACACCGAGTTCACGTTTGATTCATACATACAAACATAAGCCCACACGTCGAGATCACGTTCAAGTTACTACACCGACATCACGTTTCTCACACGTCGAGATCACGTCAATTACATTGGAGGCAAAAAATAATTGCTTTTGTGATAAAATTCTCCAGTTTTCTTCAAGACCTCCGAGTTCAAAAATCCCGCCAATTCCTCTTGAATTGCTTTTAGGCGCTTCGCTGGTATGAGCTGGTCCCGCATTCGCTCCATCTAGATCAATATGAATATGTGAGTTGTTTATAACTGTATATATGAAATCATAATAAAATAATTTATGAATGGAACTCAACACAATATGGTAATAAAAAATTGCGAAGAGTGTATACATACATAAGCTGTTCTTTGTTCTCTATTCCGCTCACTGATAAAAGAGCGCATGTACTCAAAAACGTAGTATGCACATAAATTTGTCCCCTGTTGCTGCCTCTGACACCACTTTACAGAAAATAAAATTTAATCAAATAATAATCAAGCATGATAATGGTATTGAAACTACAATTAAAGAGTTGTGCGGATCTATATATATAGTACTACTTACCTTGGTGGTATAAAAATACAACTTCGGTTTCCATTCCCCTGGAAACTTCACGATGAACCGTTTCCAAACCCTGCCCGCCAAAATAAAATGATTAAAGGAGTTATTAATTACTTGATATCAGAAAATAAATGAAAGAGGTCGATATAGAGCGATAATGATTAAAATTACCTCTGGAGCATATCTTGCAAGCTTTGGTACTCTTCCATGTTTTTCCTTAACGAGTCCATGACTTGAACGACTCCTTGGTCAACTCTAATCATTAGCAGAATCCAGTGGGAACTGCGCACATTTATATGTCCATGACTCATCGATTACATTAAACATGGAGTAGGCAAAATAGAATATGTAGAAGGTACAATAACACTCACTGGAAGACGTAAGGAAAAAGCATTTCTTCGCAAGTATTTAGTTTCACTAACCACCGGAACAAGTTATTCTCTGTGTCCTCGGGATGGTTATTTACGGTCACTTCATTAATATAATATGGGTCAATGAACCCGATGTCATAGATGTGGCGTTCCCTGTATTCGACAATCTTCATTCTACAGTACAAAAGAATGTAGTGAGATAATTACAGGCAATGAACGAGCAGAGCTAGAGACTTAATTAAATTGCAGAAATAAATCACTTACAAACAATAGCAACTGACGAGGGATTTGTCGAGGGAGTCTTGATTGAATAACTGAAAAATTTCAGAAAACGGAATATACATCGCGTCATCCGTGAAGTAATGCTCTTTCTTATATGACACCCAGAAGAACTCATGCCCGGCCGCTACGGCTTTCTCGTACCACAGATGCAATCGACGCAATTGTGTTGTTAGAGAATTGACCTCCTCAGGTCTGACCAGGGACTTCCCGTAGACATATGTCCATGCATACTGATACTTCTGGGGGCCGCCTATGCTGCCAGTGTCGTGGTGAACTTTCTTATCGGATATCACCTTCAGCGGGGAGATCAACTGTTTTGCCTGTTCTCCAAGCTGGGCCACGTTTTTCCCGCATTTTGCCGCCTTGAACCGCTCCTTCTTTAGGCGATCTGCCGCCTCCTTCTCCTCCTGCATCCGCTGCCTCTTTAGGCGATAGGCAGCCTCCTTCTCCTCCTCCTCTTGACTAATTGTCTTCTCCAAAATACGATCATAGTCATCTTGCAATTTAGGCGGCTCTTTTTCTGCTGGTATTATCTCTTTAGGCGGGGGCCGTTTCGGAGCTAATTGTCGGGCCACATCGGCACGCACCGACTCCTCGAGTTCCTCTGGAGTTTTGTCGTACGATCTCTTTGGAAGAGGCTTTAGCAACTCGCGTTCTGCTCGATTTAACTTATCTGCATGCGTCGACGTGAAGGATAGTTTCCGCTTTGACGAGAAGGTCTTAACAAGGGGCAGAATCGACGGACGGGACGTCGCGGGCGATGGACTCGCGACGGATGGGGCATCGAGGGATGGATCTTGATGTGGGGAGGATGGATCTTGTGGGGGTGGATCTTCATGAGGTGGGGGGATGGATCTTTAGGTGGGGGGGATGGATCTTTAGGTGGGGGGATGGATCTTGAGGTGGGGGGGGGGGGGATGGATCTTGAGGTGGGTGGGATGGATCTTGAGGTGGGGGAGATGGATCTTGAGGTGGGGGTCTGCTACTCGGAGGAGTCAAGTTTGGAAACACGATGTTTTTCTTGTTCCAGAGAGCGATACCCTTCTCGACTTCTCCCAGTGTCTTCTCGCCGTCACCTCCAGGAATGTCAAGTTCCAGATTAGCATATAACGGCACAACTTCATCCACCCCGACACGAGCATAGCCAGGTGGAATCCCTCCGAGATGGTAGCTTGCTCCAGCTGGATTAGGTAAAGCATAGCCGACCGCCACCTTGAAAGACATGTTCTTCATTGACATGTGTAGCTCACAGTCTGTCTTCTCCGTGATATCATCCACGGGGTAGTGAGCCGCCGGCGGTTGGAATTCAGAATTTTCTACATGCGTGGAACCCACGCTGCTTTTCCGCTGATCAGATGGGGCGGCTTCGACATGACCTTCTAGCTGCAGCTGAGATGCCTTTTGCTTACTAATTGAGTCTAGTTGCTCCTGCTGCTGCTGCACCTTGCGTTACAGTGCTGATAACCGGTCAGACTCCTGCTTCTTTTTTCTCTGACGGCTTCTATAAGTATGAGCGTCTTCCGAAAAACCTTGTTTCAAGGTGACACCGGTTCCATAGCCTCGTAATCGTCCAACGTGTTCAGGATTCCCGAGTGCTAGTGACAGCTCGTCATTCTCTCTGTCGACCACGTACTTGTCATGTATCCTGCACTAGCCAACTATCCCAAAAGTCCGAACTGATGGGAAAGACTAGTACAATCCACATATACTGTAACACCCCCTCTCACGTGTGACTCGGGGAGGAAGAGGCCACACGTGCAACCGGAAGAAAGTGAGGCGACGGCGCGCAAGTCTCAGAGGTATGGCGCAACAGGCTCATACTTGGACACAAGGAGGGGCTGCCAGGAATTTTTAATAAATTGCGCAAACCAGGACTCGAACTCAAGACCTGAGGCTCTGATACCATGTCATGTATCCTGCACTAGCCAACTATCCCAAAAGTCCGAACTGATGGGAAAGACTAGTACAATCCACATATACTGTAACAGTACTCTCCCCTTCGAACTTTATCTATTGCGTCCACGAGTTGTTTGGTTATATACTAAATTTTTTCCTTCCATTTTCCCTGAGCAACAATTAACCCTGTCTGTGGGTCCAACCCTGCCCCATGCGCGAACAACCAAAACTTGGACCTCTCGGGCCAGTCCGCTGTCTGTCGAATGATCCCGTTATCAAACAGTCTTGCTTCAAAGGCTTCCCACTTAGGCACGGCAGCCTTGTAGCCACCTGCCCCCAAATGGTGGTGATATTTCTTCTTCGCAGCATTTAACTTATTTTTTTCTGATCGGGCCACAGCGGCCTGCGATTTTCTTTGCTTCACAAATGTGGGCCACTGCTATTGTAACTTCACTAGTGGTCCAGTGAAATCTGGATCTTTATCCTCCGTCTTTAGATAAGCTTTCCATAAGTTTTTCTTCCAGGTCCGGAATTGTTCGGCCATCTTACTAAGAGTCCACTCCTTGACTTTTGTCTTCAAGTGCTCGGGTAGATCTGACGGTAGGTTGACCTTTGTCAAGAGCGTGTCCCAACACAAATTTTTTAGTTTCTCGTCGACATAAGTAGTTGGCTTGTTTTCGTCCTTCGGCTGAATCCATTCTTCAAGGTTGATCGGGACAATGTCCCTAACAATAACCCCGCATTGATTTATATATTTGCGGCGGAAATCTAAGGGTTCCAAAGGTTCACCACTAGCACTAACTTGGTCGATAACTATCCTACGACCCTCCTTCAATGGCTTTGTCGGGCCTCGTTTCGGCACTGCTGTAGATTTGCTCGATCCGGAGGGCTAAAAGAAAAAATGGTTCGTTAATAACTGCAATACAACTCACATAATACATCTAGTGTGATCGATGTACATGATAGAGAATAGCACAACTTGTTGTATTACCAGGGGCCAAAGGCCACATATACAGCAGGGACAGGTGCCACACACAGCAGTACGAAGAGAATCAAGCTGACGCCATATAGCAGCACTCTGAGTGTAGAAGTCATCAATAGTGGAATCACCCTGCTGAAGATCATGCTCCTGACGAACCACGGACAAGTAAAGAGCATCGCCAGACGGCTGATAGCGCTGACGAAGAAAAGTCCACTGAGCAGCAGCAGTGGGAAGACCCATGAACTCAGCAGCATACTGAGGCAGAACACTGGAGGTGAGAACAGCAGCAGCACGAGCATCCTCATCTATCCACTGAGCGTAGTCAGACAGATCCAGCCGGTATGTCGCAACTGCAGTAGAATGCTCCTGGACCTTCCCTTTATAATCAGCCAGAGCAGTGTCATAAGCACTCTGGGCTGCATCCTTAGCCTCCTGAGTAGCATCGGAAGCAAGGGCAACAGGCGGCGGCGCAATGGGTGCCAGAGGAGCAACGGGGCGCGGCGGACAGGAGACCTCGCCAGAAAGCACACCCCAAAGACGAAGACCGCGCATGTGGACGCGCATGAAGGCAGCGAAATCAGGATAATTCGCGCCATCAAAAATCACCGGGCAGCGAGGAATCGCAACATAGCCCGACGAGGAAGACATTGTACCTGTTTTTTTTTTTTGGACGAAACAGAACCGACTCGCAGCTGAGCCGAGGAAGCAGCTCGAGCCGAGCCGAGCTGATGTACTAGATCGAGCTGATCAAGGAATCAGATCGATCGATCGATCGATCGATGCGGCGGCGGCTGTAGAGGCGGCGGCGGCCGAAGAAGACGCGGTGGCCGGAGACGAGCAGCAACCTGGCGGAAACGGCCGCCTAGAGAACGGCCGGACGAGCGGCGGCGGCGGTCTGCCGGACGGGCAACGACCACGGCAGCGAGCGGCGGGATGCGGGATGCGGGAGGCCGGGGCGGGCAGGGAGGCTACGGGGAGGCCGGCGACGGAGCGGTGGGGGCGGGGAGGCCGGCGACAGAGCGGGACGAGACGGACGGCGACGGGGCAAGCTCCGGCGGGCGGCGGTGAAGGGCGAGCTCTGGCGGGCGGCGGTGAAGGGAGGAGCGACGGGGACGAGCGAGCACACTCGGGAGCAGGCCACGGGCGGGATCGAGCGGGCAGCAGTGGAGGGAGGGCGGGATCGAGCGGGCAGCAGTGGAGGGCAGCAGTGGAGACGGCGACGAAGGGCGACGGCGGCCGGGGCGCGGCGGCAGGAGGCCGGGGCGCGGCGGCAGCGAGGCTTCGGCCGGAAAAAGTGTAGAGAAAAAAAAACCTAATTCGGCTCTGATACCATGATAGAGAATAGCACAACTTGTTGTATTACCAGGGGCCAAAGGCCACATATATAGTACAGGTACAGGCAAATATACAGAAAGCCCCCTAACAGGTGGGGAAACTACAATATACACAAATATACTCTAACAGTACAGAGGCTTAATATATCTCGCCGGAGTTTGTTAAGGTCACTTCCTCCTCTCTACAAATTTCTTCTTCCTCAACTGAAAGTGCATGGTTGCCCCCATGCATGGTTTTGGTAATTAATGACAATCTCTATGGACTAATATTTGCATTGAGCTATATTTGTAGGTGTCCATTAGCTTGCTTGTCTCCATGTGTTGGAGTCAAGGTTTAGGGAAGAAGATCAAGGCCAAGGTGTTCGTCATCGAGAGAAAGGCCAAGTGAAGATATGCCGAAGGAGTGCTTTCCCCATCTTGGTGTATGGGGAGCGTCATGTGAATCTTCACCAAGCAAGGCGCGATCAAGAAAGGTGGTTCGTCTTGAGGAGATGAAGATCTTCTTCTTCGACCTCAAGTGGATTTATGCGCAAGGCAAAGGTATGATATTGATAGGGTTTCTATTTTACAGGTCTCATGTTGTTTAGTGAGAGACCGGGTTATAGGATAGATAGCCGTACTATCAAGAGGGGCTCTCGACCGAGTATCGTGATCGTATCGTTCATGGAGAGCTCAAACCTTTGCATCCATGCAATCATCTTTATTGGTTCTTATTTGGCTTTTATCCATGTGAGAATTTAGAGCTTGTGTTCATCTCCATACCAAGCTCTAGTTCATCAAAAACGGATCTCATGAATATCTCCTTGCGTTTTTGATATCGGAGGCTTTACCGGTTTGTCTCTTCTATGAGAGGTCAAACTCTCTCCTTATGTTTTCCTCCTCACATGATATACTATGATGTGTATATGCACGATCTTGTAGGGCTTGTGATTATCTTCGAAACAAGCCCAAGATCATAGAAAACGGAGTCTTGATGAAAAACTTGTGCGTTTTCGGTTTTGGAGATTTTGCCGGTTCATCTATGCGGAAGGTTTCACTCTTCCATTTTTTAGCAAAATCTCCATTGCTTGGTTTCAATATTTTTACTTTTTGTAGGGTAGCCCGTGTCGTCCTCTTTCCAACAAAATTGGATTCACTCGATTCGGAGCTTCCACGCAAAAGTTATTCAGTTTCAGGGTTTGCTGTTTTCACTGCTGGCCGGAAGTACCGGTCCCTGGACCGGTACTACCGCTGGGAACTTCCGGTGCCCAGTTCCGGTCCCACTGCCGCTTATTTTCCCCAGGTACTGGAACCTTGAGTTCCCCCGAAATTTGGACCGGAAGTAGAACCGGAAATACCGGGCCACCAGAAGTACCGGTGACCGTGGCGGTACTTCCGCTCTCTACTTCCGGTGGAAATTTCCGGAGGAACTTCCGCTTATTTTTTCAGGTACTGGATGTCTCGGGTCTCCTATTTGTTTGACCGGAAGTAGCCCCGGTACTACCGCTATACCGGAAGTACCGGTCCTTCTTCCGGTACTACCGACCTCGCGGGTTTTCTTCTCTTGCCGTTGGAAGGCTGTTTTGGGTGGGCCGGAAGTACCGCCCTTTGGGCCGGTACTACCGGTCCTGCGGGTTTTCTTCTCTGAAGAGAGCCGTTGGGGCTGTTTTTACATGGGGCGGTAGTACCGCCCCTTGGGCCGGTACTACCGGTCCTGCGGGAATCTGAGCCCAACGGCCAGATTTCCCAGGGCACCTATTTAAATGGGTTTTCTTCCCCAACGGTTTAATGCTTCTTGGTGAACCTTTTGCTCTCTCTCTCCTCCATTGTTGCACATCTTTGAGAGCTTGATTCCTCCACTTCCCTCCAATGATTCTTGCCCATCTTTAGGGAAACAAGAGAGGAGATCTAGATCTACCATTCCACCAATCAAATCCTCCTCTAAGTGAGGGGAACCTAGTGGATCTAGATTTAGGGTTGCTTTGTGTTCTTCCCTTTGTTCTTCCTCTCAAATCCCTCCATAGCATTAGTTGCTTTGGTTGGATTTCGGAGTGAAGGACTTGACCACTTTGTGTGCTCTTGCCTTTTGCATTTGTTGCATTGGGTTGCTCTCCCTACGGTGATACGTGAAGATCGACGTTGAGAAGCTTGTTACTCTTGGGTGCATTGTGTTCCCAAGAGCTTGTTGCCTCTTGGGTGCATTGTGTACCCTAGACGGTTGGAGGTGCCGCGAAGTCTTCGCTTGTGGAGCTTCGGCACGAGTTTGGGAGCCCCCAATTGAGTTGTGGGTGTGTGCCCCAAGAAGAGTTGTAAAGGGCTCCGGAATCCGCCTTGAAGGATTCCGATAGTGGAAGGTGAACCAATCCCTTGGGTGAGGTTCATCGGAGAATAGGGTGAGGCCTTTGTGGCATCTTGAGTAGGCCTCTTGTGGCGAGCTCACACCCCTCCAACGAGACGTACTCCCTTAACAAGGAGGAACTCGGGAATACATCCTCGTCTCCGCGTGCCTCGGTTATTTCTATACCCGAGCTTTACTTATGCAATTTACATTGTGATAGCCTTCGTGCTTGAAGTTCATATCTTGCTATCTCCTTGTTGCTTGAATTGCTTAGCATAAGTTGTTGGTGCACATAGGTAACCCTAGCATATTAGGTTGTTGGCTTGTTAATTTAAACACATAGTTTTATTCCGCAATTATCAAGCCCCTAATTAGAAAAAGTTTTAATCGCCTATTCACCCCCCCCCCCTCTAGGCGACATCCGGGCATTGTTTGTTCTTTCAATTGGTATCAGAGCCTCGTCTCTCTTGTTTGGCTTTACCGCCTTGAGAGTAAAGATGTCGTCTAGGGATTTAGTGCACAATTCCTTGTTTAGATTTAATGGCACAAATTTTAATGTTTGGAAAACTCATATGCTTAGTCACTTACGGGTCTTGGACCCCGATATTGAGCGGATCTTAGATATAGGTTTTTCTCCTCCAAAGGACTACGAAAGTACGACTTTAGAGGATGAGAAAAACTTATATCTAGATGCTCTAGCATCTAACGAGTTTTGCAAATTTGTGAGTGTTGTAGTTTTCGAGTCAATCATGCCTCTCCGAGATGCTCATGAGCTTTGGACCAAGCTACAAGACAAATATGGTTTGTCCAACTCTATTGAGGATGATTGCTCTCCCTCCACCTCCGGCCGTGACGAGTTCTCGTCTTCGTCTACTTCACCAAAATGTGGTAAGCCACAATCCAATGTAATGGTGAGTAGTGATAGGCTTTGCAATTTGGATAGTGAGCTCATTGTTGATGATCATTCATCTCTATCTTGTTGCATTGCTTCATCTTTGGACTTAAACTCTTCTAGCACTATAAATGTCATACATGCTAGTGTTGATAGTCCTTGCATATCATCCAAAAATTGCTTAGATAAATCTAATGATGATATGCTTGCTTTATCTTGTTCCAATGATGAAAATGCTTGTGTTCCCTCTAACTCTTGCATGAATATAAATGTAGAGGAAACTCAATTAATTGTGGAACAAGATTTGAACTTGAGTAGTTCAAAAATTAATTATCCCTCTTCATCCACCTATCATTGCCTCATGGCTAAATCTTCTTCTAGCAATGATAATAATAATGATAATGATGATGATAATAATGATGAAGAAGATGATGTGGAAAAGGTTAATGCTATGCTTCAAAATAAAGGTCTAATGATTCTTAAAGCCCTTCCTAGCAATAATAGTGCTCAAGCTAACCTCTTTGAAATCATGAGCACTCTTATTGAGCGTGGGGAAACTATTGAGTCCTTGAAAGCAAGCCTTGAAGAGAAGGGTAAGATAGAAAGAGATGATGCTATGGAAAAGGCTACTTTAGAAGATGCTCTTGAGGAAGAGCAAGAGACTCGGGCTTCTCTTGAGGAGAGACTTGAGAATATTGAGGAATCTCACGATGCTATTATTGCTAAACTTATTGAAGAACGTGACCATGCCATTTCCAAATATAAAATGCTTAAAAAGGAAAAGGTTGAATTTGGGGTTGGCAATGCTAGACTAATTGAGGATATAGAGAGACGTGACAAAGCTCAAAAGGCTTTGGAACACGAACACTCTCTCCTCGTCTTGTCTCATGATCAACTTCAAACTCAACTATCTAAAAATGATGAACTTGTTATGCCTTCTTCTATTCCTAATGCTAATGATGCTTGTGCTACTAACTCCATTTCTTGTGAAGCATCTACTTTGAAGGATAATGTTGAGCTAAGGGCTCAACTTGAGTTGCTAACTAGCAACTATAGGGAGTTGGAAGAAAGTCATAAAAAGCTATCTAGCTCTAATGATGATCTTCTAGCTTCCTATGCTTGTCTAAAGTTAGCTCATGAGGCCATCACTAAAAAGGTAACATCTAGTGAGCCTCATGTGGATAATAGCACAACCATAACTAAAAATGCTATATTGCCATGTGCTAGTCCTAGTAGTTCATCCACTAAAAATGTTGGTACATCATGTGATGAATTACTTGCTTTGCCTTGTTGCTCTAACAATGATGCATCTACCTTCTCTAGTACTTGTGTTGTCACTAACCATGTAGAGAAAAGAGGAGAGCTCAAGGCCCAAGCCACTTCTATGAAGAAAGGCTTGGAAAAGCGTCATGAAGGGAAGCGTGCACTTGACAACATGTTGAGTGTGCAACAATCCCCCAATGACAAGAGTGGACTTGGATTCAACTCCAACAACAAGAACAAGTCCAAGGTTGAGAAGAATAAGAAGGGCCAAGTTCAAATCAAGAATCCGGCCAAGATCACTTGCTTCAAGTGCAAGCTAGAAGGGCACCATGTTCGGGATTGCCCAATGAAGAAGAAGATGCCTCTTAGTGAGAAGCAACTAGGGAAGCGGCCTCTTGTTCAAACTCGTGCTCAACCACGAGTTGAACAAAGGCCACCTCCCAAGAAGACTCAAGTTATTGCTCCTCAAGTTGAGGAGCCTATTAAGAAGAAGAAGAGTCGGTGTTGCTACCTTTGCCGTGGCAAAGGTCATTTTACTTCTTCATGCACTAACGGTACCCCATCCAACCCTATCATAATTAATGATGTGTATTCTCTTGGGAAGGATAGAGTTGGCAATGTGTTTGCCAAGTATGTAGGAGCTCAAAGTGGTGGCAAGAAAAGCACCATTTGGGTTCCCAAACCTATTGTGACTAACATCTTAGGACCCAACTCGGTTGGGGACCAACAAGCTCAAACTTGATCAATAGGTGTTTATGGAGGGCATTGGTGACTTGACTATTTTTGAAGAATTAAGGGATCTTCATGGTTTTATTTCTCTAGCCAAGTCAATTGGAATATATTGCTCTATCTCATATCCAATGCCTCCTCCTTGCGGTAACTTGCATTTAACTCATATAATATATTAAGTTGCTAGCTCCCTTGCATGTGTTAGTCTTGTTCCTAATATGTGCTTGTATGTGATATGCTTCTTTCCTACTAGTCTTGTTACTCAAGGTTGTGTATGTTAGTTGTGTATCATGTATGTGTAATTTGTGTGTTGAGCTTTTTGAATCGTGCGTGGATTTCATTTGGCTCTTTGAGATATTAATGGACTATCCCATTTTGGGGGAGTGATGTGCTTCGTGCACATCACAAACCTAAAAATGTGTATACATGAGGCACACCACCTAGTATTGATATTTCAATATTATCTAGCTACTATGTGGTATGTCATATTCATGAGAAATTCAAATTCTATAATGTCCATTAATTTCTCTAGTTGGTTTTATTTGCCTCTTGTTTAAAAATAAAATGAATTATCACATTATGGGGGAGTAATAAGCTATGTGCATATTACAATCCCATAAAAATGTGAACATTTGAGGTTTGCCACTTAGAGTTGATATTGCAAATTATCTTTCTCCTATGTGGCATGTTTGCTCAAACAAGTTCCTATTTTCTTTTTGGTTATTCTTTGGCTCTTGTTTGTGTGAGTTTGCTTGGTGTGGTTTTTCTCTAATATGCATTTCCATATATTATGTGAGAAACCATTTGTTTCCTTTTATTCTAACCATGGCTTTGCCGGTTGGTTCGAATAATTGAAACTACCAACAAACCTCTTTAAAAAAAAATATGGTGTTTTAATTCCTATCTTTTGCCATTTGCTAGTTTATGGTGAAGTTGGTCTTGTACATCATTCCTTTATACCACCGAGAAATATCTCTATATACTCCTTGTCCATGACAAGTGATACTAGTAATTGTGGTGGATTTTGTAGACCATCTTCACATTGGCTCTTGCGTTGATTTGCTTTATCTATTGCCTTCCTTGCCTTTTGAATGGATCCTATCTTTCAATCGGTAGTGTTTAGTGTTTTAGATAAAATATGGAGAGTAATGATCCCTTGTGCATGCATTTTGTATTCAAATGCAAATATCTAAGATAATGCATTAATCTTGGGGGAGCATTTCTTTTTATTTAGAACATTATTCTTTCTATCAATTATTGACCCTCTCAATTGGCATTTGTTTCTTTATCTTGTGTTGGTACCTTCAATTGGTATTAATTGGAATGTAATCTCTTTCCATAGATATTTGTTCCAATTGATATTTATTGTGGGAGTCTTGATACCTTTTGCCTTATTTTAACTTTACTTGATTTCGGTCAAGTATAGCCCTCTTCTTGGTATCTTTTCTCCTAGTTGATATTTTTGTTTTAATTGGTATCTTATTTTCATTTGGTGTCTTATCGATCATTTGTTGTGTTGATTTGATTCCTTTTGATATCACACTTCATGTGTTGATGTGTTTCGGAATCAATCATTTGTTGATTTGATTTTTCCTCAATCATGTGTTGATTTGGATTTTGATATAATTTGGACAACCTTTTAGTGTCACACCTTGGTGTGCTCTCTTCTTGGTTCACTTGGTGTTTTTGTCCAAATTGCATCTCGTTTGGTTCTTGTAAATCTATGCATGCATATTTACTAATATATATATTTTATGGCATGCTAGTCTTTCTAGTTCCAATATATAGGGAATACTCCACCGAATCCTAAATCGTCTAAGATGTGCATGAAATTCAATTTCATATCTATATGCACATGTTTTTGTGGAGTGCTTCCTATATATTGTAGTTGATCTAACTACTATGGGACCCAATGAGTTTGGGAACCATTTTGTACTCTAATTGTGTTTTAGGTACAATGGAGATGCATTGGATGCTTGCCTCATTCATAAGGAAGGTGTTCTCACCGTGTGATTGTCGGAGTCAAGCTTTGATGACAAACCAACTCTCATCATCTTCATCTTCAATGCATCTCGGTAACAAGTATCTATCCCATGCATACTTTTCTAGTATTCAACCTTGTGTAGGTTGCCTCTTGGCATGAAAGCTCTTATATGCAATTGTTGTGGTTTTGGCTTTTTCCTTCACTTAATATATCTTTGTGATATGTGTGTTGAATTTGCAAAAACCTTTCTTCAATTGATATTATTTGTTTGTGATACTTGTTGCCTAGATCAAAGCATCTTCACTATCTCTTGTTCCCTTAGTGATATGTGTGATGCATTTGATATATTTGAAGTTCATTTATATACAATGAGATAAATTTGAGCTATGTGCTATGCTTTTAAGCAACAATCTCATTTGTATATTTATGACTTCCTTTTGGATACCTTGTTATCTTTTCCCCGGACCATTTCGTATGTATATGTTTCTTTGCGGATGTATATCTTTATGGTTTGTCTAATTAGAAACCTATACATATGAGAGAGGTCACCTTTTAGTCGGTATCCCATTTCTTTTTGAGCCACCTTGTGTTTCATCTATAATTCTTTGGTGGCTCCAAATTTGCCTCATGAGTGCTTGTCTTAATGTTTATTGGTATCTTTACACACTCATGTTTTTGTTGAAGATCTTTTACCTCATGCTTACCATGGTGAGCATGTTGATTTTTATTGGCTAAATGATCTCACTAGCTTTTGGCATTTTCAATTGGTTTTAGTTTCCAATTGGTATCCCTAAGCTTGTGAATATATTTCTTTAAAAGATCTTTTTATCTCGGTTGGGCCTATCTTATGTTGATTTTTGAAAATTGGTATCTTTTTATGGCTCAACCACATCTTTGGTGCAAGTTCTATGATTTGCTTTTGCATTATGCACAATTGCACTTGTTGAGTGTTCTAGATGATTTTGGGGGAGTGAGGATTCCATATTTGTGCACTCCTCATTTGTGCATGAACATTGGGGAGCTTCTCCGGTTTTATTTAGAACTCTCGCCTTGGATCGTTTTGATTGCTTTCCTCCTTTGTGGAGATGTTTAAAATGTTTCATCTTTTTGCAATCTTTGGATCCTCAATATAGTTTGATTTCCTCTAATTATTCGTCAATGAATAAGTGCATTTGATTTCACTCATATATTGAGAAATGCACACCTCTATGGAGGAACTCATATTATATTGGCTCTCTAAATTTTTCTTCCCATTTAGGCAATCGATGCCAATGGGGGAGAAGTTTAGAGGGTTTAAGGGAATTTGGGTTTTATGCTTTTGTTGCATTTGCCTTTAATGCGCTTTGCATCCTTGCTTGTTTGTCATGCAAGGTTGCTTTATTCTTTATATAAACCCTCTTAAACGGAATTGTCATCAATTACCAAAATGGGGGAGATTGAAAGTGCATGGTTGCCCCCATGCATGGTTTTGGTAATTAATGACAATCTCTATGGACTAATATTTGCATTGAGCTATATTTGTAGGTGTCCATTAGCTTGCTTGTCTCCATGTGTTGGAGTCAAGGTTTAGGGAAGAAGATCAAGGCCAAGGTGTTCGTCATCGAGAGAAAGGCCAAGTGAAGATATGCCGAAGGAGTGCTTTCCCCATCTTGGTGTATGGGGAGCGTCATGTGAATCTTCACCAAGCAAGGCGCGATCAAGAAAGGTGGTTCGTCTTGAGGAGATGAAGATCTTCTTCTTCGACCTCAAGTGGATTTATGCGCAAGGCAAAGGTATGATATTGATAGGGTTTCTATTTTACAGGTCTCATGTTGTTTAGTGAGAGACCGGGTTATAGGATAGATAGCCGTACTATCAAGAGGGGCTCTCGACCGAGTATCGTGATCGTATCGTTCATGGAGAGCTCAAACCTTTGCATCCATGCAATCATCTTTATTGGTTCTTATTTGGCTTTTATCCATGTGAGAATTTAGAGCTTGTGTTCATCTCCATACCAAGCTCTAGTTCATCAAAAACGGATCTCATGAATATCTCCTTGCGTTTTTGATATCGGAGGCTTTACCGGTTTGTCTCTTCTATGAGAGGTCAAACTCTCTCCTTATGTTTTCCTCCTCACATGATAGACTATGATGTGTATATGCATGATCTTGTAGGGCTTGTGATTATCTTTGAAACAAGCCCAAGATCATAGAAAACGGAGTCTTGATGAAAAACTTGTGCGTTTTCGGTTTTGGAGATTTTGCCGGTTCATCTATGCGGAAGGTTTCACTCTTCCATTTTTTAGCAAAATCTCCATTGCTTGGTTTCAATATTTTTACTTTTTGTAGGGTAGCCCGTGTCGTCCTCTTTCCAACAAAATTGGATTCACTCGATTCGGAGCTTCCACGCAAAAGTAATTCAGTTTCAGGGTTTGCTGTTTTCACTGCTGGCCGGAAGTACCGGTCCCTGGACCGGTACTACCGCTGGGAACTTCCGGTGCCCAGTTCCGGTCCCACTTCCGCTTATTTTCCCCAGGTACTGGAACCTTGAGTTCCCCCGAAATTTGGACCGGAAGTAGAACCGGAAATACCGGGCCACCGGAAGTACCGGTGACCGTGGCGGTACTTCCGCTCTCTACTTCCGGTGGAAATTTCCGGAGGAACTTCCGCTTATTTTTTCAGGTACTGGATGTCTCGGGTCTCCTATTTGTTTGACCGGAAGTAGCCCCGGTACTACCGCTATACCGGAAGTACCGGTCCTTCTTCCGGTACTACCGACCTCGCGGGTTTTCTTCTCTTGCCGTTGGAAGGCTGTTTTGGGTGGGCCGGAAGTACCGCCCTTTGGGCCGGTACTACCGGTCCTGCGGGTTTTCTTCTCTGAAGAGAGCCGTTGGGGCTGTTTTTACATGGGGCGGTAGTACCGCCCCTTGGGCCGGTACTACCGGTCCTGCGGGAATCTGAGCCCAACGGCCAGATTTCCCAGGGCACCTATTTAAATGGGTTTTCTTCCCCAACGGTTTAATGCTTCTTGGTGAACCTTTTGCTCTCTCTCTCCTCCATTGTTGCACATCTTTGAGAGCTTGATTCCTCCACTTCCCTCCAATGATTCTTGCCCATCTTTAGGGAAACAAGAGAGGAGATCTAGATCTACCATTCCACCAATCAAATCCTCCTCTAAGTGAGGGGAACCTAGTGGATCTAGATTTAGGGTTGCTTTGTGTTCTTCCCTTTGTTCTTCCTCTCAAATCCCTCCATAGCATTAGTTGCTTTGGTTGGATTTCGGAGTGAAGGACTTGACCACTTTGTGTGCTCTTGCCTTTTGCATTTGTTGCATTGGGTTGCTCTCCCTACGGTGATACGTGAAGATCGACGTTGAGAAGCTTGTTACTCTTGGGTGCATTGTGTTCCCAAGAGCTTGTTGCCTCTTGGGTGCATTGTGTACCCTAGACGGTTGGAGGTGCCGCGAAGTCTTCGCTTGTGGAGCTTCGGCACGAGTTTGGGAGCCCCCAATTGAGTTGTGGGTGTGTGCCCCAAGAAGAGTTGTAAAGGGCTCCGGAATCCGCCTTGAAGGATTCCGATAGTGGAAGGTGAACCAATCCCTTGGGTGAGGTTCATCGGAGAATAGGGTGAGGCCTTTGTGGCATCTTGAGTAGGCCTCTTGTGGCGAGCTCACACCCCTCCAACGAGACGTACTCCCTTAACAAGGAGGAACTCGGGAATACATCCTCGTCTCCGCGTGCCTCGGTTATTTCTATACCCGAGCTTTACTTATGCAATTTACATTGTGATAGCCTTCGTGCTTGAAGTTCATATCTTGCTATCTCCTTGTTGCTTGAATTGCTTAGCATAAGTTGTTGGTGCACATAGGTAACCTAGTATATTAGGTTGTTGGCTTGTTAATTTAAACACATAGTTTTATTCCGCAATTATCAAGCCCCTAATTAGAAAAAGTTTTAATCGCCTATTCACCCCCCCCCCCTCTAGGCGACATCCGGGCATTGTTTGTTCTTTCAATTGGTATCAGAGCCTCGTCTCTCTTGTTTGGCTTTACCGCCTTGAGAGTAAAGATGTCGTCTAGGGATTTAGTGCACAATTCCTTGTTTAGATTTAATGGCACAAATTTTAATGTTTGGAAAACTCATATGCTTAGTCACTTACGGGTCTTGGACCCCGATATTGAGCGGATCTTAGATATAGGTTTTTCTCCTCCAAAGGACTACGAAAGTACGACTTTAGAGGATGAGAAAAACTTATATCTAGATGCTCTAGCATCTAACGAGTTTTGCAAATTTGTGAGTGTTGTAGTTTTCGAGTCAATCATGCCTCTCCGAGATGCTCATGAGCTTTGGACCAAGCTACAAGACAAATATGGTTGTCCACCTCTATTGAGGATGATTGCTCTCCCTCCACCTCCGGCCGTGACGAGTTCTCGTCTTCGTCTACTTCACCAAAATGTGGTAAGCCACAATCCAATGTAATGGTGAGTAGTGATAGGCTTTGCAATTTGGATAGTGAGCTCATTGTTGATGATCATTCATCTCTATCTTGTTGCATTGCTTCATCTTTGGACTTAAACTCTTCTAGCACTATAAATGTCATACATGCTAGTGTTGATAGTCCTTGCATATCATCCAAAAATTGCTTAGATAAATCTAATGATGATATGCTTGCTTTATCTTGTTCCAATGATGAAAATGCTTGTGTTCCCTCTAACTCTTGCATGAATATAAATGTAGAGGAAACTCAATTAATTGTGGAACAAGATTTGAACTTGAGTAGTTCAAAAATTAATTATCCCTCTTCATCCACCTATCATTGCCTCATGGCTAAATCTTCTTCTAGCAATGATAATAATAATGATAATGATGATGATAATAATGATGAAGAAGATGATGTGGAAAAGGTTAATGCTATGCTTCAAAATAAAGGTCTAATGATTCTTAAAGCCCTTCCTAGCAATAATAGTGCTCAAGCTAACCTCTTTGAAATCATGAGCACTCTTATTGAGCGTGGGGAAACTATTGAGTCCTTGAAAGCAAGCCTTGAAGAGAAGGGTAAGATAGAAAGAGATGATGCTATGGAAAAGGCTACTTTAGAAGATGCTCTTGAGGAAGAGCAAGAGACTCGGGCTTCTCTTGAGGAGAGACTTGAGAATATTGAGGAATCTCACGATGCTATTATTGCTAAACTTATTGAAGAACGTGACCATGCCATTTCCAAATATAAAATGCTTAAAAAGGAAAAGGTTGAATTTGGGGTTGGCAATGCTAGACTAATTGAGGATATAGAGAGACGTGACAAAGCTCAAAAGGCTTTGGAACACGAACACTCTCTCCTCGTCTTGTCTCATGATCAACTTCAAACTCAACTATCTAAAAATGATGAACTTGTTATGCCTTCTTCTATTCCTAATGCTAATGATGCTTGTGCTACTAACTCCATTTCTTGTGAAGCATCTACTTTGAAGGAGAATGTTGAGCTAAGGGCTCAACTTGAGTTGCTAACTAGCAACTATAGGGAGTTGGAAGAAAGTCATAAAAAGCTATCTAGCTCTAATGATGATCTTCTAGCTTCCTATGCTTGTCTAAAGTTAGCTCATGAGGCCATCACTAAAAAGGTAACATCTAGTGAGCCTCATGTGGATAATAGCACAACCATAACTAAAAATGCTATATTGCCATGTGCTAGTCCTAGTAGTTCATCCACTAAAAATGTTGGTACATCATGTGATGAATTACTTGCTTTGCCTTGTTGCTCTAACAATGATGCATCTACCTTCTCTAGTACTTGTGTTGTCACTAACCATGTAGAGAAAAGAGGAGAGCTCAAGGCCCAAGCCACTTCTATGAAGAAAGGCTTGGAAAAGCGTCATGAAGGGAAGCGTGCACTTGACAACATGTTGAGTGTGCAACAATCCCCCAATGACAAGAGTGGACTTGGATTCAACTCCAACAACAAGAACAAGTCCAAGGTTGAGAAGAAGAAGAAGGGCCAAGTTCAAGTCAAGAATCCGGCCAAGATCACTTGCTTCATGTGCAAGCTAGAAGGGCACCATGTTCGAGATTGCCCAATGAAGAAGAAGATGCCTCTTAGTGAGAAGCAACTAGGGAAGCGGCCTCTTGTTCAACTCGTGCTCAACCACGAGTTGAACAAAGGCCACCTCCCAAGAAGACTCAAGTTATTGCTCCTCAAGTTGAGGAGCCTATTAAAAAGAAGAAGAGTCGGTGTTGCTACCTTTGCCGCGGCAAAGGTCATTTTACTTCGTCATGCACTAACGGTACCCCATCCAACCCTATCATAATTAATGATGTGTATTCTCTTGGGAAGGATAGAGTTGGCAATGTGTTTGCCAAGTATGTAGGAGCTCAAAGTGGTGGCAAGAAAAGCACCATTTGGGTTCCCAAACCTATTGTGACTAACATCTTAGGACCCAACTCGGTTGGGGACCAACAAGCTCAAACTTGATCAATAGGTGTTTATGGAGGGCATTGGTGACTTGACTATTTTTGAAGAATTAAGGGATCTTCATGGTTTTATTTCTCTAGCCAAGTCAATTGGAATATATTGCTCTATCTCATATCCAATGCCTCCTTCTTGCGGTAACTTGCATTTAACTCATATAATATATTAAGTTGCTAGCTCCCTTGCATGTGTTAGTCTTGTTCCTAATATGTGCTTGTATGTGATATGCTTCTTTCCTACTAGTCTTGTTACTCAAGGTTGTGTATGTTAGTTGTGTATCATGTATGTGTAATTTGTGTGTTGAGCTTTTTGAATCGTGCGTGGATTTCATTTGGCTCTTTGAGATATTAATGGACTATCCCATTTTGGGGGAGTGATGTGCTTCGTGCACATCACAAACCTAAAAATGTGTATACATGAGGCACACCACCTAGTATTGATATTTCAATATTATCTAGCTACTATGTGGTATGTCATATTCATGAGAAATTCAAATTCTATAATGTCCATTAATTTCTCTAGTTGGTTTTATTTGCCTCTTGTTTAAAAATAAAATGAATTATCACATTATGGGGGAGTAATAAGCTATGTGCATATTACAATCCCATAAAAATGTGAACATTTGAGGTTTGCCACTTAGAGTTGATATTGCAAATTATCATTCTCCTATGTGGCATGTTTGCTCAAACAAGTTCCAATTTTTCCTTTGTGGTTGTCTTTTGGCTCTTGTTTGGGTGAGTTTGCTTGGTGCGGTTTTTCTCTAATATGCATTTCCATATATTATGTGAGAAACCATTTGTTTCCTTTTATTCTAACCATGGCTTTGCCGGTTGGTTCGAATAATTGAAACTACCAACAAACCTCTTTAAAAAAATATGGTGTTTTAATTCCTATCTTTTGCCATTTGCTAGTTTGTGGTGAAGTTGGTCTTGTACATCATTCCTTTATACCACCGAGAAATATCTCTATATACTCCTTGTCCATGACAAGTGATACTAGTAATTGTGGTGGATTTTGTAGACCATCTTCACATTGGCTCTTGCGTTGATTTGCTTTATCTATTGCCTTCCTTGCCTTTTGAATGGATCCTATCTTTCAATCGGTAGTGTTTAGTGTTTTAGATAAAATATGGAGAGTAATGATCCCTTGTGCATGCATTTTGTATTCAAATGCAAATATCTAAGATAATGCATTAATCTTGGGGGAGCATTTCTTTTTATTTAGAACATTATTCTTTCTATCAATTATTGACCCTCTCAATTGGCATTTGTTTCTTTATCTTGTGTTGGTACCTTCAATTGGTATTAATTGGAATGTAATCTCTTTCCATAGATATTTGTTCCAATTGATATTTATTGTGGGAGTCTTGATACCTTTTGCCTTATTTTAACTTTACTTGATTTCGGTCAAGTATCAGCCCTCTTCTTGGTATCTTTTCTCCTAGTTGATATTTTTGTTTTAATTGGTATCTTATTTTCATTTGGTGTCTTATCGATCATTTGTTGTGTTGATTTGATTCCTTTTGATATCACACTTCATGTGTTGATGTGTTTCGGAATCAATCATTTGTTGATTTGATTTTTCCTCAATCATGTGTTGATTTGGATTTTGATATAATTTGGACAACCTTTTAGTGTCACACCTTGGTGTGCTCTCTTCTTGGTTCACTTGGTGTTTTTGTCCAAATTGCATCTCGTTTGGTTCTTGTAAATCTATGCATGCATATTTACTAATATATATATTTTATGGCATGCTAGTCTTTCTAGTTCCAATATATAGGGAATACTCCACCGAATCCTAAATCGTCTAAGATGTGCATGAAATTCAATTTCATATCTATATGCACATGTTTTTGTGGAGTGCTTCCTATATATTGTAGTTGATCTAACTACTATGGGACCCAATGAGTTTGGGAACCATTTTGTACTCTAATTGTGTTTTAGGTACAATGGAGATGCATTGGATGCTTGCCTCATTCATAAGGAAGGTGTTCTCACCGTGTGATTGTCGGAGTCAAGCTTTGATGACAAACCAACTCTCATCATCTTCATCTTCAATGCATCTCGGTAACAAGTATCTATCCCATGCATACGTTTCTAGTATCAACCTTGTGTAGGTTGCCTCTTGGCATGAAAGCTCTTATATGCAATTGTTGTGGTTTTGGCTTTTTCCTTCACTTAATATATCTTTGTGATATGTGTGTTGAATTTGCAAAAACCTTTCTTCAATTGATATTATTTGTTTGTGATACTTGTTGCCTAGATCAAAGCATCTTCACTATCTCTTGTTCCCTTAGTGATATGTGTGATGCATTTGATATATTTGAAGTTCATTTATATACAATGAGATAAATTTGAGCTATGTGCTATGCTTTTAAGCAACAATCTCATTTGTATATTTATGACTTCCTTTTGGATACCTTGTTCTCTTTTCCCCGGACCATTTCGTATGTATATGTTTCTTTGCGGATGTATATCTTTATGGTTTGTCTAATTAGAAACCTATACATATGAGAGAGGTCACCTTTTAGTCGGTATCCCTATTCTTTTGAGCCACCTTGTGTTTCATCTATAATTCTTTGGTGGCTCCAAATTTGCCTCATGAGTGCTTGTCTTAATGTTTATTGGTATCTTTACACACTCATGTTTTGTTGAAGATCTTTTACCTCATGCTTACCATGGTGAGCATGTTGATTTTTATTGGCTAAATGATCTCACTAGCTTTTGGCATTTTCAATTGGTTTTAGTTTCCAATTGGTATCCCTAAGCTTGTGAATATATTTCTTTAAAAGATCTTTTTATCTCGGTTGGGCCTATCTTATGATGAATTTTTGAAAATTGGTTTCTTTTTTTGGCTCAACCACATCTTTGGTGCAAGTGCTATGATTTGCTTTTGCATTATGCACAATTGCACTTGTTGAGTGTTCTAGATGATTTTGGGGGAGTGAGGATTCCATATTTGTGCACTCCTCATTTGTGCATGAACATTGGGGAGCTTCTCCGGTTTTATTTAGAACTCTCGCCTTGGATCGTTTTGATTGCTTTCCTCCTTTGTGGAGATGTTTAAAATGTTTTCATCTTTTTGCAATCTTTGGATCCTCAATATAGTTTGATTTCCTCTAATTATTCGTCAATGAATAAGTGCATTTGATTTCACTCATATATTGAGAAATGCACACCTCTATGGAGGAACTCATATTATATTGGCTCTCTAAATTTTTCTTCCCATTTAGGCAATCGATGCCATGGGGGAGAAGTTTAGAGGGTTTAAGGGAATTTGGGTTTTATGCTTTTGTTGCATTTGCCTTTAATGCGCTTTGCATCCTTGCTTGTTGTCATGCAAGGTTGCTTTATTCTTTATATAAACCCTCTTAAACGGAATTGTCATCAATTACCAAAATGGGGGGAGATTGAAAGTGCATGGTTGCCCCCATGCATGGTTTTTGGTAATTAATGACAATCTCTATGGACTAATATTTGCATTGAGCTATATTTGTAGGTGTCCATTAGCTTGCTTGTCTCCATGTGTTGGAGTCAAGGTTTAGGGAAGAAGATCAAGGCCAAGGTGTTCATCATCGAGAGAAAGGCCAAGTGAAGATATGCCGAAGGAGTGCTTTCCCCATCTTGGTGTATGGGGGAGCGTCATGTGAATCTTCACCAAGCAAGGCGCGATCAAGAAAGGTGGTTCGTCTTGAGGAGATGAAGATCTTCTCTTCGACCTCAAGTGGATTTATGCGCAAGGCAAAGGTATGATATTGATAGGGTTTCTATTTTACAGGTCTCATGTTGTTTAGTGAGAGACCGGGTTATAGGATAGATAGCCGTACTATCAAGAGGGGCTCTCGACCGAGTATCGTGATCGTATCGTTCGTGGAGAGCTCAAACCTTTGCATCCATGCAATCATCTTTATTGGTTCTTATTTGGCTTTTATCCATGTGAGAATTTAGAGCTTGTGTTCATCTCCATACCAAGCTCTAGTTCATCAAAAACGGATCTCATGAATATCTCCTTGCGTTTTTGATATCGGAGGCTTTACCGGTTTGTCTCTTCTATGAGAGGTCAAACTCTCTCCTTATGTTTCCTCCTCACATGATAGACTATGATGTGTATATGCATGATCTTGTAGGGCTTGTGATTATCTTTGAAACAAGCCCAAGATCATAGAAAACGGAGTCTTGATGAAAAACTTGTGCGTTTTCGGTTTTGGAGATTTTGCCGGTTCATCTATGCGGAAGGTTTCACTCTTCCATTTTTTAGCAAAATCTCCATTGCTTGGTTTCAATATTTTTACTTTTTGTAGGGTAGCCGTGTCGTCCTCTTCCAACAAAATTGGATTCACTCGATTCGGAGCTTCCACGCAAAAGTAATTCAGTTTCAGGGTTTTGCTGTTTTCACTGCTGGCCGGAAGTACCGGTCCCTGGACCGGTACTACCGCTGGGAACTTCCGGTGCCCAGTTCCGGTCCCACTTCCGCTTATTTTCCCCAGGTACTGGAACCTTGAGTTCCCCCGAAATTTGGACCGGAAGTAGAACCGGAAATACCGGGCCACCGGAAGTACCGGTGACCGTGGCGGTACTTCCGCTCTCTACTTCCGGTGGAAATTTCCGGAGGAACTTCCGCTTATTTTTTTCAGGTACTGGATGTCTCGGGTCTCCTATTTGTTTGACCGGAAGTAGCCCCGGTACTACCGCTATACCGGAAGTACCGGTCCTTCTTCCGGTACTACCGACCTCGCGGGTTTTCTTCTCTTGCCGTTGGAAGGCTGTTTTGGGTGGGCCGGAAGTACCGCCCTTGGGCCGGTACTACCGGTCCTGCGGGTTTTCTTCTCTGAAGAGAGCCGTTGGGGCTGTTTTTACATGGGGCGGTAGTACCGCCCCTTGGGCCGGTACTACCGGTCCTGCGGGAATCTGAGCCCAACGGCCAGATTTCCCAGGGCACCTATTTAAATGGGTTTTCTTCCCCAACGGTTAATGCTTCTTGGTGAACATTTTGCTCTCTCTCTCCTCCATTGTTGCACATCTTTGAGAGCTTGATTCCTCCACTTCCCTCCAATGATTCTTGCCCATCTTTAGGGAAACAAGAGAGGAGATCTAGATCTACCATTCCACCAATCAAATCCTCCTCTAAGTGAGGGGAACCTAGTGGATCTAGATTTAGGGTTGCTTTGTGTTCTTCCCTTTGTTCTTCCTCTCAAATCCCTCCATAGCATTAGTTGCTTTGGTTGGATTTCGGAGTGAAGGACTTGACCACTTTGTGTGCTCTTGCCTTTTGCATTTGTTGCATTGGGTTGCTCTCCCTACGGTGATACATGAAGATCGACGTTGAGAAGCTTGTTACTCTTGGGTGCATTGTGTTCCCAAGAGCTTGTTGCCTCTTGGGTGCATTGTGTACCCTAGACGGTTGGAGGTGCCGCGAAGTCTTCGCTTGTGGAGCTTCGGCACGAGTTTGGGAGCCCCCAATTGAGTTGTGGGTGTGTGCCCCAAGAAGAGTTGTAAAGGGCTCCGGAATCCGCCTTGAAGGATTCCGATAGTGGAAGGTGAACCAATCCCTTGGGTGAGGTTCATCGGAGAATAGGGTGAGGCCTTTGTGGCATCTTGAGTAGGCCTCTTGTGGCGAGCTCACAGCCCTCCAACGAGACGTACTCCCTTAACAAGGAGGAACTCGGGAATACATCCTCGTCTCCGCGTGCCTCGGTTATTTCTATACCCGAGCTTTACTTATGCAATTTACATTGTGATAGCCTTCGTGCTTGAAGTTCATATCTTGCTATCTCCTTGTTGCTTGAATTGCTTAGCATAAGTTGTTGGTGCACATAGGTAACCCTAGCATATTAGGTTGTTGGCTTGTTAATTTAAACACATAGTTTTATTCCGCAATTATCAAGCCCCTAATTAGAAAAAGTTTTAATCGCCTATTCACCCCCCCCCCCCTCTAGGCGACATCCGGGCATTGTTTGTTCTTTCATCAACTCCCTCACCGGATTCGTTCAGAAATTGGGAGCCGTAATCTTCTGCAGTTACGGCATCTTCTTCACCGACAGGCACGGCCGCATGTCCTGCTATAATCTGAAGCATTCGCATTTCGCACTCCTCGTCTCTGCCGGCGACGTCCAGACAAGTTGGATCCATCTGCTCTTCACGCTCCTCGTCTCTGCCGACGGCGTCCGGAAAATTTGGATCCATAGCTCAATGTCCCTGGAATCAATTTTGTAAAAAGAATATGAATATCAAAATTTGCATCTAACACTATTTGTGAATGCAAAATTATAGCAACTACTTAACAATGTTAGCATTAGCAGAATAACTGTAATAACATTTGAAGAAAATTTGAATGTTTTGCTATCAAAATTAGAATGTTTGCTATCAAAATTTGAATGTTTGCTATAAAATTTGAATGTTTGCTATCAAAATTTGAATGTATGCATTCAGAATTGCTAGAAAATTTGAATGTTTGCTATCAAAATTTGAATGTTTGCTATCACAATTTTTGGATAGACCTAAAATTCCTATCACAATTTTTTGCTAACACAAATTGTTTCTAACACTAACACTAACAATATTTCCTAACACAATATTTTGCTAACACAAATTGTTTCTAACACTAACACTAACTAAAATTCCTAGCATAATTTTTGCTAACACAAATTGTTTCTAACACTAACACTAACAATATTTCCTACCACAATATTTTGCTAACACAAATTGTTTCTAACACTAACATAAAAAATGACATCAAAGTAAAAGTTATTTTCATGCTGTGAGCTTAACATAACTAGATAGCCCTTATTTTACTGATCAATTTGGTATAACATTTGCAATTTTTGGATCAATATTTCTCAAGTTATTTAAATCTGCCATTTTACTTAACTTTAATAACAGCACCAAAATTAATTCTACAATTCTCTCAAATGACATAAGGTTGTAGTTCATTGCTTACTGAACATTTTGAGCTATTAAACATAAATTTTGAGTAAACAAAACTCAAGTTATGGATTTTCTAAATTCCAATTATATTCTGCCATTTTAGTATTTATTAAATAAAGGCAATTAAATAAATTTAATTGATCATGGAAATGACACTAACATATAGATATGATTTTTCTGAGCATTTTGACATATTGTTTGCATTTTGTGATTTGTGGTTCAAAAGATATTGAATTTCAAAGTTCATATCACTTTCTGTCTTTTTAAAATTAAATTCATAAAACGGCCGAACCGTTTTTCACGGGGCAGTGGGCTAGCCACGGTCACTGACCACTCAGGCACAGACCACGCTGGCATCCACGTCGGCCGAAAGGCCCACGGCAGGTTTGTCCCGGGGGGGGGGGGGTGCCACGACCGGCGCGCGGTGGTGGTGAGCGCCGGCACGGCCGTGCATGGATGCATCAACGGAGGGGCGCTGGGCTAGAGCTAGCGTGCGCGTTCGATGTGCCTACCTACGGGGATCCCAGAACGGGCGGCGCCGCTAGCTTTAGGTCACCGGAGTGACCACGGCGACGACAGACGGCGGACGGCCGACGACGGGCAGAACGGCCGGGCGAGGAGGGAGAGTTACCTGGCGAGGAGGGAGAGAGGGCAGCCAGCGAGGAGGGAGGAGCTCGGGGCGGTCGATCAGCTCGGGCGGCGGGGTCGGGCGGCGGGATCTCGGGCGGCCGCCGCGGAGGAGATTGGGACGGCCGGCGAGGAGGAGACCGGGCGGGCTCTCGGCGCGGGCTCGGATGGCGTGGGTGCGGCGCGGGCGCGGACGGCATTGGGCGGCGTGGGCGCGGGCGGGGCGACGGCGGCGACAGAGGCGGCTTCGAAAGAAACGGGGCGAAACTTGTGAAATTTTGGGGCGGAAGGAACCAAATCGACGCGGAACGGACCTTTGGTCCCGGTTCCAGCCACGAACCGGGACCAAAGACCCTTGGTCGCGGTTGGTAACACCAACCCGGACCAAAGGTGTGTCCGAGCCGCGAAATATTGCGCGCGAAGCCCAGCGGGCCTTTGGTCCCGGTTGGTGTTAAGAACCGGGACCAATGATCTTTTTTTTTCTTGTTTCTTATTTCTAGTTTCTTTTTCTGTTTTCTTTTTTGTTTCTTTTATATACTTTGTTTTCTTTTTAAATATATGAATTTTACATGCTTTTGGAATTGTTTTTTTCTAGTTTATTTTAAAATGTTCCAATATTTGAAATTCATTATCTTTTACTATTTAAAAATTCATATATTTTTGTAGTTTCATTTAATTATTTGAAAATCATATCTTTTTAAAATGTTCCAGTATCTATTGATTTAATTATCTACAAAATTGAAACAAAATGCATGTTTGGTTGTTTTCATATAATTTGAAATTATAGGTGAATTCATTTAATTACAAATTTGGAATTTCAACTCCATTAAGTCATTAATTAAACTTATAAATTCAATATCTTTTCATCTATTTATCAGAAAAATGCAATTAAAATATCATATTCATTAATTAAACTTATATATTCATTGAAGTCCGAAGGAGGTGGGCCGTCCCCCTCGTACCTGGCGAGACCCAATATTTTGCATACATATGCATGAATATCACACACATCTCCGGAAGTTGATAGTTTAGGTCGCAAGTTTTCAAAGCAAGTAGTAACCTAAACTACGATCACAGACAAGAGAACTGCAATGGCGATCACAGACTCTGAAACTAACTTCGACCGGTTCCTGAGCCGCGGGGTGCTGAGCCGCCGGCGCTGCGCAACCAAAGAGAAGGAACCCTCACAGGGTCATAGCTCACGTGAGAAGGAACCCTCTGAAGAAACGACCACCTATAGTCATACTGCCTATCCAATAGATACATGTAGCGACGGACGTGCTCATCCTCCTCCCTGATACGGCAACGTACCACCTCCTCGGGGGCCGGCTCCCTCTACACCGAGCGTGGCCCACGTGACTGCCACCACAGAAGATCCGGGTCGACGACGTCACCCGGATTCCTCACCAAGCTGCGCGTCCCGGAAGGTAGCACCTCCCAGTGCCAGCTCGGTGGAGCCCAGTCCCGCACATCGCCCCTCTGGTCCAACATGGACATCGTCGCCGAGAACACCTAAGTCAAAAACGCCTAAGTCAAAATTTTGTTACAATGGAAGAGTGATGAGGTTGCAGATATGAGTTTTGATGTGATACGGCAATGGCGGCCAAGCCTACATCTATATAGTGAGAAATTACGGGAAGACGAAGGCGGGAAGCGGTGGAAGAAGCACACGGATCGTGTGTTTCCTTCGAGCACTTGTGGGCCGTTGGATCGGAAGCACACGGATCGTGTGTTTCCTTCGAGCGCTTGTGAGCCGTTGGATCGGAAGCACACGGATCGTGTGTTTCCTTTGAGCGTTTGTTAGCCGTTGGATCAAAAGCACACGGATCGTGTGTTTCTTTAGAGCGCTTGTGAGTCGTTGGATCCGAAGCACACGGATCGTGTGTTTCTTTAGAGCGCTTGTGAGCCGTTGGATCAGAAGCACACGGATCGTGTGTTTCCTTCGAGCGCTTGTGAGCTGTTGGATCAGGGCCTTTAGTACCGGTTCGTGTTACCAACCGGGACTAAAGAAGCACACGGATCGTGTGTTTCTTTCAAGTGCTTGTGAGCCGTTGGAACAGGGGTGTGTTTCTTTTAAGGGCTTGTGAGCTGTTGCATCTGCACTCCCACCTCATCCAGAGGTACACCTTCTAATCGCCTATAAATAGCGACGTCCCTGCAGCGAACGGCACACAACGAGCGTCTACCTTTGCCACCGAACCCAATGGTTGGATTTAGCCTACCCGCTGGCATGTTGGAAACACAAGCCCTCGGGTAGGTTGAATCCAACTACTGGATTAGGGTGACACAATGATAAATTGTCGAGGAGGTGGGAGTGGTGGTGGTGGAAGTGGTAGCCATGCCCCTCGGTCGGATCCAAGCAGCTGCAAGGCGCTCTGATGATCTACAACATTTCCAACACCTTTTGGGACGGTCGTTAGATCATCAGAGAAGTCTTGCGGCTGCTTGGATCGAAGGTCGATTTGCTGCTCACGACGACGCGAGACGGATGCGCAAGCTTCCGGATGGGCAAAACCAGTGTTGGATCAGCCACATGACCCTATATGCAACTCATTCGGATTCCCATCATACAGCCCAACGGTGCATTTGATATGCAGGCAGTCACGAGCCACCGTTGGGCTGTATGACGGGGAAACCGTGTGCATTTGATAAAAGGTCTAATACATTAATTATTACACATCACGACCAACATCCCTATCTAGTGTGTGTCCCTTTCTTCTTCGTGTGTGTCCCTTTCTTCTGATTGCGCCGCAACCATGGACAATATTCATCATTCAACGCGATGGTTGGGTCAGTTTTCACCGTGAAGGGGGGATTTTCATGAAAATTATTGTAATCTTCCGACATGTCCGTCTTGTCCTCCACTCCTACGATGTTTCTTTTTCCTGAAATAACTATGTGGCGCTTTGACTCATCGTATGATGTATTCGTTTGCTTATCTTTTCTTTTTTTTCGGTCTGGAAGACATGTCCTTCACATAGAAAACCTGAGCCACGTCATTGGCTAGGACGAATGGTTCGGTGTCGTACCCAAGATTTTTGAGATCCACCGTAGTCATTCCGTACTTCGGGTCTACATTTACCCCGCCTTCCAGGTTGAACCATTTGCACCTGAACAAAGGCACCTTGAAAGAAGGTCCATAGTCAAGTTCCCATATCTGCTCTATGTAACCATAATATGTGTCCTTTTTCCCATTGTTGTTTGTTGCATCAAAGCGGACACCACTGTTTTGGTTGGTGCTCTTTTTATCTTGGTCGGTCGTGTAAAATGTATTCCCATTTATCTCGTACCCTTGAAAAGTCAATATAGTTGACGATGGTGCTTTGGCCAACAAGTATAATTGTTCTTCAACAGTGTTATCATGAATGAGACGTGTTTGCAACCACCCGCTGAAAGTATTCATGTGTTCTTTTCAATCGATTCTTCAAGCTGCTCCGGGCATTTAGAGCGTAAACTATTCATATGTTCCTGGATATACGGAGCCACAAAGATGGAATTATGTAGAACTGTGTAGTGTGCTTTATTGAAAGAATCTCAATCCTTACACATTATTGATTTCTTTCCTAGTGTGTCTATTCCACGCAGTCTCCCCTCATGGCGCGATTGAGGAACACCGATCGGCTGCTTAAGGTCAGGAATAAAGTCAACACAAAACTCAATTACCTCCTCTGTTCCATAGCTCTTGGATATGCTTCCTTCTGGCCTAGCACGGTTATGAACGTATTTGTTTAAGACTCCCATGAACCTCTCAAAGGGGAACATGTTATGTAGAAATACAGGACCGAGAACGTTAATCTCTTCGACTAGGTGAACTATGAGGTGCGTCATAATATTGAAGAAGGATGGTGGGAACACCAACTCGAAGCTGACAAGACATTGGACCACATCCTTCTGTAAACCTGGTAGAGTTAATGGATTGATCACCTTCTGAGAAATTGCATTGAGAAATGCACATAGCTTCATAATGGGTACTCGAACATTTTCCGGTAGAAGCCCCCTCAATGCAATCGGAAGTAATTGTGTCATAATCACGTGGCAGTCATGAGACTTTAGGTTCTGAAACTTTTCTCTGCCATGTTTATTATTCCCTTTATATTCGACGAGAAACCAGACGGGATCTTGATACTGCTCAGAACTTCAAAAAAGATCTCCTTCTCTTCTTTGGTAAGAGCGTAGCTGGCAAGACCTTGATACTTATCTGGATTTAGGTGGTCGTCTCGTTCGTGCATACGTTGGTGGTCCTGCCGTGATTCCGGTGTATCTTTTGTTTTCCCATACACGCCAAGAAGCTTAGTAGGTTCACGTACAGATTTTTCGTCACGTGCATCACGTCGATTGCAGAGCGAACCTCCAGTATTTTCCAATAGGGTAGCTTCCAAAATATAGAGCACTTCTTCCATATGGGTACGTGTCCGTCATCGTCATTCGAAACAGATAGACTGCCAGGACCCTTTCCAAAGATTACTTTTAAGTCCTTGACCATGTCATATATAACATCACCATTAGGTAATTTAGAATTCGTCCGAGGATCTGCCTCACCTTTGAAATGCTTGCCTTTCTTCTTACGGCATGCCCTTTTGTAAGAAATCGCCGATGCCCCAGGTACACATTCTTGTTTCCCAAATGTATACTTTCAGTCTCACCTAAACAGTGCGTGCATGTATTGTATCCCTTGTTTGACTATCCTAAAATGTTACTAAGAGCAGGTCAATCATTGATGGTTACAAACAGCAACGCTCGTAGGTCAAATTCCTTCTGTTCGTGCTCATCCCACATAGGTACACCTTCGTCACGCCACAACTATAAAAGTTCTTCAACCAATGGTCTCAGGTACACATCAATATCGTTGCCGGGTTGCTTCTGGCCTTGGATGAGCACTGGCATCATAATGAACTTCCGCTTAATGCACAACCAAGGAGGAAGTTTATAGATACACAGAGTCACAGGCCAGGTGCTATGACTGAAGCTCTGCTCCCCGAAAGGATTAAAGCCATCTGTACTCAGCCCAAATCTTAACTTCCTTACGTCAGCTGCAAATTCCGGGAACTCCCTGTCGATTTTTTTCCACTGCGACCCATCGGCGGGGTGTCTCAGCATCAGGTCTTTCTTACGGTCTTTTTTGTGCCATCGTAACAACTTTGCATGCTCTTTGTTTTGCAACAAACGTTTCAACCGTGGTATTATAGGAGCATACCACATCACCTTGCCAGGAACCCTCTTCCTGGGGAACGGCTCACCCTCAACATCACCAGGGTCATCTCGCCTTATCTTATAATGCAATGCACCGCATACCGGGCATGCATTCAAATTCTCGTACTCCTCACCACGGTAGAGGATGTAGTCATTGATGCATGCATGTATCTTCTGCACCTCTAATCGTAGAGGGCAGACAACCTTCTTTGCTTCGTACGTACTGGGGGGTAATACGTTATCCCTTGGAAGCATCTTATTTATTATTTTCAACAATTTTTCAAATCCCTTGTCAGATGTACCATTCTCTGCCTTCCATTGCAGCAATTCCAGCATGGTACCAAACTTTTTCTGGCCATCTTCGCAAGTTGGGTACAACAATTTCTTGTGATCCTCTAACATGCTCTCCAACTTCAACCTCTCGTTTTCACTTCCGCTGTTTATCTGTGCATCAAGAATGGCCCGACCAAAATCATCATCGTGCTCATCAACAATGGGCTCTTCTTCAGCTTCGTCTTCCCCCATTGCAGTATCACCATCTTCGGTGAACATAGGATAGTTGTCATTATCCTCTTCTTTTTCATTTTCTTCCATTATAACCCCTATTTCTCCGTACTTGGTCCAACAATTATAACCGGACATGAAACCATGCTGCAACAGGTGGACGTGAATGGTTTTTGAGGTAGAGTAATCCTGCGTATTCTTGCATACGCTACATGGACAAGAAATAAAACCATTCGACGGCTTGTTTTTCTCAGCCACACGGAGAAAACTATGCATGCCATTAATATAGTCGGGACATCGTCGGTCACTGTACATCCATTGCCGGCTCAACTGCATTATATAAATATATCAAAAACTATTGCACTACATCAAGAATATATAATAGTGACCAAATTAATTAATACAAGTTCATCACATTAAAACCAAAGTAAAGTAATTGTAATGCATAGTCCTCATAAAACATACATTAATTGAAACTAACATACAACTATCTAAAGAATTTAAATCCGACACCAAATGCGATCAAAATCACAACTAAGGTAACTACTGAACCAACAACATAATGGTACCAAGCCTTCTGACTAATGGCATATTTTCTAATCTTTTTAATCTTCAAGCGCATTGCATCCATCTTGATCTCGTGAGCATCGACGACGTCGGCAAGCTTGAACTCGTGTTCATCGATGATGTCGGCAAGCTTCAACTCCAATTTCATCTTCTCTTCTAGGCATTGCAGACGAAGATCTCCACTTCTTTCCAATTTTGCCTTCAAATCATTGTTTTCTTTTACAAAAAACTCGACAATAGGGTCGGTTGGAATTTCCGGTTCAACTACCTCCTAGATAAAAGTGTCTATGTCAAGTTGGTAGGTATAGTTGTTATAAACACGAAATGAAACAAATAGTTATGAAAATATACCACATCTGAATCATAGACCGGATGAGGGACGACGGGGGCGGATATCAAAACCATGACACTATACATATAAATAAAACATAAGAAAATTATATAAGAAATAAATATGCTTTTAAATCATACAAGTCATTTTTCTTAAAATAGAAGATAAAGAAAAAAGGCTCACCGAGTTGGTGCCGGTGACGGGATGACGCGGGCTATCGACGGCGGTGAGGACGGGACGACACTAAAATCCATAAATAATAAATTAATTTGAGCTCAAAATGCATATAAAAAATAAACTATCTAACTTAGGCATTTCATCAAACACCTAGCTAGCACTACAAAAAATGAAATGAGCTAAACTAGCAATGAAATGAGATAAAGTTGCAACTTCGGAGGAAAGGATGATGTTGCTAACCCTTGAATAGATGGGGTGCCTTTAATCCTCACAAGTGGTGCAAAAAAATGAGGATTAACTTGAGTGAGGGAGAGGAGATGGAGGAGAAATGAGTGATGAACTCGAGCTCAAAATGGTGGTGGCCTCGGGTGGAAGATGATATATGTGAAGGGAAGACCTTTGGTCCCGGTTCCAGCTACGAACCGGGACCAAAGGGTGACCTTTGGTCCTGGTTCCAGCCACGAACCGGGACCAAAGGGTCCCTGGCAGGGTCCCACGGCTGCGGCAGATGCCTGCCGCATGTGCTAACCCTTTGGTCCCGGTTCCAGCCACGAACCGGGACCAAAGGTCCAAATAGAACCGGGACCAATGCTCCCCGGCGCCCCGGCCGATGGAACCGGGACAAATGACCCCTTTAGTCACGGTTCTTTATTGATCCGGGACAAATGGTCAAAACCAAAGCCCTATTTTCTACTAGTGGGAGACTTCGAAGCGTCCTTGGCATCGTCGCCGCCACCGTGAGGCTGAGCACACGGCGTACGTATTGTGGCCACCGGAGGCTGCACCGTCGCACCACGGAACAAAACCTTGATTTTCTAGGATTTATTTAAATTTATGATTATTATTTTAATTTTTATGTAATTTTAATGTCTATGTATAATTTATTTAACAAGACAATAAAAAGGAAATGTGTCGGTTGTGTTGGGTACACATGTGGACCACCAGACAAGGGGTGTCTACGGCGTGACCAAACGGACCTAAGAGGGCACGAAATGTGTCCGTTTTGTGTCGGCCCGTTGGAGTTATCCTATGACATACTTGTGGATTTTTTTTAATTGGGAAGCCTATTTACAAACCATCCATCATATTTAAATTTTGTTCTGTTAAAGCTCAATCAGTCGACTACGAAATAAGGGATTTTCTTTATTTCTCAATCAAAGGATATTTACACATTAAAAAATACTTCTGAAATTAGTATGTGCAACTAACGTATACTAACTACACTCGTCATAAGTTACACGTCAATATAAACAACTTTGTCTAAAAAGTGCACGAAAATTCTCTGTAGATTGAGAAATAAAGAAAAATCCTCTCCCCTGCTGCTTGGCTCCCCGACGTCTCTTCTTCGCCCTGTGTCATCCGGTGGTGCGCTCTATCCATCTCCTGCCTCTATCTGGGTTTGCAGTGTCACTAAACCTTGCCGCTCGGCGGCCATGAACTGGTGTTGCCTCATCCCTCGCCACAGTGGCAGCAAATATCTCCATCGCGCGCAGCATGAGGAAGTCGTTCGTCTTCTCGAGGGCCGCCGGTCACGGCTCTCCGGGCGTGCAGTGTCGTAGGAGGCAAACATGGGGCATGCTCTAGAAGGACAGAAGCTCTTCCTCCTCCTCCATCTCCGTCTCCAACTCCACCTCCCTGTCCTCAGCCTCGTCGTTGTCGTCGGAAGGCGGAGGAGATGGGTGCCTCGGCAGTGGGACTGGGAAATGTGCATGCGCGGCAGCGATCACGTAGCCCCAGGATGTAACGAGGTAGCGAACCATTTTTCTGGCGATGGCGAACTGTGATCACAGCAGGAGGCGTCGGCACATCGGGTCATCTTTATATTGGTGGAGAGCTCGAGCGGAGACGATGGCGCGTACGGGATACGACGGGTTGGAGTGGAGACGACGTGCCCTCGGCGACGTGTGGGGGAGCCCTACCTCCACCATGTCGGCAGCGGAAGCATTGCCTGGGAAGACGAGAAGGCTGAGCGACGTCATTTAAACCGACAGGAGCAGCGTGAGGATGATAAGATGAGCCCGCATGTCGGCATTGTTAGGAATAAGCAGCTTGTATTCCCAGGGGGCCAAAGGCCACAATATATAGTACATGTACAGGTGTGCAATATGCAGAAAGCCCCTTATACAATGGGGTAATACAGAACAATATAATCTACTCGAACACCCCCCCTCAAACTCATGGTGGATCCACAACACTGAGTTTGGAGAGTAAGAAGTCATGTTGCGCTCGGGTTTGTGCCTTCGTAAAGAAATCCGCCAACTGCAAGTCTGAAGGCACATAGTGGAGCGCAACAACCTGATCCTGTACCTGAGCACGTGTATAAGAAGCATCAACACCAATATGCTTGGTCAGCTCATGCTTGACCGGATCACGTGCAATACTGATAGCACCTGTACTGTCACACAAAAGAGGAGTGGGTGTCGTAACAGAGACCCCAAAATCTGAAAGTAACCACCGTAACCAGGTCACCTCAGCAATCAACGAAGCCATAGCCCGCAGCTCAGCCTCAACACTCGAACGGGAAACCGCTACCTGTTTCTTTGTCTTCCAAGCAATAAGCGAACCACCAAGAAACACACAGTAAGCAGAAAGGGAACGACGATCCGAAGGATCACTCGCCCACGTGGCATCCGAGTAACACTGGAGCTGGAGAGAGCTGGAACTAGGGAAGAAAAGACGCCGAGTAATCGTGCCACGAAGATAACGAAGGACACGAAGAAGATGACTGTAGTGAACGGTGGTAGGAGCTGAGACAAACTGACTCAGAATATGAACAGGATAAGAGATATCAGGGCGAGTGACAGCAAGGTAAACAAGACTCCCAACAAGATGATGATAACGTGTGGGATCAGAAAGAGGATCACCATCAGTAGGACGAAGCTTAACATTAAGCTCCATAGGAGTCTCAACAGTGCGCTCATCACTAAGATCAGCCCGAGAAAGAAGATCCTGAATATACTTTTCCTGGGAGATAAAGAAGCCATCGGCTGTAGAGGAAACCTCAATCCCAAGAAAGTAGCGAAGAGGACCAAGATCAGACATAAGAAACTGCTCACATAGACGCGCCTTAACAAAGGCAATGTGCTCAGGGTTATCACCAGTGATGATCATGTCATCAACATAGAGAAGCAATAAGGTCCGACACTGAGAAGAGGTGTAGACAAACAGTGCTGGATCATGAGCACTGGGAGAGAAGCCAGCGGCAATAACCACAGAGGAGAAACGCTCAAACCAGGCACGAGGGGCCTGTTTAAGACCATATAAGGATCGTCGAAGACGACAAACCATCCCATCGGGAACAGAATACCCAGGAGGAGGCTGCATGTAAACCTCCTCACTCAACTCGCCATTAAGAAAAGCATTCTGAACATCAAGCTGGGAGACAGACCAGCGTCGAACAGAAGCAACAGCAAGAAGAGTACGAACAGTGGTCATATGAGCCACAGGGGCAAAAGTCTCGTCATAGTCTCGGCCGTGCTCCTGCTGAAAGCCACGAGCCACAAGACGCGCTTTATAGCGCTCGAGAGATCCATCAGAGCGGGTCTTAATCTTATAGACCCACTTACACGTGATAGGACGAACACCTGAAGGAGGAGAAACAAGATCCCAGGTGCCAGTGCGCTCAAGCGCAGCAATCTCCTCAGCCATGGCAAGCTGCCACTCAGGATGACGCTCAGCATCCCGATAAGAAGTCGGCTCGGAGACAACAGAAAGACCATACTTACTAGGAGTATAACGGTCTGGAGGACGACGCTGACGAACAGGCCGTGAATGGGAAGGCTCATCAGCAGAAGATGACTCATCAGAAGAGGAGGAAGTATGAATAGGAGAAGGAGGAACCGAAGCCGGAGAACGAGGAGTACTAGGGGTACTAGACGGAGGAGAGGATGGCGCCGAAGATGGAGGAGGCGCACCAGATGTAGGAGGTGGAGAAGAGACAGCAGTAGGTGAATCCGGAAAAAGGAGAAAAGAGATATCATCCACCGGATAAGTGCCAGAGGTGTGGCGAGGATAGAAGGAGCGCGTCTCATCAAACGTGACATCACGGGAGATGCGCATCCGACGAGCGACAGGGTCCCAACAGCGGTAGCCCTTATGTTCATCACTGTATCCAAGAAAAACACACTCAGCAGACTGAGCGGTCAGTTTGGTGCGTTCGCGGGGAGGAAGAAGAACATAGCAAGCGCAACCAAACAAACGAAGAGCCGAATAGTCTGGAGAGGTACCAGAAAGACGCTCGAGAGGAATGCCACCTTGAAGGGCAGCAGAAGGCTGAAGGTTAATGAGGTAAGTCGATGTAGCGACAGCCTCAGCCCAGAAATGCGGCGGAAGAGAGGAAGCAATCATCATAGCACGGGCAGTCTCAAGAATATGACGATGCTTGCGCTCAGCCACACCATTCTGAGCATGAGCACCAGGACAAGAAAACTGAGCAAGAGTACCCTCCTCAGCAAGAAAAGCGCGCAGGGAATGAGAGATATACTCTCCAGCAGAATCTGCACGAAAGACACGAATAGGAGTGGAGAACTGGGTATGAACCATGGCAGCAAATCTCTTATAAATAGACAAGACCTCACTACGAGAAGACATGAAATATATCCAAGTGTGACGAGAGAAATCATCTATAAAGAGAACATAGTAGCGATGTCCTCCTTTCGACGAGAAAGGAGCTGGACCCCAAACATCAGAGTGAACAAGATCAAAAGGACGCTCAGACACAGACTCACTGCGAGGATATGGTAGCTGAATCTGCTTACCAAGACGACAGCCCTGACAATCCAAAGAAGCATTTCCGGAGACAGACCCCAGAACACCACGATGAACTAAAGACGAGAGTCGAGAACCACATAAATGTCCAAGATGATGATGCCACTGCTGAAAAGAGCTAGCAGCGACGGCTACAGAGGCCGAGGAACTGTCGACGGAGGCATCAGAAGGAAGACGAAGCCAGTGAAGCTCCCAGAGGCCATCATGACGGCGGGGGCCAGCACCAAGCATAGTGCCGGTGCGACGATCCTGAACAGAACAGGAATCAAAGTCGAGAGTGATGCTACAACGAGAGTCGACAATCTGACTGCCAGAAAAGAGTTGCATGTTAAGTTGAGGAACATGCGCAACAGAAGGAACATGGAACGAGGAGGTACTAAGAATGCCTCGACTAATGACTGGGTGAGGGGTACCATCAGCAGTAAGAACACGAACAGGAGGGTAGACAGGTCGAACAGAATGCAACAAAGAAGAATCAGGAGTCATATGAAAAGAAGCTCCAGTATCAAGAAGCCATGGGGATGTACCTGGAGAAGGAGAAGGTGGTCGCTCAATGCCAGAAAACGCAGTCGCAGAACTAGCAGAACCTGTCGGTGAAGAGTCCCAAGCATCAAGTAGGCGTCGAAGCTGCGCTATCTCATGCGCAGAAAGGGGCATGACTGGAGAGGCCGATGAAGACGTAGTCGACGAAGGACGGTCACAACCGCCTGAAGAAGCCGCAAGAGGCGATGTCGAGCGGCGAGCCGACATAGACGGAGGCGGCGAAGGGCGGCCATAGCCGCATGAAGAGGCCGCGAAAGTCGGTGTAGAGCGGCAGACCGATGGAGACGGAGTCGGCAAGGCGCGGCCATAGCCGCGGGAAGAGGCCGCGAAGGTCGACGAAGAGCAGCAAGCCGACGAAGACGGAGTCGGCAAAGCGCGGTCATAACCACGGGAAGAGGCCGCGAGGGTCGACGAAGAGCGGCAAGCCGACAGACGCGGTGTCGATGGACAAGCACCAAGGATCGAAGAAAGGCCCGAGTGCAAGACGGGAGCAGCGGAAGAATCATCCACAAGAAACGATGGAACTGACATTTTTTTTTTTTAACAGCCGGTCACAGAGTTGACCGAAACCGGATCAAGATCGATCTCACAGATCGAATCGCGAGCAAAAGGAGGCCGGCGAAGTCCGGCGAAGGCCGGGGCGAGCCGCAGCAGGGGGCGGCCGGGGAGAGTCGCCGGGACGGGCCAGGTGAGAGGAGCGGGGATGGCCGGCCGGTGGCGGGTGCGGATGGTGGCGTGCGGGGAAGGATGGAAGAAGAGGATGCGGGAGGACGGCCGGCGACGGGGCGGAAGGGGGCGGCGGCGCAAAGGACGTCACGGTGAGTAGGAGAAGCCAGAAGGAAAAAGGCACGAGCTGCACGTGCGAAAAAAAAAAATCCTAACCTTGCTCTGATACCATGTTAGGAATAAGCAGCTTGTATTCCCAGGGGGCCAAAGGCCACAATATATAGTACATGTACAGGTGTGCAATATGCAGAAAGCCCCTTATACAATGGGGTAATACAGAACAATATAATCTACTCTAACAGGCATGTCCGAGACTACGTACGGCGTGGCCGTGTCTAGGCTTGTCCTGCATGCACGAGAGAACTCTCAAAGAGTGGCAAGCGTTTGGGGGTGCCGGACGACGGTGGAGATCGATGCTCTATATACACGAGAGAACGCTGCTCCTCTCGAGCAAAAGTGATTCTCTTGTTTCGAAGGAGGGGTACCTTGTGGACCGATCATGCGGGTCAGCACCTGGCCGAGCTTGGGATTAGCCAAGTCTGCAAACAGCTTTCGTTGCTGCACGTCCTTTCCCTGAAGTGCTGTGCTGTTTTGGCAGCTTCTTTCTTCTCATCCTGCCACGGGAGTACGCGTCGCGGGACCATGTGCAAAGTCCCTGCAAAACCTTTGTCTTATCCATTAATTAATAAGGTGGTGTCCGGTTTATTTTTAGAAGAAACCGGGCGAAAACCATACAACAAACATCCACACCATCAGAAGGAGCCCACATAACCACACAGAGCAACAACTAAAACAATAATCTCCCTCTACCTAAACCACCGCTAACTGACGACAACTCTAGCACCACGCAGCTGCCGAAGCTTTCCATGCTATTTCCCTCTTTCTTCTTTTGCCACTGATAGCAAACCTAATGAGGGATTTCTCCACCTTCCTGATTTCGTCCTTCGAAGCTTTCCCTACCAAGACGCAATCAACATCCTTGCCAAATCCAGGGCTAGACGCCTCTACAGAGGGCGTCGAGGCCACCGTCAAAGCCTCTAACGAGGCCAGCTCCATCGGAAGCACAACAGATGAGTCCCCATACGACCCTTGAAGCTCTGGTGCGATCCGCCAGACCGGAGCCAAGATCCCACTTGTGTCCTCACCCCCAGAAGCAGTCGTCACAACAAGCCGCGGCGACGGGCAGGGACTGCCACGAGGAGAGAAACAACCATAATGAACTGCACTTCAACCACAGACGACTTCTGCTCAATGGAGTCAAGCGGAAACGAAGCATGCGTAGAGGCGAGCCCTAGGCCATCAGACGCACATGCCTCCATCGGCTACAAAGGACCATCAACGCCTGCCAACAACAACTTGAGAGTTGCCACCTCTTCACGAAGAGGGCGAGACGCCTCCTCAATGCAGTCAGCGACAAGCTGACGGAGCTCCAAGCGCAACAAGGCAAAATGTTGAGGTAGCAGACAAGGTTTTTCGTTAGCAGGTATGCTAATCGAAAAGTGTCTTTCGTTAGCAGGTAGCAGACAATACGATTACTGGAAGTTTTCTGGAAACTAATTGACAAACAATGAAGAGTAGCCTAACTTGCCCTCAAATCCTTGCAAACTTCATGCATCGCAAGCTGGCAGAACATGAAGCCAAAAAGGATTAATAATATTTTATGTGTTCCGTAGCACAATGTCTATACAGAACTGAAATGTCACTGTAGCTAAATATAGACTATAAAGCTTTACTTAAGCCACTAATGGTCGAGACTGGGCCTATTATTTTTCTCACAAGATTATCGACTCACTAGTAAAAAGAAGCTAACAGAAGGAGTGAAACGCTGGAAATGAAGATAAAGTATAACCAGATCGATTTCTCAACAGACTAGGGAAGTCATGTTTTAGAAAAAAATTGCTGGAGTTGTTTTCAGACTTCAGTACATAAACAGTAAGATAAGTCAGACTATCCAACAGCAACAAGGGCGATATTGTCAGCACAAAAGAGTACAGTAGACATCACATCTGTTATGTATGTTAAAAATACAAAGAGAAAAGCACCGGTTATGTGTGTTAAAAATGAAAGTGATGCATCATGACCTTATTTAACATGGGTTATGGTATAAGTGCAACAAGAACAACTAAGGTCTGATAGTGTAATACAAATATGGGATGCATATGCATTCCCCTACCCTAGGGCAAAAACACTAACGTGACTTTTTTTGGGAGAACAGGCAACCTCGGTTGCTTGTCATTTCATAAAGGTTAAGAAGGGAGTTTACAGGAGTATATTACAGACTTGCCTTGGGTTGCTTGTCATTTCATAAAGATAAAGGTTAAGAAGGGAGTTTACAGGAGTATATTACAGACTTGCCTTGGCCAACTGCCTGAAACATGCCTTGTTGGGTGTTCCTAGCTGCCTCCCACAACTAAAACTGTTCTGTCGCCTTCTTCAACACATTCTCAACAGTAGACGATTCATGATCAAAGGTCCTAGCATTACGTTTTAGTCAAATCTTTCTCATTCCTACGATTGCCAAGGCCGCTACTTCCTTGTGCTTGGAGCCTTGGACAGTGTGATCTCAGGGAGCACCACCATTCCCTGACCAAGTCGTAGACAGTGGGATCTACTGCAAAACCTTTCCTCTGCCACAACCTGAACCAGAACTCAGGGGCGAAAGGGCACTGAACCAGCTGTAATCTGTCACCTGTCCAACAGAGATTTCGCATCACAAGCCATACGAACAGTTTTTCTTGGAAAGGAGCCCAATTCTTCCACAGAGCTTGAGGTGCCTCAACGACAGAGCGTCGGTTCGCTCCCCTGGCTCCCAGTCTCGCACGAACTCCTTAAGGCTGGGGAAATTTGGGTAGGGCTTTGTCCCTCGATCCATCTGTCATTCCAGAAACTGGTTCTTGCTCCATTCCTAACTTCGCATCGCATCGCTGCCTGTCACATCTCCTCGGCCTCTTAAGATAATTTGAAATCCAGACCTTGCGAAGCACGAAGAGGCCCGACGCGTTTAAGGCATCGCCACCTAATGCTCATAGCATAAGTTAGCATCTGAAGATTCAACATTCCCAAACCTCTATACTGAACTGGCATGCACTCCTGCTGCCGAGCCACTCTGCAGCTTCCTCCTTTTACATCTTCAGAACCCGTGCCAGAAAAAGGTCCACACATTTCATCGATGCACTTGAACACCCAAGGAAGATAGCATGTGGTAAACCGTGATAAGGATAGACGATTGACTGAAGCAGCTGCGTAGTCTTCACCCTCATGGTCATAGAAGAGTAGGTATATCACTTTGTAAAGAAGTACTCCCTCCGTTCCAAATTAGATGACTTGAGTTTGTTCAAATATGAATGTATCTAGACGTGTTTTTACATCTAGATTCATCCGTATTTGGACAAACCTATGTCAACTAATTTGGAACGGAGGGAGTAGTATGAAGAGAGAGTTTCAGACGATAACATAGAGTAGACAAATCGAGTTCACATTGTTTTAGCCTCCAATAGATCAGAACAGAGTCTGAACCCAAAGCACATGAGTGTGTATGACTATTCTCATGCTATCAGCATGTCCGATCCTACAAAATTTAATCATGATATGTTACTCATGGATCTGTTACTATTTATTTAATTTTAATTAACAAAATGAGTTCTACACACAAAGGCCATTCTATCTTTAGAAAAAAGTTGTTACTATTTGAGCACAGGGTGATGGGTTTAGCATTTTCATTTGAATTATTTATTCTTCTCTAACATATCCACCTCCAGTCAACCCAAAGTAAACATTCATACATGTATAAAGTACATAATATGGTATATCTGGTATTAGTAATCCTTCACATGCTTTGCACCTACAGAAAGGAACCTGGAGATACCTTGGGGCTGGTGACACTACAAATTCGACCAATCCTTTCAGAACTTTGATGATTTCTCCCATTGCTGGCCTTGAATCTTCATTATCTTGATCGCGCAAGCAACCTTGCATGACCTTTCCAGCTCCTTGAAATTCACATCTTCGACCCATTCAAAACCTAACAGAGATTCAACCTCTTGAAGAGAAGCTTGATCATGCTGGAAAGAGAGTAGCTTGTTATAGCTGCCATTGAATCAGCATTCAACCAAAAATGTACAAGGTATAGGCAATTGATCACACAGAAGGCGGAAGCTATATGGCACCTGCTTTCTCATCTTTGCTAGGATGATCTGCAGACGGAGCCAGCTGAGGAGGCAATGTTGATCAAAACCTACAAAAGAGACCACACTTAAATTTCCAGTAATTTCATCTCAAAGCTATGGTACTTGATCCAACAAGAACAAGTTACCCAAAAGCAACAAAGGATAACTCTATCGGTTACAAAATTAGCAACAGTTTTGGTAAGCGGTAACTATACAGTTAGGGTTAGATGAATTTTGAATTCAGATGCTCTGCACTACCTTTTCACTTATTAGGACATACATGCCACCTCACCCCGACTTGTAAGTTTGCCGTTTATTTGGATAAGCAATACTCATGATACGTTGGGTGATCTGAAGAATTTGATAGACCAGAAAAACTAATAACTAAGATGACAAAAACCATTCACATATGTTCCTAAACCTTGTAGCATCCAACTATGAGAACCATAAAATGAAAAAGGAATCAAAGACCAAAAGTAGTAACAACCTCACGGTACAGAGCTCAGATCATATTGTCAGATCCATAGAGCCACAAAAACTGAAATTTGGGAAGGTATGTGTAGGTCTTCAGAATTCGGAGCAAGTAGCATTCCCGCAAAATTGAGTTACAGACACCACATCAAAAATAGTTCAGCTTCCCCAATTATAGAGAAAACTGAGTTTATTATGACATATATTCACAAAATGAAGAAGGTTTAGTGAGTTCTCATGATGGTGGTTTCTTGGCCCATGGAGAGAAAAATACTTGCCATAGCTCAGGAGCCATGAGGCACTGAAAGAATAATAATCCAATGTAATGTCCATGAAGTACAGATCATATGTCATATACAAACAAAAGTACTTACCATGTTTCAATTACTCTCTGGATGCCTGCATTTCTTTTTTTTTGTAATTAAATCAATCAAACTTCCTCATTCACCAGAAAGTAGCAGCCTTGGAAGAGCTCTCGACAACCTCTGCGGCTCTGACTCGCATGTCGCCTCTATACCTGCAATAGTGATCCTGCCAGCATGAGCATCGATGTTGTAACCCTTCAGCTGGGGGTCTATTTACAACATAACCAAAATTGTTCCCTGCACGCGTGACATTGAGTTCATCCAGCCAGGAGAGATCATCATCTCCATTAAAACAAGCTTCATTCTAATCTTGATTTGAAGAGGGATTTCTCAATATTTGTGAGGCTGCAAATAGGTAATAACCCCAGAGTGAATAAAACCTTACGAATAAAATATTACTTACTTTGCTTGTCGATTTGCAGGTAGACAAGTGAAAACAAATATTACTTTAGTTCTATATTAATAAAAGGGCAAAAATAGAATCTAGCAATAGAGAATACACAATCATAAAGGATGCCTATAACTGTAATGAACATTCTATATTGGATAATATCTTATGACCTTTGCAATCCATGGAAAAGAAAAACTATACCATTCAACAAATTTGTTCAGATCATTACATTGATTACTGAATGAATTATAAATGTTGTGATGGATCAAGAGGTGCATACAGTAGTACAATTTAGAAAAGGCAGTGTTCTGAGGATTGGAGCTTTAAAGGGATCTCAGCCCATTGTACCACAGGACAGTGTGAGCAATTAACATAGCTTCCGTCGGGATGCTATAACTATGTTTTTAGGTTTTGATATCAACATCTGGGTCATAGAGCAATCAGTTAGGAACTTAGGATGCACATATATCCCTTACATTTTAGCCGTTACACAGGCGGAACTACAGAGGCTCACAAATTTCAAACTGCGGCAATACTTCTCTAGCAACCTGAGCATATGAAAATAGCTACAGATCAAATACTTGCTCAGACCATAAGAAATGAACAGATACCCTTGGGATCAGAGCTTCCCGGAAATGTAGGTCCATTCACTCAGCCGTCTTCACCTCCTTTGCTCGAATAAACACGTCCTTGTACTTGCCGTGGGGGAAGGAACGAGCAGGTCGGCAGTTGTGTTGATACCGAGCTGCCGCTACTCCACGGGTCCGCCGTCAAACGCCACGGCGATGTTCTCCTCTTGAAACGGCAGCTTCCATGGCATAACGCCAAACAGGTGGTAGGCAGCGCACTCGAAACAGCCAGCAGGGTCCAATACAAAGCAAGGGTCGACGACAAGAAAGATCACATATGTAAGAGTTAAGAGGGAAAGAAACGAATGAGGAAGAGATGAGGCGGCACTGCGCGGCGAGGAGGCAGCATGGGAGGCCGGCGAGTTTCGGCTGGGGGTGGGTGGTTGGTTGTGGTGCAGCCTGTAGGGCCTGGGTCGTGCTGACCTATGGAGGAGGAGTGCGTGTTGGATTTTTGTTTGGACCGATAAAATATCGTTTATTTCTAAAAAAAAATAGCATGCTATAATGTTAACGTGTTTAGCATGGTTTAGCGTGTATATAACGTGATTAGCGTCATAGCGACCATTTTTTACTAAATATAGCGTAGGCTCTTTAAATAAGCTATAGCGCGCTATTATACCGGATATAGCGCGCTATTTTTTTCATTGGAACATAGTCATTGAGACTCCAGGCGATATACTTGATGAATCATGTCTCAGATTCAGTGTAAGAATATTGTAGGATTCGGTCTACGAATTTTATTTTACAAAACACGAATCTTTAGGCGATCTTGCGTCAGTTCCCTAAGGGCAATCCGTTAAAACTCCCGTACATGTACATTTGTCCTCAAATCGAGGAAAACCTCCCGTATATGTACACTCTATCCAAAATCTGTCATCACAAAACTCTGCTAAATTTGGAAAGAAATGGCAGTAACTGTGAGAGGACAGTGTCCACTAATCCACCTGGCATAGATCTACCCCACCCATCGTCACGTTTTCCCCTCTCCTCTCTCCTTATGTCCTAACCCGGGTTCCTCCTCTCTTGATTTGCTCGCCTCGGCCCCTTGCTTGCGCCACCAGGCTCGTCGAATGTGAAGTTTCTAGCTTTAATATTATACATTGTTCACTATACTCACACTTCATTATGAATTTAGAATTTGTCAAAATAAAGGGATTCGTGGAGTTCGGCCTCCATTCAGAGTTTTCATAAAAATGAGGATCTTCCACTTGTTAACCTCGGTGTGCATCTTCACCGCCCGAAGCTCACCGTTGCAATGACGCACGACGCTAAAGGTTAATAGAGGAAGTAGAATCCTCAGCTTGTTCTCTACGTAAATGTCGTAGTCCTTGCGTGTCATGGTCTCGAGGAGGCAAAACTCAGGGTTTCCCATGTAACCGGCAAGAGCTGCCTCTTCTAGATATTGTAATTTCATACCCGTTTCTCTTGAACTCTCTCGGTCAGTAACAATGGCTCGATAACCAAGCAATTGTCATTTTTTTACGCCACATTTTTTTAGTCTTGCAAGTTAATATTTTTGGAACTTCATAAACAATTATTTTAAAATGTATGAATATTTTATCGCTCATATGAATTTTTTTTGAACCACTAAATATTTATTTCGAACCATGCCACATTTTTGTAAACATGCAAACAATTATTTTGAATTTTCCAAACATGGTTTCTCTCGTATGAACGTTGTTTTAAACTCGTCGAATAATGTTTTGAACTATTTCAACATTGTTTTCTCTCATATGAAAAAAAAAATAACCTTTGAACATTTTTTGGCATAGCGAACTTTTTGTCTAATATATTAACATATTTTTTTAACTCGCGAAAGATGTTTTTAGTATGGTGAACATTTTTCCTGGAGATTCCGAAATATATTTCTATAGAAGAAAATTTTAACATAGAAATTGCAATGTTTATTAAAAAAATCCAATCTTGCCAGGTTGAGCGCTCCTGCTCATTTTTGTATGTATTAGAGTTGAAAATAATTTCCATAGACAGAAATAGTGTTCATGGTGTTCGAAATAATTGTTCGAGTTGAAAATAATTTTCATTCGTTACACTTTGGTACTTTACAAAATAAAATTAAAGAAGGAAAAAATAAAATAAAAACAACAAAGCAAAAAGAAACAGGAAAAAAATTCAGAACTGTGCTGGCCCAACAATTGGAGCGCTTCAGGCGTCAGCCTCTATCTAGGTCATGATGTAAGCTGATTAATTCGGAACTGGGCTGGCCCAACCAAAGGAAAACCCGTGTGGCGCGTATTGAAGTGATCCGTGTTCTCAAACTCCTCCATGGGCCGCCTGTAGAATGGACCTAGGCATTTAGCTGAATAACTGACACAACTTGCACCTCCTGGGCATTTCTCAAAACAAAACAAAAACTTGGACCTCCTGGGCGGCACGATCACATCAGGGCAATCCAAATTCCAAAGAGCTGCATTTGCAATTTACAAGCCTGCACGAACACAGATGTGCCTCGTCCATGCATATAAAATATCTTCTTTCTTATTTCCCACGTACGGGACTACGCAAGGTTGTTCCGTTTGGCTTTCTCTGGCATCCTTGCCGACGCCTCCGATTATCCGATGGCCACTCGATCGAAACAAGGGCATCCGGCACCGGCGTTCCACCGGAGTGCTGGGGGCGTAGGGCTGCAGGCCACCGTCGTCGGTACGGCATAAAACAGAAACTCCTGATCCTTTTTTGCCCATGCTCACACCTCAGCTCACAGTTCGAAGCCTCTTCGATACGCGCATGCCCGGCCTGCAACATACTCCCTCCGTTCCAAAATATTTGACTTCCATTTATCTACATATAGATGTGTCTATACACTAAAACATGTCTAAATATATTCTCTACTATAATATTGGTATCCGTGGCGATGGTCTGGTAGGTCATTGCTATTGCCCCTAAGATTGAAAATAATTACCCACTATACCACCCATAAGTTAAAAAACGGTTCAAAGTTGATCGTTCTTTGGTACGTCGCGTGATACATCCCGACCCGCTCGGTCGATCCAGTTTCTGTCGTGGGCCAAGCCCAAGTAAACCCCGGGAAACGTTTTTCTTTCCGCCCGCAACTCTAGCTCTCCTTTCATCGGTCAGGACTCAGGCGTTGGCCGTCGGCGAGGTTCGAGGACAGGACCGCCGCACGCGGGCTCCGGGTACGTCGCTGGGGATGGGTCTGTTCCCTGTCTCGCTTTGAGTGGCCATCCGCGGCAAGTGCTAGAGCTGCAGCGCTGCAGAGATGGGAGGAGGCGACTACTGACTACTGAGATGGGACAAGCTACCAGCTGCACAGCAGAGCTAGCAGCGATAAGCACCAACAACAGGGACGTGCTCAGGAAGAAAATCAGGCCCACCTTTCTTTGACGTACGTACACCTGAAAGGTAATGAAAGAAATTAAGTTCATGGTGGTAATTCTTCTTTGTTTTGACCTTTGGTAATGCTTAAGCAAACTTTTTTTGTGCCATATGCTTTCTAAACTGATTAGCGTTTGCACGTAGTCTTGCAGTCGTTTGTTTCATCAGTTCGTAATATACTCACAGGAATTATCAGGTCAGAGTAGATTCAACTCCACTATACCGTTTGGAATTTTTTTCTACTGCTTTGTATTGGATAGCTCTCCTTAGGGAAGGGTTTGAGATGTATGTGTATTTTTTTTTTTGAACCATCTTATGTTCAAAACCAAAATAGCCTGATACATGGGTCACACGGTGAGGTGGCAGTACAAGTCAACAAGTGTACTACATAATCTATATCTTTCCATGATAATTGTTTTGGTTATGGATTACGTAATATATTTTACTGCTAATCTTCTCACACAAATAGTGCAACGCCTACTTTGTTGGTCACTTTGTAGAGTTCATTTGCTTTATAGGTCAATATATTTTCACCTTTCAATCAGCTAGGCAGCTGGAATTTTCAAAGTGGGAAGTAACTCAGTCTCACAACACATAGTTTAGCTGATGACCTAGCTCTTACTCAACACATGTTGTTACTGGAATAGTGACGCAACATGTTGCAAATTATTATGCAAATAGGTTATCAATTGGCTATGAGAAAGTATGTTTCTCAAGGAAACAATTGCAATTCACAATTGATGTTTTCGTTTGGGATACGATGGATCCATTTGATTTGATTATTGTAGCTAGCATATCTTACATAAGGAAACTCGGAATTTTATATAAGGAAACTACGAATGTTTTTTCTAAATTAGCAAATTTATTCATATCGATAGTTGTGTTGTGTGCAGTCATTTTGACAGCATGAATGAAACTACTTTTTAGACGATATTGGAGAAAAAAGATGGGAGCTCAATGGTCTCTTGTTGAAATTCACCTTAGTGACTTGCTGATCTATTTTATGTAAATTTAAGAGATTAATCTATTATATATGTATTGGGTTGAAATTTATTAGCCCGTAGCAACGCACGGGCATGTTTGCTAGTCCATATATAAATAAATAAAAATCATGTATTTTAGAACGGAGCGAGTAAGTAGGTAGATCCAGACTTAGGATCAGGCATCTGCGATGCATGGCCGGCACTGGCCTGCAGAGCAGAGCAGAGGCATGGACACGACCGATATCCATCTATCATCTTATTATTTCCCATCACGCATGCACAACCAACGGATGGCCCTGGCCTCTCCACGAATCGCGTGCTAATTCTCGCCATGCCCTGAGGAGAAAACAGTCCGATTGATGAGTTCCTCGCAGCAGTGGATTGGACGTTGGGAGCATCAAAATTCTCTGCCGGTGCCGGGTGGTGCTTCTTCTTGTGAAAACAGTGCCCACCCCACCCTCTCGCCGTTTGGATGCGAGCGAGCGGGGAGCATTTTCGCAACAACGCTGATGTGCTGCGCCCACCACCACTTCTCAAGTCTGAATGGGTCACCTGCTCACCCTCCATCACCAAGCGCCTCAAGATCTTTACTCTCCCTTAAGCGCTTTACATCACTGGGTATCTATGATGGGTCATTTTCAGACGACTTTTCCAGAAGCAATTACAGAAATCGTGGCAGCAGATACAGTTTCAGAATTGCTACCGTCCTAGTACAACCAAGATCTCACATTTGAGAGTGCAAGTCCTAGTTGGCTACATTGCTTCCTAAGCAGCATTTAGGCACTTGGAGAATCATGGTTGATAAACATTGTACTCCCTCCGTCCCAAAAAGGATGTCACAACTGTTTCCATCCACGAGTGTATTTAGACGTGTTTTACATATAAATACATTCATAAATGGAAAAATCTGTGACATCCTTTTCGGGACGGAGGAAGTATCTAAACCTAATTGTACACGTAGTCCTAATTGTAGTTGTACTCTAACCCTGTAATACTACTACTATATAATGAGATCGGCCGGCCTATTCAGAGGTACGAGCCTTACGTTACAAACCAATATCGCTACTTTGTTTTTCATGGTATCAGAGCCAGGCGAAACCTAGCCCGCTCCGAACGCTTCCGCCTACTCCCGATCGACCGGCCGCCAGCTACTCCCAATCTCCGGCCGGCAGCTACTTCCGATCGCAAACTACACCACCTGATCTGCTAGCTCCAACTACTCCAAGATGACTAATTCCGGTCTCTCGTCTACCTCAACAGCCAAGTCTACTGCTGTAGGCTCGGTCGTGAGCAAGGGCAGCGCCAGCGCTATGGCGTCGCGGATCCCGGATTCGCCGATTACCCTCACCAACCAGATCACCATCCGCCTTACTGCGGATAATTACCTCTACTGGCGTACTCAGGTTGATCCAATCTTGAGGAGCAATCTTCTGTACGGCTTCGTCGACGGCAGTCTACCCTGCCCGCCGGAAGAGACCACCGTTCCTGCCAAGGACGATACCCCTGCCTCTACCGTCGCCAACCCCAAGCACGCGGCATGGCACCAGCAGGATCAGGCTATCCTCTCTGCGATCGTGTCCTCGCTTACCGAGGGGGTCATCGGTATGGTGATGATGATCCCCACGTCGCAGGAGGCATGGGAGACCCTTGAAGCGAGCTTCGCGTCGCAGTCTACCGCACGCGTCATGCAAATTCGCACCGCGCTGTCCAAGATCAAGAAGCACGACTACCCCAACGCTACCGCCTTCTTCAACAAAGCTAAATCCCTGGCGGACGTGCTCTCTTCGATCGGACAGCCACTACGCCCTGAGGAGTTCAACGCGTTCCTTCTCGCCGGTCTTGACGGCGACTACGACGCGCTTGCTGATCGTGTCTCTGCACGGCCAGCATACGATCCTATGCCTGTACGCGAGGTCTACGTGCAACTTCTCAATACCGAGCAGCGTGTCGAGGCGCGACGCGCTGAACTCGGCGTCGACATCCATCACGCCAACTACACGTCACGCCCTACCGGTGGTCGCGGTGGAGCACCTTTCCAGCAGCAGCGCCAGGGATACGCCCCTCCTCATGGTGGCCGAGGCGGCGCCCCATTCCAGCAGCCCCAGCAGGGCTATGCGCCCCCCTCAGGTGCTCGACCAATTGGGCAGCCAGGCCCTGGTCGCGGTACGGGTGGCGCGGGTGGTAATCGCCCCGTCTGTCAAATCTGTTCTAAGGTTGGGCACGTCGCATCCTGCTGTTTCAAACGGTACCAGAAGGACTTCCTCGGTGCCGGCAATGATGGGCGTAACATGGATCGTCAGCTCACTGCACTCAACGGCGCCGCCGCCGCATACCACGCCGGCGCTTCTACCTCCTCGTACCTAGTTGATCCGCCGCATACCACGCCGGCGCTTCTACCTCCTCCTCGTACGCACCGACGGTACCATTGCATGGAATACTACCAGCTCATCTGATCCTATGATGTTGACTACAGAACCATCTGATTTTCGTGCAGCTCTTTCATCTCCTCATTGGCGCACTGCTATGGAAGCTGAGTTCACAGCTATCCAGCACAATCAGACATGTGAAAGAACAAGCTATGCCCGGATGTCGCCTAGAGGGGAGGGTGAATAGGCGATTAACACCTTTTCTATTTAGGGGCTTGATAATTGCGGAATAAAACTAGGTGTTTAAATTAACAAGCCAACAACCTAAAATTCTAGGTTTACCTAAAGTGCACCAACAACTTATGCTAAACTAGGCAAGCAACAAGGTAATAGCTAGATATAAACTTTAAGCACGAAGGCTATCACAATGTAAAGTGCATAAGTAAAAGCTCGGCTATAGAAATAACCGAGGCACACGGAGACGAGAATTTATTCCCAAGTTCCTCCTTGTTAAGAGAGTACGTCTCGTTGGAGGGGTGTGAGCTCGCCACAAGAGGCCTACTCAAGATGCCACAAAGGCCTCACTCTATTCTCCGATGAACCACACCCAAGGGTTTGGTTCACCTTCCACTATCGGAATCCTTTAAGGCGGATTCCGGAGCCCTTTACAACTTTCTTTGGGGCACACACACACAACTCAATTGGGGGCTCCCAAAATGTGTCGAAGCTTCACAACCCGAAGACTTCGCGGCACCTCCACCGTCTAGGGTACACAATGCATCCAAGAGGCACAAGCTCTTGGGAACACAATGCACCCAAGAGTAACAAGATTCTCAACCTTCAACTTCACGTATCACCGTGGAGAGAGCAACCCGATGCAACTAATGCAAAAGGCAAGAACACACCAAGTGGTCAAATCCTTCTCTCCAAAATCCAACCAAAGCAACTAATGCTATGGAGGGATTTAAGAGGAAGAACAAAGGAGAAACACTAAGAACTCCAAAATCTAGATCCACTAAGTTCCCCTCACTTAGAGGAGGAAAGGATTGGTGGAATGGTAGATCTAGATCTCCTCTCTTGAATCCCTAAATTTGGGCAAGAATCATTGGAGGGATTGAGAGGAATCAAGCTCACAAGAAGGTCAACAATGGGGGCAAAACACGAGCTCAAGAGTTGGCAAAAGGGTTTTTTTTTGGTTTATTTGGGGAAGAAACCCCTTAAATAGGAGGCCAAAAATATGGTCGTTGGGAAGCAGCAGGGTGCCCGGCCTGGTGGCCGGCCTAGGCCGGCTAGGGGGCCGGCCACAGATCTTCACACGGGGCACACAGGGCAGCCGGCCTGTGGACCGGCCTGGGCCGGCCAGGAGGCCGGCCGCCCGGCCTGGGCCGGCATGGAGGCCGGCCGCCCCCCAGAGCCGCCCGGCCTGGAGGCCGGCCACCCCCCAGAGCCGCCCGGCCTGGAGCCCGGCCTAGGCCGGCCTGGGGGCCGGCCACCCCCCAGAGCCGCCCGGCCTGGAGCCCGGCCTAGGCCGGCCTGGGGCCGGCCACCCCCCAGAGCCGCCCGGCCTGGAGCCCGGCCTGGGCCGGCCAGCCTGCTGCGCTGCCTTTCCTTCATGTTCCATTTCCGACAACGAAAACGCAATAACTTTCGCATACGAACTCCGTTTCCGATAATCTTGGACTCGTTGGAATCGTCACAACGAGCACTACAAGAATATGCAGAGAAACATCATAGTCCAACAAGATATTATAAAAACAAATGGGGAAAGGTTAAACTCTCTTTCGCAAACCGAAAATGCCGTATCTTTTGCAACCGGACTCCGTTTTCGATGATCTTGGGCTCGTTAGACTCGCAACGAAAAGCTCTACAAGATCATGCAGAGAAACATCATTGTCCATCATGTGAGGAGGAAATCAAAAGGAGAGAGTTTGACCTCTCCTAGAAGAGACAAACCGGAAAAACCTCCAATATCAAAAACCCAAGAAGATATTCATGAAATCCGTTTTTGATGAACTAGAGCTTGGTATGGAGATGAACACAAGCTCTAAATTCTCACAAGGATAAAAGCCAAATAAGAACCAATAAAGATGATTGCAAGGATGCAAAGGTTTGAGCTCTCCACGAACGATACGATCAGGATACTCGGTCGAGAGCCCCTCTTGATAGTACGGTTATCTATCCTATAATCCGGTCTCTCACTAAACAATATGAGACCGGTAAAATAGAAACCCTATCAAGATCATACCTTTGCCTTGCGCATTAATCCACTTGAGGTCGATGAAGACGATCTTCAACTCCTCAAGACGCACCACCTTCCTCGATCGCGCTTCGGTGAAGATTCACATGTTGCTCCCCCATACACCAAGATGGGAGAAGCATCTCTTCGGCATATCTTCACTTGGACTTGAGAGTTGATCAACCCGCACGAAGCCTTGATCAACCCATAAACTTCTTCCCTTAACCTTGATTCCAACAAATGGAGATCAAGCAACTCATGGACAACCCTACAAATATAGCTCCATACAAACATTAGTCCATAGAGATTGCCATTAATTACCAAAACCATGCAGCAACCATGCACTTTCAACATGGCGATTGGTTCCACCCCGTTATGGAGTAAATATAATTGATTGCAAGTGGGTGTTTAAAATCAAGAAGAAAGCTGATGGATCCATTGACAGATACAAGGCTCGTCTAGTTGCAAAAGGATTCAAGCAGCGATATGGACTAGATTACGAGGATACCTTTAGTCCTGTTGTCAAACCCACCACCATACGTTTGTTACTGTCTATGGCTATTACTCAAGGGTGGCATCTTCGTCAGCTTGACATTCAGAATGCTTTCTTACATGGGGTTCTTGAGGAGGAGGTGTTTATGCGACAGCCACCCGGTTTTGAGGATCCTGGTTACTCGGGATATTTGTGTCGGCTTGATAAAGCTCTATACGGGCTCAAACAAGCCCCTCGTGCGTGGCATGCTAGACTCAGTGCTGTACTTGCTGGTCTTGGCTTTACACCGTCTACAGCTGACACATCTCTGTTTATTCTGCGTCGACCGGACATCACACTTTACCTGCTTGTCTATGTGGATGACATTATTGTGGTGAGCTCGTCGTCTGCAGCTGCTGATCGTCTTGTTCATCAGCTTGGTTCTTCTTTTGCTCTCAAGGACCTTGGCCCGCTTCGTTATTTTCTTGGTATTGAGGTACATACTCCGAGTCATGGTGGTCTCCTTTTGAGTCAACGCAAATATGCATCTGAGTTATTACTGAGAGCTGGGCTTCAGAAGTGTGTTCCTATGTCTACTTCTGTGACACTTTCAGTCACTGATGGTACTCCCCTTTCTGCTGAGGACGCTACTCGCTACCGTAGCATTGTTGGGGGCTTACAGTATCTTACTATGACACGCCCAGACTTGTCCTTCGTGGTCAACAAGGTGTGTCAATACCTTCATGCTCCTCGGTGTACTCATTGGTCAGCGGTCAAACGCATATTACGCTATGTGCAGGGTACTTTGTCACACGGTTTATTGTTGCGTCCGTCATCTACCTCGCCACTATTGTCCGCCTTCTCAGATGCCGATTGGGCTGGCAATCCTGATGACCGGCGATCAACGGGGGGATATGCTATATTTTATGGAGGAAATCTAGTGTCGTGGAGTGCCAGAAAACAGGCTACAGTGTCTCGCTCCAGTACAGAGTCAGAATACAAAGCACTTGCAAATGCTACGGCTGAGGTGATTTGGGTACAAGCCCTCCTTGGTGAGCTTGGAGTGATACAGAAAAATCCACCTGTCTTATGGTGTGATAATATTGGAGCTACATATCTATCTTCTAATCCGGTTTTTCACGCTCGTACTAAGCATATTGAGATTGACTTCCACTTTGTTCGTGAACGGGTTGCTCAGAAGTTACTTGAGATCAGGTTTATCTCCTCCAAGGATCAATTAGCTGATATCTTCACCAAGCCTTTGCCACTACCATTGTTTACCATGTGTAGGCGCAATCTCAACCTTCGTGACGTTGAGATTGAGGGAGGGTGATAAACATTGTATCTAAACCTAATTGTACACGTAGTCCTAACTGTAGTCGTATATGACTTGTACTCTAACCCTGTAATACTACTACTATATAATAAGATCGGCCGGCCTATTCAGAGGTACGAGCCTTACTTTACAAACCAATATCGCTACTTTGTTTTTCAATGGTTACCGGATGGATAACGCAAACGAAGGCGAGGTTACACCTAATTAACCACGCATGATTCATGAACCCACACAATGCACACCCAGGGACCATGCATGCACGCACACGCACGAGAGCAATCAGGGCAGACACACACTGTCTGCTCCCATCAACGCAACGCAAGCCATGATGAGCCCATTGGTTAGCCACATTCATCCTTCTGCCCGGCACGAGGGGCCCGATGGATGGACCGATGCCGACGTACCATCCGATCCCCCATCATGCATCATGCGCTTCGCCGATCTCCATGCTAGCTTCGATCAACACAAACTGTCGAAGGCAAGATGGCACGTACGGTTAAGCTGGCTTCCTACGATACGAGTATACACCGTGTAAAAAAAAAAAGGCGATGGAGCACGGGAATTAATCATGGTCTCGCTCACTCACCATCGGGTCATGGAAGGAAAAGGGGTTTGTTCGGTTGCCTCCTTTTTGCCGGTACGTAGTACGTGAGCCCGCGGGCATGCACAACTTGTGAGCGGCCGGGGGCGTCGCGAAAGGCCCCTCGCTCGCTCGTACTCTTTTGTTTCCTTGTACCTGTCATCGTCTCATCTGCGCGATTCTCCCTTACCTGCCGGAGTACAATCGAGTTTTATTTGGTGATCGTCACCAGGCGTCCTGAAGAAGAAATATTCACGGATGGTAGCTCGTTTACGGCCGATATATCGAAATGGGTCGTATCGGTGACTTTGCTACATCGAGAAATCACCCCGGAAAAAACATCAACATTCAGAAGAAGAGACCAAGTTTCCATCCACGTACCAAATTGTGCACTCGATCTAATCCTCGTGGCACGTACTGTATCAGAGAAGGTACTAACTAACAGGGGAGAGAGGGGAGGCAATGAATGCATGATGTGCCGTATAACCTGATCATGGCTTCGATTGATTGCTGCATAAAGTTGGATGTGACCTGTTATCTTTCTTTTTCTCTGCGAAAAGGGTGAGGAGGGGGGCGGGGGCGGTCCTTTTCGGACACGAATTGCATCATATCTCGTCTCTATGCTTGCATTCCAGTGGTACAGTGACACCGAAACGACAGGGACTCACGGGAGGATCGGAGGGGAGGAGACTATTTCATCGCGAATCGGCACAAGGGAAAAAAAAACTCATGAATGATGATAAGGCCGACATTGTATAACCCCACTCTAATCAGCTTACTAGCCTTCACAGACACTTGCCGTGTGTTTAGACAACCAAAATTCTTCAATACGTGGTTAGATCATCCCTAACCGGACCCCTCACCTCCTCCTATATGTTCGGGCGGACGTCTGAACGGCAGAAGAAGAAAAAATCACCCAACCGAACCCCCATACGTAGTCGATATGTGAGTCAACCCTCATAGCAAACTCATATGTGGTGCCGATTTGAGATTGTCTGGGCGCCCGTCATGTCGGATCAGACTGAGCGGACCTAGCCAAACATCTCCAAATCATCCCAACCCTCGCTCCAACCGCTCTTTACTCTCTTCTGCCTCGTTCACGTCGTCCATTGCCTAGCAATGAGGATGCTTGAGTATGGTAAGCCTCAGATGTTGTGTTTGGACCTGACGAGGACACCGAGAGAGGTTTTCCTGATATGCTAGGTTATGTCGATTGCACGCATCGGCGATGAAAAGGCTGCACAACGTGTTTTCGCGAGCAAAACCAATGTCACATCAAATAGGCCACAGTCATACTTGAAGCAGTGACATCAAAACACTTGTGGGATTTAGAACTATTTATTTTGAATTTCGGGTAGCAACGACATCGATATGGTTGAGCACGCTACGGTTGTTCAAGAGACTTTGTAATGGGGAACCTCTAGCGTGCAACTACACCATCAACGATCCTGAGTACAACACGGAATATTGCCCTGCTGACGGTATCAATTCTTAGTGGGCGACATTTGTAAAGACTATAACCTGTCCCCAAGGTAACAAACGATGTCACTTTGCAACTATGCTAGAAGATGGTAGGACCGATGTGGATAGGGCATTTGGAGTGCTCAAATATAGTTTGAGTATTGTTCGTGGATCTGCAATTAATAATGTGGAATTCGCGAGACATTGTGTGAGGTGACGACTCGTGTAGAGGACGAAGACGAAGTGTAATCCGAAGTACATTGTGTAGAACTTTCTTAAAATGCATCTCAGCAACTTCGAAATCAGCATGGCCACGTGCAAGTACTCAATTATCTTGTTTAGCATATGTGGATCCACACTAGAAATGAATAATTTTTTTATGTTTAAATCATGCACTTTGAATAATTTGAGTTGTTTATGTTTTAATTATGCACTTTTAATAATTTAGGTTCTAATTTAAACTATTTAGATATATGGTATGATATATGTGCATGTAATCTGCGTGAATTTGAGGTTTGAATGTGGAGACATATAGATGGTGGTTGGCATCTGCTCACACACACATCCGGAGGTATCCGCGGACACATAGACGGTTTTACTTAGCTATATATACACTGCCGCTTTTTTCTAAGCTAGTGTTTTTTTTTTCCTTTATTAAGAAAAATCAGCACGGTTACAATCGCATGACCGAGTCCGACACACACACAGGCCGGTACACGGCCGCCTTCAATGCGTAGAGCAATGAGTTGCACGGGGACACATTTTTGAGGTGAGGGGTGCATGTATGGTATACCAATATCCATTACGGTTCGTCACGCAGGGCAGGATCGACACGGGCACAAACCCGGCCGTATGGCTACAACCGTGGCAATCTGCTCTGCGTACCAGCAACAACCAACCGCCCATGGTCTCGCGACGCACGTATTTCCCTGCAATTTTTTTCATTTTACGTACCGTGATCGCGCGCAGCTGGGGTGGAGTGGAGGTAGGGGGTGGTCCGTCCAAACGCGGGAATCTGGGCGGGGTCCCCTCGCTAGGAGCTTGAGTGAGGATCCGGAGAAGCATCAATCGATCGCCAGACGCTTGAAAGCTACGTACTGTACATCAATGGTCGATCCACGGATACGATCGAACGCACACGACAAATTAAGCCTGGCCCGGCACACAATTTGCAGCTGGCTGGAGGCTTAGCTTGTGCTCGTTTCGCTGCACAATCCGTGGCACGCAAATGCGTTGCTTGGCCTTGGGCTCAACCTCCATCTCCATCTCGCCGCTCATGACTGGCCAACACGGCTCGCGCGGTTCCGTTGCTTAGTTTAGCTCAGCGCGCCTGCCCACTTGTGTTTGTGTGTGGTCGATGATGAGCTGTTGGATGCTTAGGAGGCTGTCGATCGATCCAGGATTTGGCGTCAAACAAGTGTTATGTTACTATTACCCCACGCCCATTGTGTCTGTGATCTTCCGTGATCCGGTGGACATCCCATCGCCCCATGGCCACCGTGCATGCGTCCTGGATCCGCGAATTGATGGAACCGCCATTGTTTGTCAGTGTTAATTCCACGAACCGACGTCGCCTCTCATTCAAGCTCCTCCGAAAATGAGCCCGGCGCTCCACAAATTCGGTATTTTTCCCACGTCGAGAGGACGTGGCACGTAATGAAACAAGTAAATGCATGATGCATTATTTCCTTCCATACCAGTAATTCGAGCCATAAACTGGGAAGCAAATGCCTCCAAATTCAGTTTCGACCATGCATGACAAAGGAGTTTTGCTTCCCCTGTTTCTGTTTCTGGCCACGAGCGGACACGCGAACACCGCCCCCCTCATCTCGTCCTGTCACCCGCGAAATACCCGTAATACCCATCGCGTTCAGCTCACTCCCCCACCGATACAACGGGCCACGAGAGGGCGATTGGGACATTTCGAACGCACGGCCCACCCGTCAGTGTACACGTAGGAAACCATCGAGGATAGAGACGACCACGCATTCACTTCCCTCCCTGCCACGTCACCCCTCCCCGGCTCCTTTAAATCACGGTCCACCCCTCTTCGTCTTCTTCCACGGGATCTCTCTCTCCCACAGCGCAACAAACAAATTCACTCGCCAAAAGGGACGGACGGAGGGAGGAGAAAATAATAAGTAAACCCTAGCCGCGCCGCACCGATCGAAGCCAGTGAGACGACGGCTATGCGGCACGCGATCGCAGCAGGAGATCTTCAAACCCGCCTATAGAGCCCACCGGCCGCCCCTTTCCGTTTCGCTTCCGCGCGCTCCGCAGAGGATGAGGCCCGCCGCGCAGGCGCAGATCGATCCGCCCCCGTCCCCGTCCCCCGCGGCGCTGGCCAAGTCGCGCCTCAAGCGCCTGTTCGAGCGCCAGGTGCTGCGGGTCTCGCCGGCGGAGCGGCTCCCGCCCGTCTCCGCCGGCGGGGACAAGGATGACTTGGAGCCCAGCTCCGTCTGCCTCGACGGCATGGTCCGGAGCTTCCTCGAGGACGGCGGCGTCGCCGACCGCGCCGCCGCCGCGCGCTGCTGCAACTGCTTCAACGGCGGCGACGCCTCCGACGACGACGACGGACCCGCCGCGGTCGAGGCGTCCGCCATCTCCGACGCCGCAGAGACCATCAAGGTACTGTGTGCCCAACGCTTTTTTTTTTTTACTGAATTAATTCTGATCACCGGCCTGTCGCTTGTCGGTGGCGACACGATAAAGCCAGGAATTCGGGCACGAACTGAACGTCTCCCTGTCCCATTTCTCCGTCCAGGGTCTCGTCCACTGCGCCAGCCTCCGCGAACGGAACCTCCTGGCGGACGTCTCCACGCTGGTCGAGCGCCACCGCGCGGCGGGGGCGCGCAAGCGGGACCTCCTCCGCCTCCTGGCGGCGTCCCTGCTCGCCATGGGCCACGACGCGGCGCTCTGCCTCTCCCGCTGGGACAAGTCCTCCTCCCACCCCGCCGGCGAGCACGCCTACGTCGACGTCCTCCTCCCCGCCGGCTCCGACCGCGGCGACCGCGAGCGCGTGATCGTGGACGTCGACTTCCGCTCCCTCTTCGAGGTGGCGCGCCCCACCAAGGCCTACCGCGCCGTGCTGCAGCGGCTGCCGTCGGTGTTCGTCGGCAGGGAGGACCGGCTGCGCCTCCTCGTGGCCGCCGCCGCCGACTCCGCGCGCGCCAGCCTCAAGAAGCGCGGCCTCCACCTCCCGCCGTGGCGCAAGCCGGAGTACATGCGTGCCAAGTGGCTCTCCCCCTTCGAGCGCGAGGCCCCTCCTCCGACGCCGCCGATGGAGGCCTCCCTGCCAGTGAGCTCGCCGACGCCGGCGAGGGAGGCGGAGGTGGACACCACACTGTTTAATTGAATTGAGGACCGGTCTGTAGTCGATTTTTTTCTTCTTCTTCTTCTTCTTGCCTCGATCGGGAACTTGCAGCTCGGTCCTTTGGCACAGGCAGGGACTGGATGCAAAGCTTTTTTTTGCTTTCTTTTCCTATTTTTCTTTTTTCATTTTGACCCGGAGTAGTAACATCTAGTACTGGGAGGAAGAATGAGCAAAAATTAAATAAATAAATTGTAGTGTTAGTTCAAAGAGATAATTGGGATGATCACAACCATGTTTGGTATGCTTCTCTGCTGCTCCACAGCCGGGAATGACGTTCAAGACTGTGACTTAATTGAGCAGAAAAGAAGGGGCTCATAAAGCTGGAGTAAAATCAAGTGCAAACCGACCTATATCAAATTTGGAATGGATTCGCTGGTGAAACCGAACTGACACGAGTGAATTTGGTTGCCTTCTCAATCGGTTCCTGTAAAGATTTTTGTGACTTAATTGAGCAGAAAAGAAGGGGCTCATAAAGCTGGAGTAAAATCAAGTGCAAACCGACCTATATCAAATTTGGAATGGATTCACTGGTGAAACTGAACTGACACGAGTGAATTTGGTTGCCTTCTCAATCGGTTCCTGTAAAGATTTTTGTGACTTAATTGAGCAGAAAAGAAGGGGCTCATAAATAAAACTGAGTAAAATCAAGTGCTGACCAACCTATTTAAAATTAGGAAAGGATTCACCGGTGAACTGAACTGACACGAGTGGATTCGGTTGCTTTCTCAATCGGTTCCTGTAAAGATTGTTTGTGACTTGGAGCATCTCTAGCAGTGACTGAAAAAAAGAAGGGGCTCATAAAACCGGAGTTAAAATCAGGTGCTAACCGATCTATTTCAAATTTGGAATGGATTCAGTGGTGAAACTGAACTGACATGAGAGTGATTTCTGTTGCTTTCTCAATCGGTTTCTGTAGTTTTCACGCCGCGGCAGCGGGTAGCGTGCACCGTGCAGTGCCGGCTCAGCTCGCTGGACCTTCCCTGTTTTCGCAGAACAAGATGCCCGGAAACTGCACTGACAATGCTTTCCATTCCCTGATCTGAAATCCTGGACACGGCGCCGGATGCGGTAGCTGACAACATACTAGTAGTAATATTCTTGTGCAGTAAAAAGAAAAGGGCGACCGGGCACTACTACGCAGCCAAATTCGACGACTTGATTTTGTGGATTAAAAAGAAGTTTCTGGGATAATACTCCCTCCGTCCCAAAAAGGATGTCACAACTTTTTCCATTCACGAGTGTATCTAGACATGTTTTACATATAGATACATTCATGAATGGAAAAATCAGTGACATCCTTTTCGGGACGGAGGAAGTACTAGTTTAGGTGAGGTCGCCGCAGTGCGCAAGCCAAAGTTCAGGTGACGGCAGAGCAAAGCGGATAGGACCATCGGGACTCGGGAGTAGCAGCACAAAATAACAAATACTCAGTATATCGGTCTTGGTATACGCGTTCCTTCCTCGGTTGTTTAATCCATGGCCATAATAATAAACAAACGAATGGCCGTAATCCGAATCTGGATGATTGAGAAGATTAATCCGGGGCAGGTCAGACCCTGTAGATCTATTCCACAGTGTCCGTCAGTCCGGATCCTCTGCGATGCACATAATACATCAGAATGGTTGGTCGATGATTGGGGAGAGAAATTAACAAAGAGTTAAATCCCCAATCTCATCAACCTCCGTCCTTGCCATGGAGGGTAGTGGTAATCCGTGTGTCTCCCCTGGGACAGTTTTGACCTGCAGGACATGTGTCGATCAGCACTGGTGATGGGAGTAAATCATGTCTCCATCTGTGGTAACTAGCGCTGTTTTCACATTGACTTGACCCTGGAGTCCAGTCGTACGCCGGAGGGGGCCTCACGAACGGGGGCAGAGCACGGTGCACGCAGCAGCAGCAGCGACAGCAACGCGTGGTGCCCCGTACAGGAGCGAGCGTCACGCACGGCTGACGCGTCGTCGTCGCAGTCGCAAAATGTCGCCGGTTCGATGGCCGGTGCCGTGTACCAGTAGGAGGAGGAGGACGCCTCGGATCGATGATGACACCGATCCCTGTCCCGTCGGGTCACCACGGAACCTCCGATATTTTTGTTTTTTTTCGGAATAAAAACATGAGTGCGGCTCGCAGCAGCTTTGTGAATTCAGGGCCGGTGGTGGTACTGTAGCTCTGGATGATGCCCGGCAGGGCTCCACTGCGGACAAGTTCTTTCCCGCTCCACTACTGACGCTGCTGGGTTTCTTTATTGCGCTGTGCCCCGCTGCCCATCACACGATGATTGCGTTCCCCACCTCTTGGCCTTTTGCGGGACTACGCAAAAGCGGGCGGGCAGCGACCAACAAAACAACTTGCTTCACTTTTTCTCTCACCCCCTTTTCATTGTTGTTTCTGACGGGAAAAAAGGGGCAGCAATGGCGTTTCCCTTTCCCCAGCGCGTGAGTGCGTGCATCGGTCTCGGTCTTATGATAAATAAGCATGTCTCTTGGGTGCCCAGCACCGATGACTCCCGTTGGAGCATCTCCACGGGGTCGTAAAAGGGGCCGTAAAGCTATTTTAGTGCGCCGGACAGAAAAACAGGTCACACCGGGGTGTCGCAGAGCCTTTGTCCGGTCCAAAATCTGTCCGACACCGCGAACAGGGCCTCCAACTTTGGGGGCTGCCTTCGCGGTGCCGGACACTGTCCGGCACGAGCCTCCGACAGATATGGCCCGCCCGTCATACACATGAAGCGAATGGCGCGAAAATTCCCCTACATTACCGCACCGGCCACCAAAACCTCCTCTCTATTGCCGCGCCGGCCGCCAAATCTTCCCTCCATTCTCACAAACCACTCCCCTTCTACTGCCTCGCCACCGCCGCCGCCCAACCCTTCACCTTGCTCGTCGCCGCCACCGCCGGTGAGATCGTCGTCTACAACTTCTCGTCGGCTCCGATGGCGCCGGTGAGTCTGAGAAAGCCCACCCAAAGCAAATCCGCCAAGGCAAAGGGGTCGACAAGGGCCGTGGTGATGAAGTCGCCGGCGATGAAGGCGGAAGACCTGGAGTTGCCGTTCAACGAGGATGACTTGCGGTCGGCGGCGTCCGCTTGACGAGCAGGCCGCCGACTGCGCGCGAAATTGAGGCTAGCGGAAGCGGAGCTCCTCTCCGCCCAATCTGTAGGCGGCCCGAGCCAAACGAGCTCGTCGGCTCGCCCTCCTCGTCGATCGTCGTCGTCTTCTCCGAACTATTTCAACGATCCATCGTTGACGGCGTTCCACCCATCGCGCTTCTCCACTTCGCCGGACGAGGGGGTCGAGAGCCGAGGAATCGACCTCAACCAGGACGCCCACTTCAGCGACTCGCCTGTGCTTCGTCGATCTGCAGGCGACGCAGCTGTTCGGTGATGACGAAACAGACGCCGCCAATTTGCTCGGCGGAATGGCGGCTGGCGAGGTAGTTTTTGATCATTTCTGTGTGGTCGCTGTTTGAGTTGTGCATTTAATGATGTCGCCGGCAATTTGAACTGTGCATTTAATGATATCGCCGCTAGTTCAAATTGAATTTCATAACATTGATGAACTAGGATGCCATGAACAATATTATCCGTGGCGAGGATGATTATGAACACCGCCGAGAGGATGAGGACGGGGAGGAGGAGGAGGAGGAGGAGAGCTAGGTTGTGCACGATGTTGAAACCGGCGGCCATATGAAGCTGCTGAAGGGGAATAGAGGCAGGACATGGAGACCAAAGGAGGATGTGGCTTTGTTTGTGGCATGGATGGGGGTGAGCCAAGACTCCATCATCGGCACACAACAAAATAGTACGTCACATTGGACCGAATTTACAAAGACTTCCTCGAGAGGACGGCGCACCCACCACTGAATCTGCCTCCACGTCGCAAGTCCAACGCAATAGAGAAGCGATGGGGGTCCATACGAGAGGCCGTCAACAAGTTCCATGGATGTTATGATCAAGTGAAGACAAGAAACGAGAGCGGCACCAACCAAGTCGACGTAGTAAGATGCTAAACCAAACCTCCCCTCTATTTGGCATGCACCAAAGTTTATATTGTTCGTCTAACATGTATCTTTTAATTTAGTTGAAGGAAACTATTGAGATGTATCAAGAGTTGAACAAGAACAAGCCCTACAAACACATGCATTGTTGGAAAGTGCTTCAAGAATGTCAAAATGAGGTGCATTGCATGTGTCCATTAGCCAAGATGGTGTTGTCGGTGAAACCCAAATTCCGGGGCCCGGGCCAACTCCACGGCCAACTGGGAACAAGAAGCGAATGTGGCGGCACACAAGGCCGGGGCGCCTTCCGCCCTACAAGAGTCTCTTGCCACGTCATGGCATCCTCCAACGTTCATAAAGAGAAGATGTACACCGTCACCAACGAGAGGTGGGATATGTACTACACCGTGCAAGGCCACAAGATAAAGGAGTTGTAACAGTCAAGGGAGGGGGGGGGGGGGGGTGAAAGAGATGAAGATCAAGGAGATGCAAGATCATGGCAACGGACACGTCAAACATGTCGCCGGAACGGCAAGAGTTCTTTGCCCAGGAGGTCGCGCACATCATGAAGGCGAGGAAACAAAGGGCCGAGGATGCCGACACCCCAAGAAGAATGATTTCCATGTGAACCCAGCGTCTAGACTATTTTGGTGGCAAAACTTGTTATGGTCGTGACTGTGTTGGCCGAGAGGCTGTTGCCCGTGCCTGTGTTGGCCGGTGAAACTATTTAGCCGGAACATTCGTGACCGGCCGGCTTTTTGTATATTTTGGATTCGATTTGATTATTTGCTTTGGCGTCCGGCCGTTTAGAGAGTGCTGGTGTGAGAGGGGAAAAAAAACACCGGACAACTGTGTGGCACCCTTCAATTGGGTCTCCAATGAAGATGTACTGGACACAATTTAGACACCCGATGAAAATGCTGTTAGGTCACTCACGCCTAGCGTGACACCCACCGTACCCCGCCGGAAGTGGAAGGGCACGGGGAAGCCAGAGTCGGCCGTATTGCCCATGCCTGCTCGGCTGCTCCTCCCACCATCATCATGACTTCCACACTGTACAGTGTAAGTGTAGATGCTCGGAGAAAGCAAGAGAGGAACCGATGGAAACGGCACGCGCGCCTTCCTTGATCGCAATGACTGCCTGTCCGTCTATGTGCAATGTGCAATGTGCAACCGCGGGAGGGAGTGAGAGTGAATGCGGTGCTTCTCCCTTTCGGGGCGCACCTCCCGCCGTGCCGTCCGTACGTGACATGCATGCATGCATGGCCGATCGCGTGCTAGCTGACGCTAGCTGGTCCAACTCGAGTGCGCGCGCCACATTGATGATGAGCTCCGGGCGGGGAGGTCCGTACCACCATGGCCGATAGTATGAAAAACTATGGAAAAGTCTTGGCGATTTGTTAAAGTATCTCTGTGGGGCGGCTAGCCATCGGTGGTACGTACCGACTGCTGGGAGATTGGGGTACGCTTGTTTTCGGGTGGTAGTACATCTCATATACGATGCACGTACGGTGCGTGTCTAGGTGAAAAGCATCTTTCCAATGCTCCCAAGATTAGGTGTACGTACCCACTGCTTGCTTGCCCGTGATCCGTTGGTACTGTACCAGCACCACGACGGGTGAACAGGAGAAAACTTTGAGGACGGCCCAGCAGGAAAGAAAACAAAAAACGGGGCAACGTACGTCGATCAAAATGTTAGCGTGTCCATCGGGGAAGGTATCTAAGAGCATGCCTAGCAGATCCCAAACAATTGTTTTAATAGAAAAAAAAAGCAAATCCCCAATAATCTCGTGCTGAGAAACTAATATCGGGTGATCCCAATATTTTCCATTCGGTATGCAGTGAGTTGGGAAAGAGCAGATCCGGGATAATCGTACGGGATATTCAAATACTCCCTCCGTCCCAAAAAGATGTTATTTTTTTGTCTAAAGTTGAATGTATCTAGACACTATTTAGTGGTTAGATACATTCAAATTTGGACAAAGAAATGACATCCTTTTTGGGACGGAGGTAGTAACAAATTTGTGCTACATTTTTCATCGACGGAGCTATTTACATAATACCAGCTAGAACTAAAAACTGAAATTACATTTAAACTAGAATTTCTTCTTCACCGGCTGATCTAGCTAGTCCTAGCCGAGGTGCTCCTTCTCAACCATCCTGCGTAGCACCCACACGAGTTTGTGCTCCTCCACCGCCGCTTCGAGGCGTCCACCGCCGCTTCGAGGCGGGCCGCAGCACCGGGAGCGCCTTCATCAAACGCGGTCGTCGACTTGATCAGGCCGTTGTATAGCCGACAGGTCGTGCTCCATTAGCACATCCTAGCTGCATTCCCCAGATCCCCTTCCGCTCGCGGTGATGACGAACCTCCCCCTCCCGGCATCGGAGGCAGCTAGTACTCTCGTCGTCCTCCTAATAGAGCGAACGACACCGATAGTGCCGGCATCGTCCGATCCCGGACACCAATATCTTTGATTTCCCCCGTATCCTAAGATTGGGAGACGAGAGAGCCACATCGATGACTCTCAATAAAGTAATGCCGCTCACAAGGTGTGAGCGCCGTCATCGTCACTTCGACCACATCGGAGCACCACTTTCATCAACGAGTGCCTCATCTCGCAACCATGAATAGTTGGTCGACCTCGCCCACCACCGGCCCTAAGGAGCACCGCCAAGGGCAGAGCATGGCCAACAACAGTATGCCCCGCCAAGGGCCGAGTTGCATGCCACGCGCGCGCTATCGCGCCGTCAAGGTTACTGCGCCGCTAGAGAGGGTCACCATATCGCCAGGGTTATTGAGCCGCTGGAGAGGGTCATCATGGCGCTGGAGAGCATGACCGTTGCTGAGGGGACGAAGCCCGCCAACACCGTCTATGAGCACAGGTTTTAACGACCGCGGCCTCTTAAGGCGGCGAGGGTGTGTCGGAAGAGGAGGGGTAGCGCTCGGGGTGGCGGTTAGGGTTCACCGTGTCACCCTAGTTGCAACGTGGAGTCGGGGATGACTCCGTTGACGAGAACACATAACAAAATCACATGTATCCCTCGATGTCTCACGCACAAATGCTTCGTACACGCGGTGGAGTGGCAACCCAACCAGTGTTGCTGCCTGCCATAGAGGATCAGGTGCTTCTATTATTCCTGACAGCTCAAGAGAAAAGAAAAGCCTACTTCTCTGAACCCGGTGATTCTTAAATCCTGCAAGTTCTGAAAAATTATTATTAAACAGACTGCTGAGTCCTTCTATCCAGGTCGCGATTTAAATAGTGCAAAGAAAAGTCACGGCTCCTTCTCTCGGCTCCATTTGGCTTACATTCTTATTCATTATACTATAACCCTGACATGTCCTTTTCTTGGACAGAGTCCTACCAGCTTCTGATTGATCGAGTGATACGTGACAGTATTCAGTTTTGGAGACGGCGACAGTCATTGATGCTACACTTATCCAAACGGAATAACCTTTTCTCCTCCAGACAGCATATTGTTTTAATTTTATAGTATATCCATAGAGCCCAATTTATTTTTGGATGCAACTGCTGCTAACTGTACACAAGTTCATCATCGCTGGAGTACCGAGTACTGTGCATCTAGTGGGGTGTAGCTAGGCATATACACTGTTCAGGAAAACCACTAACTCCCTGGCGTGGTAATGTCGATCCCTGTGCAGCAACTCCTCGATCTGGAGGTGCATTCCTGTACAAACTTGGCAAGGATTTCAAAGCGACTACGGATATGTCATCCACCACCAGGACCACTGGATATATACGACATATGTAAAATTGTAACGTGTACTGTGTACCGTATGAAATAGAGTAGTATGAATTAGGCAACCATACATCAATACAAAATGAGGTGGTTGGTGCAAGGAGGACCACTTGCAGATTTTTTTTAATGTCCAAACAGTAGTACCACCGAGCCTGATGGGTTTACAAAAATCTCGATCGGCAAAGCCAGCGTGACAATATAGCGGTGTCCATCGTCATCGGATCTGTTCGTATCATGGGAAACCATGCATGGTCCCTATATGTGGATCGATGACGGAACGCTGTTTGGGATGTGGAAGCCGGACACCTTGCGAGGCGATCAAGCACATCTCTGATGGCCGTAGCGGAATTGGATTTGGATCTGAGCTGAGCTGAGCAAAACATGGAGCCAATGTGAAGGGATCGGCACAGGGAACAACTTCTCGGATCCATCAACAATAAATATACATTCGCAAAACAGTTCAGTTCAGCTTAATAATAATCTACTCCTAGTAGCTGTACTACTTGCAGACTCTACGAACTGAAACAAACAAAATTAGAGTAGTAGCAGTTAAGCAAAGCCTTCGCGTACGTGGTTCCTCTCCGATTGGATAAGCAGGAATCAGTCGCTCGTGAAGAGAATGTTAGTTTAGGACGGGCTGTACGTTTGTAGTACTCTATATAATTGTTCGTCAATCGAGTAATTTGGCCATTGAAAAAGGAGGGAGGCCCCTAGTTTAGCTTAGCTAGCTTCGCAGCTTGCGTAGGGGACACACACCAAAAAGTTCGATCATCGCCTCGAGACTTGAAACTATTTACATCATCATGAGCATGTCTAGCCTCTATACATCTAGCGGCTACATTATTACTTAATTACTTGCAATAATTCTAATCCTAGCTACTCCATTGCAGTAGTAGTGTAGTACACTACTACTCCAATCAACTCAAGTGCTTAACCCTGCGCAGGCAGGCACGGAGTAGATGGCACGGCAGAAAGGACAAAACCATGGATCCAGAGGGTTAAGTGAGTCTGGATTTAAGCAACCATCTTGTTCGGCGAATCTCATCTCGTTTTTAATTAATTCTCAGGTAAAAGAGTTGCACAGTGTCTTTCCCTTAATTCCCGGGTAATCTTGGATCTGCTCTCCGTTCTCTCCGTAAGCTAATTTGGATCTATGCGCGCCGGCAGCAGCAAGCCAGCAAGTGTACGTACACGCGTTCTGGTGACCTAATTAACATTTCTGTTCACTCGAGTCTGAATTTAGACTCATTTGTGGGGATCCATAGAGATCCCGCTTTATGAAATATCTGCTAAGAAAAAAAAATGAGATGTGTGGTTTGTCTATCATCAAATAGAGATGAATATTATATGGTAGCAGCAGGAAATTCTTTGTCCTTAAATCGGTATTCAGAAAGAGTAGGTTGTTCCAGCTAGATACCGTCAACAATTCCTGAATATTGCATGGGAACGATTCATGTTAGAAGTATTTTTTCGTTCCAATATTTTTTTATTAGTGGTTCTCTCATTCCTTTTATTGAGCACAATGATGAATCCCTGCGTCTAGCGAAACATTATATCTTTTTTTTTTTTGACATTGTACGCCCGTAGGCATACATTACTTGTGTTGATAATAGTACGAATACATAATTGAGAAAAATATAAGTAACAGAAAACTAGTAAAATACAAACGATTATACTGCTATATACCGTCATCGCCGCAACTATCAAATATCCATGTCCTTCGCATGCATTTTTTTGATTTGTTTTTTTGGAGCTAGCATCGCATGCATGGTTTGCAGTTTGGCACGGCCGTGTGCTGAAATGACGATCTGCAAAGCATTTTATCACGGCGAGCCCAGCCCAGCGCATGCGGGGTTGCTGCCATGGGCCTGGTGCTTGATAGTTCTGTGGCAAGTTGCTACTGTCGTGAGCCTCGTGGCCAACTGGGCTCTGGACTATAGTCCATCTGTCGTGAGCATCACGTCTGGCTGCGATATACCGACATGAGCGGTAAATGGCACTGACCGATCACTGAGTGAGTTGAGAGCCCAAGATGCAGAGCCCAACTGCGGGCAATTTCCAGTTCGCCCTCTGTTTTATTTTCGGGTGGTTTATCCTTCTAAGCCAGCTTAATTAATGGTAACCAGATGATACTCCGCGCGCTTGCTTTGGAAATCTATGCTACACAATAAAGTGTATTGACTATCATCCAGAAACAAATAGCAAGCATAAGAGATTTATTTTAAAAATTGCATTTGAAAAAACTTGGTTTTGAAAAGAGCTCGAGCTGATATATGATTCCCAAATATCATTTATGCATTACTTTTGGTTAACTATCTCCAACAACACCTAACCAGAGCGATCTAGTCGCACTGTTTGGTTAACTATCTCTTCCAAGCCAAGTTCTCTCCAAATTTTCCTTCCAAGCAGGTGTTTCATGTCTTCTCTTCCATGTTGACAAATAGGACATTGAGTGGAAACCGGGATATGTATGGAAGTTAGGATTGCCTTCTAGGAAGGGCTCTCCAAATAAAAATCTTTAGTTTACTCGGTATTTGTAATTTCCAAGGAATTTCCCACACAAGGTTAACTCCGATGGAACGTTGACCATCAGGTCATCTCACCTTAGCACATAATTGGTGATCCCACTCCAAGTGATAGGTAGATCTTACCAAAAACATATAAGACTTTGTATGATGCCAAGCAATAAAATCTGCTGACAATAGCTCGCTCAGGAGGGTTCTCAAAATACGGTAAACATCAATTTGAAGAAGATTCGTTCTAATTAAATCCTCATCCCACTGACTAGTCATTGGGCTAACAAGCTCATCAGCAGTTCGTAATAAGGATGGGCCTCGCTGAGATAAAACCCTCCTATTAGGACTGGTTGGAATCCAATGATCATTCCATATGCTCACCTTGGAACGCGAGCCAATTCTCCATATGTGACCTCTGTTGAAAGTATGCAAACCTGCAACAATGATTTGCTTTGTAAACGAAGAACCACTCTCCGGTCCGGCTTTCAGAAGATTGCCATCTGGCCAATACTTTGCTCTAAGCACACAGACGCAAAGAGAATCATGATTTGGCACCATCTCCAACTCTGTTTTGTATGCATAGCAAGATTAAAAGCATGCAGATCTCTAAAGCCCATTCATACAAGATTTTCAGGTATGCACATCCGCCACCATGCAAACCAATGCCCCTTTGCACCTCTATGTCACCCCACCAGAATTCGGTCATTGCATCATTAATTTGCTTGCAGAGTTGTTTTGGGATCTTGAATACTCCCATAGCATACACAGATATAGACTATATAATTGCCTTCAACGGGACTTCCTTTCTTCCCATAGACAGAGTTTTTTCCTTCCAACCTTTAAGGCGCTCAATTACTCATTCCAGCAGATATATAAACTTTCTGTACGGTCAAGACCAACCAAGGTAGGCATACCAAGGTATTTATCCGTGATAGCTTCAGTCATTAGGGATATTATAACTGCACCAAAGAGGAGCTCTCTCACGCATCCCTCACATTCTACGCGATTCTGGCGGTTCCATCCCCCTCTTCATATGTTTCTGGCCATTGGATGGCTCTGAGATCCCGTACTGGGCCGAATTGTCCCTAGGGATGCTTATCTGCGCATCAATTTGGCCTTCTATGGTGTATTGGGTTGGCTGCCCTGCTAAAGCCCACAAAGGACAGGCCAAGCCGAACCGGTGTTGACGCGTTCTGTGATTTTTTTGGGCAAGATTATCAACGCAAGATCGAAACGAGCAAAGGAGGGCGACCGATGTGATACGCCGGGCGACTCGAGCCTCCAGTCCATCGAGCGGGCGAGTGGCATGCCTGTGCGATGCGGACCATCGACCCAGTCCATTGAGGCCGACACAATTTTGGAAGGTGATGCGTCGAGCGGCACGGACCAACGCGATGCGGCCGACCCCATTCGCAGCGTGCGTCCAATTGAGTGTGTTATCCATGTCCGAGGCGTCCGTCAGCACCTGGTGCGGCACCAAGCGTCCCGCCCTCCTCATTGCTAGCGATGAACTAATGCGTCCCTCGTGATTGATCTTGATTCCCCCCACTGAAGGACATGTTAATTTTCAGTTCCTGCAATGGCAGTCATCGTGGGCAAATCGCCGGCAGCGAGTGATTATGGTACGTTAGTACACCACCTCTCTTTCCCTATAAATTTTGTTGGCTCGGTTTTCTCCATACCACTTCCACTCGAGCACAACCTGCATGTCGAATGGTGTGCTGCTAGGTTGATTATCTTTCCCAGAAATCCCCAATTTGTTTTTATCTATACAAATCTGAGCCTTCACCTCCACATCCACATTTTGACTGAAAAAGACACTACATTTTTTGCTTCACTAACCAATTGTCTCGAGCTTGCACAATAACCTTCCTTACCTTTCTTCTTGTTCTTAATTGTATGCATGCTCTCATATGCTAATAAGATATTGTCTGCAATCAAATGACCCGGAACAAAAGCAGTTTGAACTTGATAAATAACATCATGCAAAATTACCATCAACCGAAGTGCTATCATTTTGAAAATAACCTTATAGAGGACATTACATAGATTGATGGGTCTATATTGCGTTATTTTCTACATAGTCTCCACTTTGGGAATAAGCACAATAATACTAGCATTCCAACCCTCTAGAATTTCCTACCTATTGATTGCACCCAACACCTCAGCAGTCAAGGTATCGCCAATAATATTCCAACATTTTTTAAAGAAGAGAGCATGTAAACCATCAGCACCAGGAGCTTTCATATCTTAAATTGAGAACAACTCTTCCCCCACCTCATTAGCTATATATGGTTTGAGAAGATCACCATTCATCTATACCGATACCTGAGGAGTTACCATATGTATTAAGTCTATTAATTCAGGATCTGGTCCATCAACTTCCGTACTGAAAAGACCAACAAAATAGCCCGGAATCATCGGGTTCGAATACATTATATCATCATGCCAATTACCATCATCATCCTTAAGTCGTTTAATCATATTCCTTTGACGATGATTAGAAGCAAAATTGTGGAAAAGCTCATATTTTTGTCACACAAATTGCAGCTAATTCACCCTACTCCATTGCGACCAATGCATCTCCTCCTATTCAAGCAATTTTTCAACTTCTACCGCTAACTCCTTCTCCATTGCTATCATTTCAGGTGACAAATCTTTTCGGGTTACTTCCTCGAGCTCCCTTCTCACTGATTCAAGCTTTCGTTGGGGGGCCTTGAGGATAGTCCAATCCCATGAATGCAATCGGCCGTGTACTACAACCAATCTTCCCGGCAAGTCTATTGTTTGAACTCTATGGCCCGAGGCCTCCCAAGCTCACTTCAATCATCTTGGGCTCTTTCAGCCATCTAGCTTCAAACCGCAAGAATGACGACCCACTTAACTCCTCTACCGGCCCATTGCCAAAGCTTTTGAGAACTGGGCGATGGTTCGATCTACCATATTCCAGGTTTTGGAGAACAATATCACTAAATTTGTGTTTCAAAGACTCGTTTGTAAGGCCCCTGTCGTGGGGTTGTCACGGTAAGTTCTTCCTCAGGGAAGATAAGTTGTGGGGCCATTGGTGATCGAAGTACGCAGGAGTGGTTAATCTCGATGAGGGGAAATAGAGTTTACCCAGGTTCGGCCCCTCTTGATGAAGGTAAAGACCTACTTCCTACTTCGGCTTTATTGATATGCTTCGATCTCGATTACAAGGACCTGATCTCGCTAACTCGAGATCCGGCGACTTCAATCTCTCTGGTGTTGCGGGTTCTAGTCTGTCTTGAGTCTCTCCTCTTGGGGCGCCTTGCCCCTCCTTATAAAGGTGGAGGAGGCCGGCTTACAACTTACACCTTGTCGCACTTGGACACGGAGTCCTACTCTAGGTCTTGACCTTCTAGGTTAGAACTCCGGGTTGTACTAGGACTCCTCCTTGACGAGTCCTTCCTTTGTCATGGGCCTTGGTCGGCTTGTCTCCAGCCCAGCCCATGTAACTTGAAGTGCGACCCGGCTTTGGCCTTCTTGGTCTTGGCGGGTCTACTTTCCGGGTCCATGGGCCTACCTATAAAGTATCCCCCATCAGTAGCCCCCGAATTTATCTTGGGCGCAGTTTTGGCGGCTCCCTTCGACTCCTTGGTTCGACTTCTTGGTTCGACTTCTCTGATTTGAGTCACAGGCTTAGAAGTCGCCTGCTGCTAGCTCCAAGATGAAATCCTGCATAAATAAAATAACACATATAAAATGAGTCCTTCCTCGCCCTTTGCTCAAGCCCACCACCCTTGCCTTTGCATCAGCTGGCCGAGTTTGTTGTGGCTCTTATGAACTAGCTCCGAGGAGTTTCACTCTTCCCACTTCTTGCAGACACAGGACTCGCCTTCCTGAGACAAGCCGGCTTTTCTTTCCACTACTTTGTCTTCATTTTCTCAGATATACTCTGTTTGACTTTGACTGCCGTATCTTTAACCACAAAATTCTCGCGGACGTCTCCGCATTTTCCGCACTTTTAATGTGGAACAGCACCGTAACTTTCTAGGGTTTTACCCCTTATAAGTTGTCAAGGGTGGGGCCCAAAAACCCTCACTTGCCCTTTCACCTCCAATCTTCTTCTTCCACCCGCTCATTTTCTTTCCCGCGCGCAGCTCGCTCCGCAAGTACGCCATGGCCCCCAAGCGCTCTAATGCTGCTTCCAAGGCCAAGGCTTCCACGTCCAGCGGGACAACCGACATCGTCGCCGCGGCCGCCGCCGCCGCCAAGACTTCTTCGTCCAAGCGATCCATCTCCGCAGATTGGGGCGGATCCACCATTACAGCCGAGCAACTCAAGGAGCATCAGCTCACTGGCCTTCTTCCCTCTAATGTCAAGGCCCGTGCCCTAGGGACTGAGGTGGTACCCTCACCGGCGAAGGACGAAATCGTGATCTTCTCCGAGCACCTTTTCTGAGGATTCACTCCCCCGGGTAATTTATTCTTCCGCCAGATCCTTGACTTCTACAAATTGCGCATCCACGATTTGGCGCCCAATTCTGTTTTGACCCTCTCCAACTTTGTCACCCTTTGTGAGGACTACCTTCAAATCGAGCCAGACCTAAATCTCTGGCTCGAGCTTTTCTATTCCAACCCCCAGCCTGAAACCTCTGGAGGTCCCCTTCTTCAGTGCGGCGCTGTTTCTCTTCAGCGTCGCCTAAACTCCGTCTTCCCCAAACCTGTCTTTCCTAACCGTGTCAAGGATTGGCACAAAACATTCTTTTACTGGAAGGACACATCCCCTGAAAATGAGCCTCGCCTTCCTCTCTTCTCTGAGGATCGCCTAGAGGCGACTCCTCTTATGAAAGCTAGGTGGAAAGAGGCTGCCAGGCCCAAAGTCGAGTCCTTGATCACACGGATTCGTGCCCTTCTGACACACAAACTTGAGAACTTGGACTTGGTGCATTGCTGGACGACCTGGAAAATCCAGCCGCTCAGCCCAAGGACTTGGCTGATATGTGAGTACACACGCTGTGTGACTGATGACCTCCGTATCTCGGAGAAGCTGTCTGATGGCCCTGAACTTGGCCGATTGATCAAAAAGCTGACGGGCAAGCCAGTGAAGGACCAAGTGCAGTTTGGACTTGAGCCTTTTTGCTCCACCAATCAAGCTCCTGCTGTAAGTATTTCATTTAATTCACTTTCATCTGCTTTCTCTACTTCATTTGCTAACTTATCTTTCTATCTCCTTTACAGTTAACTGGCTCCTTTTGGAAGCCAGCTTCTGAAACTGAAACTGAGGCTGAGGTTGATGAGGAGGTCGAGGAGGAGGCTTCTGCCACGGAGCAAAATGCCGGGGCAGAAGATGTTGAATATGATGCCAAGGAGGAGTTCTCTCAGGAGGCTCCTGTTGAAGATGATGATGAAGAGGAGTCCTCTCAGGAGGTTCCTGTTACTGGGCAGGGACATATGGCTTCGAGTCCTGCCGCTGCCCAGCCAACCTCGTCTGAGGAGTCCTCCGGCGCAAAGAGCCGCTCCTCATCTCCCCCAGCCCCCACTAGGAATGGATCTCGAGAGGCTGTTCCGAAGGTACCTCTCTCACGAGTCCTTGGATCAACCTGTTCAACTGCTAAAGCTCAAGAATCTATGCAGAGTGTTCTTGCTGCTAGGAAGAGGAAACTGCGCTCTGACGGTCCTACAGATGCTCCTGATCCCTTGCCAGTTTCCCACCAAAGGAAGTTGACTTCTCCTCCTAGCAAAGCCGACTCCTATCACTCTGGCATGTCTATGCCTTCCTCTGATTCTCAGGCCTCCCTGGACCTTGAGACTAACACTGGGTATGACTTCTTTGCTTACTTGTACTCATTTGACTTCTGTATTTCCTTTTCATGAAATTCTTGCTGATTTCTGACTTTTTCTGTTTCAGGGCTCGGCCTTATCTGAAGGTCACAAAGCTCCAGAACATGGCTGATGTCACATCAGCTCGTGGATCTGTCCCTCCTTCTGCTTCTCATACAACAAGCACAAGGACTGCTCCTTCCACACCTGCATCTGCAGGTGTGACCATTACTACTGCTCCCACTGTCCCCGAGTCCCTTCCAGAAACTCGGGGGGAAGTTCCACTGGTGGTCCAATCCTCTTCTGGGACTAAGACTCCTACGGCCATTTCTCAACCTTCCCCGACTCCTCATCGTGCGGCTTCTGCAGACCAATTCAACGAGCCGGCCAAGTCCTCCATCGATTACAGCCGACTTCGAGTGGCTGACAACAAGTCCTTTTCTGAGGCTTGGATAGAGGCTATTGAACTAAATCATCAAGCAGCCAGATTGAAGGATGATGAGCAACTGGCCATTAGATCTCTTCAACTTATCCATGATGTAAGCTTTCTGACTTCTAGTCTTTGTGTTCTCTGGTAACCTCCTATTGCAGTAGCCCCCAAGCACCTTATCTGTGTTGACTTGTGGCTAAAATAGGTGCTTTACTTTGAACTTTAACTCAATTGCTTTGTAGAAAAAACTTGTGCACTGTAGCCCCCAAGCACTGAGTCCTTAGCTCTTCTAGGACTCGGGGCTTTAACTTGATGTCTCTTAGGTAGGGTAACTAAAAAGTTTTCCACGAGTAGCCCCCAAGCGCCGGGTTGTCTGCCTGCGACAACTTGGAGCTACAAGTCAATGTAATTAGCTGATACTTAGCTTGTAGAAAAAATTCTGTTCTGCGAGTAGCCCCCAAGCGCCAAGTTGTTAACTTGTGACGACTTGGAGCTGCTAACTTGTTGACTATGACTTGTGACTCTTGTATTTGGAAAAAATCTGACTCCTGAGTAGCCCCCAAGCGCCAAGTTGTTAACTTGTGACGACTTGGAGCTCATGAGTTCGACATTTGATAGCTTGTATATCTGACTTTTTCATGTATGACTTGTGAGTCCTGACTTGTGAACTCTAACTTGTACTTGCAGAATCTTATTTCCAAGATGAAGAGAGACATGAAAGAGTTGGAGGACCAGGCAGCTGCTAGTGCCAGGACTCCTCGGTCTGAAAAGGAGCACTCTCTCCAACTGGAAAAAGACCTGAAAATTCTTGTTGCTGAGCTGGAGCAGGTCAAGAAAGAATCTGAAGTTGCCAAGAAGACTGCCCTGAAAGCCCACAATGAGCTAAAAGCAGTTTATGACACCTACCGTAAGGGCATTGGAGCCATGTGCCAACATATCTTTGGTAAGTTATGTCTTTGCTTGCTCCTTATTTGCACTTTTCTAAAGTATTCTCAACTTATGCTCACTGACTTGTTTCTGCAGGGCCTGATTCTCAAAAGCTCAAGTTGCCCGTTAGCAAGCAATTGCACGAGATGCTGGACTACTGTCATGGGCTGCAAGAGGGAGCCCGTGCTGTGGTAAAATACTTGAATGCTAAGGACAAGTGCCCCGAGGAACCTGAGCGCCTGGTAGATGAGCTTTCTAGGGCACCAGGCTATATGCGCCTCTGGAAGCAGTCCTATTTAAGTAGAGCCTCTATCAGGATCCTTGCTCTGTCCCACAGCTATTATCCCACTATCATAGAACCAGCTCTGCTCACTATGGGGAAGCCAGGTCAACATGAAGATGGCACACCCTTTACTCAGGATGACTTCAAGGCTGAGGAAAAGCTGGTGCGTCCTTATGCATGCGAGATTGCCAACAAGATGGACCCTGAGGTATGGGTTCATCACTATGACTTGGAGAACAAGAGGGTTGCCCCTGAGACTCCTGCAATTGTAAACTTTGGCCACCCCTCACAGGCAATGGCAGGTGGCTCCTCTTCTGCCAGACCAAGTTCTTCTACACCGGCGGCTCCTATTCTTGGTAACCCAGCTGGTACAGAGCCTGTTCTGAAGACTCCTGCTGCGCCCACTCCTTCAAGAGCTACTACTGGGGACTCCCAGCCTCAAGAAGAAGAGCAGGCTCAACATGCGAAGAGCCCAAGAGCTACTGGTTTCCATATGAAGAAAGTGGCCACTAAGCCTCCTGTGAAGCAGGCTCGTGCCTCTACTGCACAAGCGAAGGACAAGTCTCCTGCCAAGAAGGACTCCTCAGTTCTAGCCGAGAAGTCGACTCCTGAGATTGATCATCCTCTTGATGATTTTTAGGCTTTTGTAATACTGCACTGCTGGTGCAAACCTTTTGGTATTTGAACTAGTTGTTCTGAAACTATGCCAATCGGCTTGTAATGACTTGCTTGTTCAACTGTGACATTGATATGTCTTATCTATGCAAGTCACTGCTTGGTTCTTATAACCCATCTAGTTTTTCACTGATGAATAAGTAGGCCCTGCATGACTTCTCTTACAGTTTGTGATGACAAGCTCCCAACTTCTTATGTCCTCTAGGATTCATAAGAGTTAGAGACAAGTTATGCCTGTAGATTATTCATATTGTGCAGGATGCATCTAACTTACCAGCGAGAAAATTAGGAAAAATTTCGGCTACTGAGCCAGGTTCAAGGGTCTAAGCCTGACTTTTTCCTGAAAAGCAAGCCCCCAAGAACCTGATGATCAAATATAAAGAATAAAGCGCACTCGCTGGGTGACTCGACCAAAAAACTCATAATTTAGAGAGGCCAACTTTATTTCCTTTGATCATAACAACTTGATTACATTTAGTCATGGCTCACTGGGCTCTTTGCCTTTCAACTCATAAAAACTATCACAATTTAGCTATAGTAAGGATGTAATTGAGCTATGTTCCATGGCCTCTTTGCCTCTGCATAAGGGTCCATGGTGTGGCTTGTATCTGCACCCTTACTTTCCTTTGCCGGCTCTCGTATATCCATTAGATAATACGACCCATTTTGCAAGTTCTTGCGTATGACGAACGGTCCTTCCCATGGTGGAGACAACTTATGCATCCCCTCCTTGTTTTGGACTAGGCGAAGCACTAAGTCACCCTCTTGGAAAGTCCGGGTCCTGATTCAACGAGCATGATATCGCCGTAAGTCCTGCTGATAAACTGCTGACCTTTCAAGGGCTAACTCCCTTGCTTCCTCTAGTGCATCCACCGAGTCCTGACGAGCGAGCTCATTCTCTGTCTCGACGTAATTGGCGACTCGTGGCGAGTCATGCAGCAATTCGGTGGGTAGGACGGCTTCTGCACCGTATACCATGAAGAACGGTGTAAAACCATTAGATCTGTTAGGAGTCATCCTTATACTCCAAAGTACTGCTGGCAGCTCCTCAACCCAACACCCAGCGGCTCTTAACAGGGGGACTCGAAGCCGAGGTTTAATTCCCTTTAGCAACTCCTGATTTGCCCTCTCTGCCTGCCCATTGGACTGTGGATGTGCCACTGAGGCTAGGTCGAGTCTGATGTTGTTCTCACCATAGAATTTGGCCATCTCTCCAATTTATAAGTTGGTCCCATTATCTGTAATGATGCTGTGAGGATACCCAAAGCGTGTTGCTATCTTCTTGAAGATCCTCACTGCTGATGCTCCGTCGACTCGGCTTACGGGTTCGACTTCTACCCACTTGGTGAACTTGTCAACTGCTACTAGCAGGTGGGTCTTGTGGCAGGGCGACTTTGAAAAAGGACCCACCATGTCAAGCCCCCAAACTGTAAACGGCCAAGTGATAGGAATAGTTCTGAGTTCTTGGGCTGGCACGTGGTCTTGCCTTGCGTACCTTTGGCATCCATCACAAACTCGCACTATATTTTCTGCGTCCAAATGTGCTGTTAACCAAAAGAACCCGTGTCTGAAAGCTTTTGACACCAAGGATCTAGTGGATGCATGATGACCACAATGACCTGCGTGGATTTCTTGCAAGATTTGCCTGCCTTCTTCTGGAGACACACATCTCTGGTAGACTCCAGTAGTACTCTTTCTGTACAACTCGCCATCAATGACTGTGTAGGACTTGCACCGTCTGACGAGTTGTCTCTGTTTGACTTCATCCTCTGGGAGTTCACCCCGGAGGAGATATGCAAGGTAGGACTCTGTCCATGCTGGGATTGCTCGTACCACTGCCACAAGTGCTGACTCTGGGTCTGGGAAGGCTAACTCCTCCTCTGAAGGCAACTTGACTGATGGATGATGGAGTTCATCCACGAACACATTCGGAGGTACTTTCTCTCGGCGAGAGCCGAGTCATGATAACGCATCGGCGGCCTCGTTCTTATGTCTGCCAATATGCTCCACTTGATAACCGGAAAAGAACCCGACTATCTGTTCGACTGCTCTTCTGTAAGCCGCCATGTTTGCATCCTTCGAGTCCCAGGTTCCAGATACTTGCTGTGCTACGAGATCTGAGTCCCCGAAGCACCTGATACGCTTGATGTTCATTTCCTTAGCCAAACGGAGTCCATGCAGCAAAGCTTCATACTCTGCCATGTTGTTTGTACAATCAAAATGCAACTGAAGGACATATGCCAACTTATCTCCTTTAGGTGAAGTTAACACAAAGCCGGCTCCTGAGCCTTCTAGCTGTCTGGACCCGTCAAAGTGCATTGTCCAATATTTGGTACAAGGTGAACTTGGTGAGGATGTGAAGTCAGTCCAATCATTGACGAAGTCGACCAAAGCCTGAGACTTGATGGCTGTCCTAGGCTCATAAGTGATATGGTAAGGACACAATTCAATTGTCCACTTGGCAACTCACCCTGTTGCGTCTCTATTGCGTATGATATCAGCTAATGGTGCTGAGCTCACCACTTTGATTGGATGCTCTTGGAAATAGTGCTTAAGCTTCCTACTTGCAAGAAAAACTCCATAAACTAACTTCTGCCATTGAGGGTATCTTTGCTTTGAATCTGTGAGAACTTCACTGATGTAGTAAACATGCATCTGTACTGGATACTCTTTTCCTTCCTCTGCACATTCCACAGCTACCACTGTGCTGACAACTCTTTCATTGGCAGCCACATATAATAGCATGGGCTCCTTATCTGTAGGAGCTGCAAGTACTGGTGCTGGTGATAGGGTTTTCTTCAAGCCCTCAAAAGCATCGTAGGCTTCTTTGTCCCATAAGAATTTGTCTGACTTCTTCAGGAGTCGGTAGAGAGGACCCGCCTTCTCTCCGAGTATTTAGATGAATCTACTTAGAGCTGCTACACAACCAGTGAGTTTCTGAACGTCTTTTAGACAAGTTGGCCTCTGTAGGTTGTGAATAGCCTTGATTTTATCTGGGTTTGCTTCAATGCCTCTCTCTGAAACAATGAAGCCGAGGAGTTTGCCTGCAGGGACTCCAAAAACACACTTGGTTGGGTTGAGCTTCATCTTGTACTTGCGCAGGTTATCAAAGGTTTCTGTCAGGTCTGCTATCAAAGAGTCAGCTTTCTGAGATTTGATGACCACATCGTCCACATAAGCGTGAACGTTTCTTCCAATCTGTTCCTTGAAACAGTTCTGAATACACCTCTGGTATGTGGCTCCTGCATTCTTTAGTCCAAAAGGCATTGTCATGTAGCAAAATGCTCCAAAGGGTGTAATGAAAGATGTCTTCAGCTCATCCTCTTTCTTGAGTCTGATCTGGTGGTACCCTGAGTAGGAATCCAAGAAACAAAGTAGCTCTGATCCAGCTGTGGAGTCAATGATCTGGTCTATACGAGGTAAAGCAAATGGGTCCTTAGGGCAATGCTTGTTGAGACCCGTAAAGTCAATGCACATACGTAGCTCTCCTGTTTTCTTTGGTACTAGTACTGGGTTGGCCACCCACTCTGGATGAAAAACTTCCTTGATGATCTCAGCTGCAAGGAGCCGAGCCACCTCTTCTCCAATAGCTTTTTTCCTGTCATCATGAAACTTGCGCAGACCTTGCTTGACTGGTCTTGCATTAGGGTTAACATGTAAGCACTGCTCGGCGAGTTCTCTCGGGACTCCTGGCATGTCAGATGGCTTCCATGCAAAGACGTCCCAGTTCTCACGGATGAACTCGACGAGTGTGCTTTCCTATTTATCAGATAAATGTGCCCCAATGATGAACTGCTTGGAGGAGTCACCTGGGGTAAAGTCCACTAACTTGGTGTCCTGAGCTGACTTGAATTTCATCTTCTCCTCTGTGGCCGGCTTCTTGAGGACTGAGTTGTCCTCCGGGTCCACATTTGCCTGATAAAATTTTAGCTCCTCCTGAGCACAAGCTGTTTCAGCCATAGCTGCATCTCCATGTTCACATTTCAATGCCATACGTCTACTGCCATTAACTGTAATGACTCCTGCTGGACCTGGCATCTTGAGCTTCAAGTAAACATAACATGGTCTGGCCATAAACTTAAAGTATGCTGGTCGACCAAAAAGAGTGTGCTATGGACTCTTATGATCCACTACCTCAAAGGGCATAATCTCTGAACGAAAATTTTCCAATGTGCCGAAAGCAACCTCAAGATAGATCTTACCAATGGCTTTTGCTGACTTCTCTGGTACTATCCCATGAAAAACTGTCTCAGTTGGTATCAACTGCCTATCCTGCAGCTGCATCCTCTTGGTGGCTCCCATTCCGACTCCTCCGTTTCCTCCTGGTGGCGGTGGCGGTGGTGGTGGTGCTCCAGGTGTAGATCCTCCGGCCGGCTACTGCAGCTGGGCATGTTACTGTCTAAAACAGGTTGGTTGGATTGATATGGACTCCTTCACGCAGTCGGCTCCGAGTCCTCCAATGCTGAATTGAGGCGAGTTCCTGTTGGCGATTGCGCACTGCTGCTGCTTCAGCTTGTACACGCTCGTGCTCTGTTTGTACGCGAGTTTGCTCAGCTGCTATACGTGCCTACTCTGCCTGTACAAGGGCTTGATCTGCTGCTAACCTACGGTTTGCCTCTGCAACATCTGCCAATTTCTTCTCTAATGCCTCACGAGCCGCCAGCAACTCCTCTGCATGAGCCGCCGCGTTTTCTGCTGTGATTTCCTTTGTCAGTAGGTTGGGATCGAATTGATTTCCACCTGCGTTGTCCGCACTATTCACGTAAACTCCAACATGATGTGGACGTGTTGGTGATTGCATGTACTCTTCCTCTATCCCATACCCAAGTCGATCTTCGAATAGAGGTAAAATTGACTCTGAATCTGCGTCGTAGTCTGGCTCCATATATGGCTCTGCCAGCGACTCCTTTTCATTGTTGATGATAAGATGTTCCTCTGGTTCGGCTACTATGCCGATTTCTGATGTACCAACGGACTCCTCTCCATCGGACTCCACCATAGCTGTTGGCTCTGAAACTGAATCCAACTGATTAGCGCGGTTACCTGAAGTACCGATCATACCGACGAACACGTTGATCTGGCCGAAGATGAGTTGATAGCCCTCGTCGACTTCATCCATCTCCGAGCTCCATCCTAAGTCATCGATCTCTATCTCTCCAATCTGATTGGTGTAAAGTCGCCCGATGGCAAGTTTCTCCATACCTCGGCGAGCTTCTCCCACGATCTCAACTCTTTTCATCACAGGCCCCACGGTGGGCGCCAACTGTCGTGGGGTTGTCACGGCAAGTTCTTCCTCAGGGAAGATAAGTTGTGGGGCCATTGGTGATCAAAGTACGCATGAGTGGTTAATCTCGACGAGGGGAAACTGAGTTTATCCAGGTTCAGTCCCTCTCGATGGAGGTGAAGACCTACTTCCTGCTTCGGCTTTATTGATATGATTCGATCTCGATTACAAGGACCTGATCTCGCTAACTCGAGATCCAGCGACTTCAATCTCTCTGGTGTTGGGGGTTCTAGTCTGTCTTGAGTCTCCCCTCTTGGGGCGCCTTGCCCCTCCTTATAAAGGTGGAGGAGGCCGGCTTACAACTTACACCGTGTCGCACTTGGACACGGAGTCCTACTCTAGGTCTTGACCTTCTAGGTTAGAACTCCGGGTTGTACTAGGACTCCTCCTTGATGAGTCCTTCCTTTGTCATGGGCCTTGGTCGGCTTGTCTCCAGCCCAGCCCATGTAACTTGAAGTGCGACCCGGCTTTGGCCTTCTTGGTCTTGGCGGGTCTACTTTTCGGGTCCATGGGCCTACCTATAAAGTATCCCCCCATCAGCCCCGATCCAATCTTTCTCTAATGCCCGCTCTGTGCCAAGTAAACCTATCACCAGTAAAGCCAAAATCCTCGATTCCACCAAAACATCGCGAAAAGCTTGCATAAGGTGCGCCAGACTCACATTACCTCCCTCCTTCTGAAAAGGATACAAAATCTCATTTATGTCCCCATTATAAGGCATGTCATATTACATACTTCCTTCAACTCACAAAAATATTGGCAAGATTGGTGTTTATCTGCTCATCTCAGCTCACCATAGAAGCCTATGAACCTCCATATGTTCTCCTAGCAGCAACCAATAAAGGCATCTATACATTTTTTTGTTTTATATCGCAAAGACAACACCGCTTCCTTCTTGCAAAGCAACAAAAGACCACCTTTACGACCATCACTTCTAACAACCTCGTTACAATCCATCTTCAGACTCCTACGTAGACATTCTTCTAGCTAATCATCCAAATGTGTTTCCATTAAGAAGATCACATCAGGACTGTGTCGCTTCTGCACTTCCAAAAGCAACCTAATAGTCGTGTCCTTTTGAAGACCCTGGTTGTTAGGACTTAGGATCCTCATTGCATCTGGTCGACCTCCGAACCAGAGGTCATCGATATCTCAGAATTGTTTTGTTCATCATCCTTCCTCGAGCGCTTTAGGGCCTGAACCTTCCTAGGCGTTCCCAACACAGACCTAGGAACCACATAAACTCCTGCCTGATCAAACAGAGTGATCATCCCTGCCACATTGGACGCAGGGTCAATGTCCGACTGACTACCATTAGCCACTGCCGCAGAATCAAAAGTTAAATGTTTCCTATTCGGACCTTCCCTCTCATGCATGGTTCCATCCTCATATGTACTTAGATCAGAGACCCCCAACCCAGCTGAGTAGAAATCCTCATACTGGGATCCTTCATTGTATCTTGATTAAAGTGATCTCTACCCCTTCACATGGGTGTGTTTCTCCCAGCATCAGAACCACGTACACTAGGGCCACGCCCCCTTCCCCGACCACCATCCACCAACATAAAATCACCCCATTCCAGTTTTGATTCATCATGTTCTCCTGATCCACACTCCTAGTGCTAGTGACCTAGCAGCCCACATGCCTCACAGAAAGTTGGCAATTTTTCATATTTGACTTGGTACCACACCTTCTTCCTATCCTTGGTGATAGAGACAAATCAATATAATTTCTTTCCCACATCAATCCACACCCAGATACAACAAATTCCCTAGCAAAACCAGCATGGAGCTTCAATTGCACCTCTTTAACTTCGCCCATTGGTCTGCACAAGCTCTTAATCACACCTCGAACAAGGTAATTATCTGACAGTTTGAGCACCATAATTATACTTCTAGGGTTTTGGAACCCATCATATTCCTCAATGAGCAGTGCATGATTTTTTCGAAACAACCATGGACCCATATGCATGGCTTTATTCCAATCTCCAAGACACCCGAATTGGATAGTAAACAGATTATCCTCTAGCTTTCTCCATGACACCTCTTTTGCAGGGTTCCATGCTGATCTCATATAAGCATATAGAGCACTAGGGCTAAACCTTCTATCAATATGAACTTTGCAAATTGCTAACCACTTCGCTTTTACTAGAGGATCTGTAGCTTCCTCTTCCCAGACAAATTCGGCTGCTGATGGCTACTACACACTTCTATTCTTGTAGACTTGTTGGGCCTCCAAGCGCAGAGGTTTGTAGGACAACATCAAATTTCCCTTAAGTGAGTAACCCAAGGTTTATCGATCTTAGGGAGGTGTAAGGTGAATGCATCCTCTCTCAAGCAACCCTGCAATTAAGATACAAGAAGTCTCTTGTGTCCCCAACACACCTAAAATATGGGTAATATGGATGGTAAAACAAGGTTTTGTAATTCTGTAATAAAAATGGCAGCAAGCAAACAAGTGACAAAAGTGACTAAAAATGGTGTATCAATGCTTGGAAACAAGGCCTAGGATTCATACTTTCACTAGTGACTACTCTCAACATCATTAACATAATTAAACACATGATAGTTCCCACAAAAACACATGCATGGTAGACGTTACTCGGAGATCATTCTTTCGTGGATCAAATAGGATGAGAATTGCGTAGGGCTACGAAAAGCACACCTTAAAGTTCGAATTCCACATCTACGAACACTTCATGCTGTCACTATCCACATCCAAAGATAGTACTAACAAATACCACAACCTATTTCTTGAATAGTCTCTTTCTTCAATAACACAAGCATGAAGAAACCTCATGATCTATTCAATCCAACAATAATAAAGAACAAACTCATGATGAAGATCCCTCTAAGCTTTTATCATTAGAGTCACACACGGCACCCACATTGTCATCGAGATACAGTGATCACAACGATGACCCCTGAACTTATACTAGATGACACCACTTGAGCAAAATCATATCCATTACACATAGGGAAACATCATGTATTCAACTATGCTAACAAAGCTCATGATCACAACAAGGATCACATTATGGGAGAGAGAGATAACCACATAGCTACTTGTATAAGCCTCAACCCCGGTGAGGGACTACTCCCTCCTCATCATGGGAAGCAGCGGTGTTGATGGAGATGGCTCCGACGGTCGATCCCTGTCCCGACAGGGTGCCGGAACAGGACCTTCTAAACCCTCGAAACTTGTCGGCGATGGCGGCGGAGCTCTGTATCGTATTTGGGAAAATCCTTCGGGGGTTAGGGTTTTTTCGTCGGGGGTGATTTATAGGCCAAAGGGCGTCGCGAGGGGGTCTCCGAGGGGCACAGGCGGGCGGCGGCCACGGCCCTCTCACCCGCGGGTAGGACCCGCCCCTGGGCTGTGGATCCCTCCCGGGGTCGCCCTTCTGGATCCGGTCCTTATTTGTTCAATAAAAAATCGTCGTAAATTTTCGTCCAATTCCGAGAATATTTCCAGAAGTAACTTTCTGCAACAAAATCAGCACAAAAACAGGGAACTGGCACTGGGCATCTTGTCAACTAGAAATATTCCCCGCGCGTTGCAGCGGGGACCCTTTAAAAACAATATTACGTAAATAAAAAGGTATACAAATAGTATGCTATATTAAATTATCTAAAGGAATATCCTAATTCAATTTGTTATAGTCGACATACTAAATTTATTCGACACGAAATATATGTGTATTAAAAAATATTAACATGGACAAATAAATGATTAAAAATATAAGATGATGTGGAGTTTGCATGTAGAGATTAATAAATATTAGTGGGGATGACATGGACAATTGATTGGCTAATGGCATGGATGATGTGGATAGCTTGCATGTTGAGATAGAAAAATCATAAATGAACTTAGTGGGGTTTTGCTTTATAAGAGGTATAGATAGGTTAGTCCGACAAAATGCATAAAAATGATGTAATATGATAGTAAAAACATGTGACAACATCACAAAACTAGCATGGATCAATAAAAAATTATAGATACGTTTGACACGTATCAGCATCCCCAAGCTTAACTCCTACTCATCCTCGAGTAGGTAAGTGATAACAAAATATTTTTTATGAGACATGCAACCAACACAATCATGATCAAGATAGTAATGTAAAGCATAGGATGTGAATGAAGTGATACAAAACAATTGTCTATAGTTGATAGTAAGAAAGCAATGAATAACCAAGTTGAATCATTAAAGCAAAACCTTTCATAAATAGTACGTTAAAGACATGAAAGCAATGTGATCCACATATTTGATTAATTCTCAAAGGTAATAGTTCCATGACAAAAGTGTTTGAGAATCAAAACAAAGAAGATGTAAGTTTTAGCAAAAATCTTCAACTTCCAACGGTAAAGTCAATATAAAGATTCATGTTTAATCTGACGATGCAATACGATCAATGATACCCAGGGTCAATGCTAGATGTTTGCTTTGGTGGAGATAGAAGGAAGAGGAAAACTGACTCAACATTAGAAGTAAAAGAAAGGCCCTTCGCAGAGGGAAGCAGAGATTAGTCATGTGCTAGAGCTTTTTATTTTATGAAACAGAAGTAAAAGAATTTTGAGGCATGCATGCTTTCGTCAACGACTTCACAACAGAGAAGCTATCTAGTCCCCCATAACAAGCAAGGCTTTTAGACTTGTGAGAGTAGCTGGTTTTTAGAGGAGCGAGTACGCTCTTCTTTCTCCTTGGTTTCACCACTGTCCAATGTTTAGAGCTGATTTCTCAGATTTTCATTGCGCGGAGGAGAATGGTGAGTTATATTTATATTTTTGCTTAAGCTGCTCTTGGGTTGATTCAAGTGAAGACGTAATCCATCGACACCGGGTGAAAGGGGGGAAATGACCTTGCTCGTCACGAGTTATATCTAGCTCTCCACTGCTCCCTCATAAGCTTAAAAATAGAGGCACAAAAAGGAGTATTTTGAATTTTTAAAGATAGCACATGACAAATTTACTTGGAATGGCAAGAAATACCATGCATAGGTAGATATGGTGGACTAGCTGGCAAGATAGTTTGGCTTTGGGATTTAGATGCACGAGTGAACCATACACTCAGTATGAATTTTTAGGCTTAGCGGAGAAGGTATTTGAAGCAAACATCTAACATTAACCGGTAACAGAGTAACATAAGACATTAGTCAATCATAACCATAAAATCTCCGTACCATCTCCCTTGTTGACCAAACAATTATTTTGATGGAAAGATTAGCTTAAAGCATTAATAACTATGAATCACCACACAGTTTCAAGCTTTTAACAGTATTTCTTTACTAATCAATTCCACTCAAATAACCAGCAAGTTTAAGCATTCATCTTAATATCTCAAAACAAATGAGAAGTATCAAGTATCCACACAATGATCTACAATACTATGCAGACTTTCGTTTCATTCCAATATCACATGAATAGCATTTTGTCACTTTGACAATTCAAGGAATTTATCAATAACAACTCTCCAACAAATATAAGTGAAGAATAAGAGAGTTTAACAACAACTACTACTAGCAGCTCTAAATAAGATAAAAGCTAAAAGTGAGAGCTTAATAGCAAACAAACAGTAGCTAAGAATAGTCAACAAGATATAAGCGAAGCACAAGAGTATTCAAACGAAAAAGCGGAGCGTGTCTCTCTCCCACACAAACAAAGCAATGATCCAACAAGCATATGACCAGCAAACAAACAAACAAAACTGAAAATAAAAAGACGCTCCAAGCATAGCACATAATATGTAAAGTGATAAAAACATTGTTCAACGAAGATGACCTCATGATAGTCGACGCTTGATGGTTCTTGATATTCAGAGGGGGTGCCATGGGGGCATCTCCAAGCTTGAGCTCTGATCCATCTTCAATTTCTTCATTATCCTCTCCTTTGGAACTTAAAAACTCACTTCACACAAAACTTCTCATAAACTGATTAGAGGGTTAGTGCTCGTAAATTAAAATGCACATGTGTTCAACTCAAGACAAATTGCAAACAACTTTATTAGGCATTAGCTACTGTTCACTAAGCCTCAATATGGCACTCCACCCCTAGAGTATCGCATTTGACGATAGTAAAGAGACGAATACAAAATAAAAGCAGAATCTGTCAAAATCTGAACAGTCTGTAAAGATAGAATTTTTCGAGGCATTTCTGTAGCTCAAATCATAAAACTCAAAACTAACGAAAGATAGATAAAAGTATCAGGCTTGCTGTCTAAAAATTTCAGAAAAAGATAAAGTTCAGCGATTTTTTGGATTTTCGAACAGTGAAGGCAGAAATCTGTTTCTGGACACCAAAACAACACCTCGCACTTTCAATGCATTAGAGGCTAAACTTGGGCACAAAAAACCAAAAGAAAAAGATACAATGAAGTTGCTATAGAGGCAACAACTTCAAGACTCAAGAAAAGTAAAAAGCAAACTGAAAGTAAAAGATGGGTTGCCTCCCAACAAGCGCTTTTCTTTAACACCTTTTAGCTAGGCTTGAGATTTTGATTATGCTCTCATAAGAATAAGAATTGAAACACAAAAGAGAGCATCAAGAAGCAAATGTCAAACACTTTTAAGTCTAACCCACTTCCTATGCATAGGAATCTTGTAAGAAAATAAAACATTGGAGCATAAAGCATTAAGCATAGGAAGGCAAAGCAAATGCAACATTAAAACCTTCAACATAAAGAGGGGAAACTTCATAAGATGAAAATTTATATAACCACGCTTCCCTCTCTCATAATAACTTTCAGTAGAATCATAAGAAAACTCAATAACATAACCATCACATAAAGCATTTTTCTCATGATTCACATGCATAAAAGTAGTATTACTCTCCACATAAGCAAAATCCTTCTCATTAATAATAGTGGGAGTAAAACTATCATAGCCATCATTGTAATCATCATAAATAGGAGGCATATCATAATCATAATAAACTTTTTCTTTAATTGTAGGTGGACTGAAAATATCACATTCATCATTATAATCATCATATATAGGAGGCAAAGTATCATCAAAGCAAATTTCCTCCTCAAAGCTTGGGGGACTAAAAAGATCATATTCATCAAAACCGGCATCCCCAAGCTTGCAATTTTCCATAGAATTAGCAACAATGGCATTCAAAGAAAGCATACTAATAACATTGCTACTAGCATGATTGTTATGCAAATAAAGTTCCATAGGTTTTTTAATTTTCTCTTCAAAAGCATCATGACCAATTTCAATATAAATTTTATAAAGCTCTCTCATTTTTTTGTTGTTTTCCATTAAACCGAACTAGTGAAAACAAGAAAAAAAATATTTAATTGCAAGATCTAAAGAAGATACCTTCAAGCACTCACCTCCCCGGCAACGGCGCCAGAAATTAGCTTGATATCTATTACACGCTTCTATTCTTGTAAACTTGTTGGGCCTCCAAGCGCAGAGGTTTGTAGGACAACACCAAATTTCCCTTAAGTGAGTAACCCAAGGTTTATCGATCTCAGGGAGGTGCAAGGTGAATGTATCCTCTCTCAAGCAACCCTGCAATTAAGATACAAGAAGTCTCTTGTGTCTCCAACACACCTAATACAATTGCCAGTTGTATAGGTGCACTAATTCGGTGAAGAGATATTAAAATATGGGTAATATGGATGGTAAAACAAGGTTTTGTAATTCTGTAATAAAAATGGCAGCAAACAAACAAGTGACAAAAGTGACTAAAAACGGTGTATCAACGCTTGGAAACATGGCCTAGGCTTCATACTTTCACTAGTGACTACTCTCAACATCATTAACATAATTAAACACATGATAGTTCCCACAAAAACACATGCATGGTAGACGTTACTCGGAGATCATTCTTTCGTGGATCAAATAGGATGAGAATTGCGTAGGGCTATGAAAAACACACCTTAAAGTTCGTATTCCACATCTATGGACACTTCATGCTGTCACTATCCGCATCCAAAGATAGTACTAACAAACACCACAACCTATTTCTTGAATAGTCTCTTTCTTCAATAACACAAGCATCAAGAAACCTCATGATCTATTCAATCCAACAATAATAAAGAACAAACTCATGATGAAGATCCCTCTAAGCTTTTATCATTAGAGTCACACACGGCACCCACACTGTCACCGAGATACCGTGATCACAACGGTGACTCCTAAACTTATACTATATGACACCACTTGAGCAAAATCATATCCATTACACATAGGGAAACATCATGTATTCAACTATGCTAACAAAGCTCATGATCACAACAAGGATCACATTATGGGAGAGAGAGGTAAGCACATAGCTACTTGTATAAGCCTCAGACCCGGTGAGGGACTACTCCCTCCTCATCACGGGAAGCAGTGGTGTTGATGGAGATGGCTCCGACGGTCGATCCCCGTCCCGGCAGGGTGCCGGAACAGAACCTTCTGAACCCGCAAAACTTGTCGGCGATGGCGGCGGAGCTCTGTATCGTATTTGGGAAAATCCTTCGAGGGTTAGGGTTTTTTCGTCGAGGGTGATTTATAAGCCAAAGGCCGTCGCGAGGGGGTCTCCGAGGGGCACAGGCAGGCGGCGGCCGCGGCCCCCCTCTCACCCACGAGTGGGACCCGCCTCTGGGATGTGGGTCCCTCCCGGGGTCGCCCTTCTGGCTCCGGTCCTTATTTCTTCAATAAAAAATCTTCGTAAATTTTCGTTCAATTCCGAGAATATTTCCAGAAGTAACTTTCTACAACAAAATCAGCACAAAAACAGGGAACTGGCACTAGGCATCTTGTCAATAGGTTAGTCCGACAAAATGCATAAAAATGATGTAATATGATAGTAAAAACATGTGACAACATCACAAAACTAGAACGGATCAATAAAAAATTATAGATACGTTTGACACGTATCAGCGGCCTCCTCCTCATGTAGATTCAACCTACCAAGCAGATCTTCCACAACATCCTTCCCGTCCTTCACCGAACCGCTGCGTTCTCCATGATCTTCCATCGTCAGGGATAGTACACGCCGATCGAAGCGATCGGGGGCAAAACAAGCTCACGGTGGCAGCTGCCACCGGAGGACAAGGAAACCCTAGTTTTTCGCTAGGGAGGAGAACTAAGACCGCCATACATAATTGACCTAAGCCCAAGATATGAGAGTTTAAATAGACATATGTTCAAAAACACATAAATGTGCACGTTTTTTTTGGAACAAACGAACCGAACGCTCAGGGCGTTTCCTATTTGACGCCCGTTGTGACGGTTAGCGATGCAACGCGTACGTCCTTCCCAGCGACTGGTTGCCAAGTGGGTCGACCCAGGTAAGAGTCAAGTTTTTTTCATTCTGGTTTTTTTAGTTTCTCTTTGTTTTCCATTTTTTGTCTGTTTCTGTTTTTGTTTCCTTTTCTTTTTTCGTACTTAAAAAAGAAATATTTTTTAAAAATGATATTTTTTTCAAAATCTGAAACTTTTTTAAAAAAATGAATTAAATATGATATTTTCAAACTTTAACATTTTTAAAAATGATCAATTTTCAAATATGAAAGATTTTTAAAATTGAACCATTTTTCAAAAATTTAGTTTCGGTTCACCGGTATTTTTTGGTTCACTATTATTTTTGGTTAACCCGAATTTTAGTTTATTTTTGTTTCATTATTATTTTCGATTCGCCAGTGTATTTGGTTCACTATTATTTTCGGTTCACCCAAATTTTGGCTCATTTTCGGTTCACTATTATTTTTGGTCGATAGGCACTTTTGGTTCATTATTACTTTTGGTTCACCGGAATTTTTGTTCACTACTATTTTCGGTTTACCTGAATTTTAATTTCTTTTTGTTTCATTATTATTTTCAATTCGCGGGTATATTTGGTTCACTGTTATTTTTGGTTCACCCAAATTTTGATTACTTTTCGGTTCACTATTATTTTTGGTCAACAGGCATTTTTGGTTCACCGGAATTTTTGTTTACTATTATTTTCGATTTACCCGAATTTTAGTTTATTTTTGTTTCATTATTATTTCCGATTCGTCGGTATATTTGGTACACTATTATTTTCGGTTCACCCGAATTTTGGGTTCACTATTATTTTCGGTTCATCTGCATTTTTGGTTCACTATTATTTTTTTTCACCGGATTTTTCATTCACTATTAATTTTTGGTTCACCCGAATTTTCGTTCATTTTCGGTTCACTATTATTTTCGTTTCACCAACATTTTTGGTTTACTATTATATTTTTGGTTCCATATTATTTTTTGTTCACTGTTAATTTCGGTTCACCTGTAATTTCGGTTCAGTCGAATTTTAGTTTTTGAAAATGGTACATATTTGAAAATATTCATTTTTGAAAAAGTCCAGTTTTCGAAAAATTTCAGATTAAAAAAATATTCACGAACCATTTTCCAGAATTGAAAAACGTTCAAATTTAAAAAAATGTTTCAGATTTTGAAAATATTTAGATTTTAAAAATTCAGATTTTAAAAAGTTCACGAACCATTTTCAAAATCATGAATCTTTTTAAATTTATGAATTTTTTGAACATTTTTGTAGTTCATGAAATGAATATTTGAAAAACATTCAAATTTTAAATATTCAAATTTTTGAAATGTTTCAGATTTTAAAAACTATTCATATTTGAAAAACTGGAGCTACTCGTAGCTACTAAAACGTGGAAGCTAGCTTATAATGTACTCTCTTCGTTCCACAATATAAAATGTTTTATATGTTGTCTAGATTCGGACTAAACAAATGAAAAGTAAGTGAACATATATACACTAAAACATGTTTAGATACATGTGGTATAAATGTAAATATGGAAAAGGACTAAACCATCTTATATTATGGAACAGACGGACTAGGAAGCAAGCGTACAGGAAATTTGGTTCGCACGGAATCAACAAAGCAGGCATACAGCAAGCGTACATGGGCCGAGCCCAAACACGAACACCATAGCCTAGGGGGGTACGCGTACGCTCTGTAACTGCCCGCGTCCGCTATATCTCGCTCGTTGCGGGTATCGCTATATGATTCCACGTGGCTGATCGAGTGAGGTAGCAAAATACGAATTTGTTACCTCCTGCTCGGGAAATAGCCCACCCGCGTACGCAAAAATGAATTTCCCCAGCCACTCAGCGTGCACGTACGTCCGCGTCCAGTGTACGCGCGACCGAACTCCCTCGCACGACGTACATCCGCGCGAACCCGTTGTCCAGTCGAACCCCAACTCCTCTGTACATCCGCGCGTACATCTCTGTATATCCGCGCGTACATCGGCTTACATCCGTGTGAATGCGTACATCTGCACGAAAGTACATATAACAGAAAGTACAAAAACTACACAGGATGTACAACCATGTTGCTAAAGGATGTACACACACGTTGCTGCAGGATGTACACACGTTGTTACTGGATGTACACTCACGTTGCTACTAGATGTACAAAAATTGGAAATGTACAAACTGGAAATGTATAAAACTGAAAATGTACAACCACATGTTACCGAATATATAAAAACTGAAAATGTACAAATTTGGAAATGTACAAATTGGAGATGTACAAAATCTGAAAATATACAACCACGTGCTACCGGATGTACAACCACGTGCTACCGAATGTATAAAAAAAAGTTTATCGAAACCTATCAACATGTGATCTAGTTTTGAAGATCTCGACACGAGGAGCTCAAAAGTGAAAACGGTTCGTAATTTGGATAAACGGTTCTCAAGATATTTCATTTTTAAGTTTCGGTTTTGCAAAAAATGAAAAAAGCGAGTCACAACCAGAGAGTGACACATGTCAAGCACAGAGAGGAGGATGACGCGCGCGACGAACGAGAGGCCGACACGTGTCGGCAGGACACTGCCCGCGGGTTTCCCTTCGCGAAGGGAACCCTTTTTTTAGTGAATTCGGCTCGTTGCGAGTCGCATTACAACTCGCCCGCGTCGCGAGCAATTGGGCCGCGCCCAGTAACACGTTTCTGTTTTTTTCTTCTTCTTGCTTTCATTCACGGGTAGATGGGCGCGGCCCAGCAAGATGTTTCTGCTTTTCTTTCTTTCATTCATTTTTCTTCTTCTTTTCATTTTTCATTTTCCTGTTTCATTTTTTCTTCTTTGGTTCTTCTTAAAAAATGAACATATTTTAAATCTGAACCATTTTACAAAAATGAACAAAATTTAAAATCTGAACCTTTTTCGAAAATGAATATTTTCAAATATGAACCATTTTAAATTATAAACTATTTTTCAAAAATCTGTTTTTGGTTCATCATTATTTTCGGTTCATCCAAATTTTTGGTTCACTATTATTTTCGGTTCACCCGAATTTTTGGTTCACTATTATTTTTGGTTCACTAATTTTTTGGTTCACCCGAATTTTTGGTTCACCCGAATTTTTGGTCCACTATTATTTTTGGTTCAGTATTTTTTTTGGTTCGCCGGTATTTTACGTTCACCCGAATTTTTGGTTCACTATTATTTTCAGTTCACCGACATTTTTGGTTCACTATTATTTTTGGTTCACTAATTTTTTGGTTCACCCGAATTTTTGGTTCACCCGAATTTTTGGTTCACTATTTGTTTGGTTCGCCGGTATTATTGGTTCACCCGAATTTTTGGTTCACTATTATTTTCGGTTCACCGACATTTTTGGTTCACTATTATTTGTGGTTAAATATGATTTTTGGTTCACCGACATTTTTTGGTTCTCTATTATTTTTCGTTGACCGGCATTTTTGGTTCACTAATATTTTCGGTTCACATGTATTTTTGGTTCACTAATTTTTTGTATTCTTCCAAAAATTTTGGTTCACCGACATTTTCGGTTCACTATTACTTTTGGTTCATCGTTATTTTCGGTTCACTATTATTTTTGGTTCATCGGTATTTTCGGTTCATCAGTATTTTTGGTTTACTTTTTATTTTTGGTTTATCGGTATTTTCTATTCAGTATTATTTTCAGTTCAGTATTATTTTCGGTTCATCAGTATTTTTCGTTCACTTTTATTTTTGGTTCATCGGTATTTTCAGTTCAGTATTATTTTCGGTTCATCGGAAATGTTTATGTGGTTCAAAATAAATACTCCCAAGTTTTAAAAATATTCCCGGGTTTAAAACAAATCACGTAGCAACAACCAATGGATTTTTTGAAATCATGAAAAAAAATTAAATTCATGAATATTTATTGAAAACTATGGGTTTTAAATATGTAATAATATTTTCGATTCAAGAATATTTATAAAATTCGTGACGAATTTTTAAATCTAGGAACAATTTTTTATTACAAAAAAATTAAAACTCAGATTTTTTTTATCTCACACACGAATTAGTTTTTTTAAGAGCGTACAAACTTGTGTGATTTAACAGAGCGATCAAGTTAATGGGCCAAGCCCAGATACGTTACGAAGGAGAGCTAGGTACGAGTACGAGCTCCCTTGTCGTGCGGGCGAGTCGAACCATCCAGCTCGCAACGAGCGAAACATAGGACCTCCCGGATATGTCGATGGGGAAAAAGATTGGTTGACTTGGTTAATGGGCTGCTGGGCTATAGGAAGATGAGGCAAAGGGAAAAGGGCCAAAAGAGAACTGGGCTTCAGGAAAAACAGAACAAGGAAAAAAAACTTTGAATTTTGCAAAACTAATTTGCTTAGTAAAAAACAATTCAGGGTTGTTACAATTCCCTTCCCCTTCAACTTCACGGGGTGAGGGAAGCTCACATGAGAGGAACCCTTGCCGATCTGCTGGTACTGTGGTGGCATCCCATACAGAAACTGAGGTGATATCCCCATCTGGGACATGCCGTACTGCGACTAGGGAGCCTGCCAGGACGAGCTACCAGGCTGGGAAGGATCTGGTGGCGTCGGCTGAACGTGAGGTGGAGACTGGTGTTGTGACGAACTACCAGGCTGAACGTGAGGTGGAGACTGGGGCTATGACGAACTACCAGGCTGAAAAGTATGTGGAGTAGACTGCTGCGACGAACTACCAGGCTGTCCAGTAGGTGGTGGACGGGGAGTAAGTAGTGGTGTAAGCTGTCTAGTATGTGATGGACGAGCATTCTCCTGTCGTGTGAGACGTGGACGCGGAGTTCCACGATGGGGCACAACGTCTGTAGAGCGGCTACAAGTAAGAACATTGTACACACCTTGCAACTTATTCTTGAGACGACTGAACCAAGATGCTTGTTGTGGCTGCGGCGTGAACCCAGCTACATCTCTTTGAATGTCGGCTACTAACTCAGCCTGTAATTGGAAAAGAAAATGTTATGCACGATCAATAAAAGAAACGTACATACGTAACGAATAATAGAGTATTAACCGTGTAGTTTCTAGAATCCGCAATAGACTCCAATGGGTACATGTCCGTAATAGAAGGGGGCTGCATCTGAGAAGGCTGACTCGTCTGCGTCAAGCGGAGTCGTGTAGACTGTCTATACCTCCGTAGATATTCGTCAAAATCATCCTGCTGAAAGGGGTCATCAGCCTGCCATAGTGTAGTCGTCGCAGTCGCCCATTCGTTTATGAACGGCTGTACGGTCTGAAGCCAGACGACCAAAGGTCTTTCGCCTCCTTGGCGGCCAAATCTGAAACAGGTTTATCCATATTAGAAATAATTATAGACTGAATAAAACTAATATACTAAAAATTAACTTACCGGTGGATTTCCGGACATATGCGTAGCAGTCTGATGGGAGGGTCCGGTAATTGTCGCCGTTCAAACTGTCTCATCACCCTCTGCTGGGCCATCTCCTCGACCATGACATAAAAAATAATATGAGACTGAGTCAACCAGTACTGCTGATCTCTCCTGCATAACTGAGATATGCCGAAGGGGTATCTCGTATTGATCCTCTGGTTATCATATGGCTCACATATCACCTGATCCTCGCGCAACTGATCAAACTGCATAGTGAATGATGGGTAGCAATTCCTCACTTGATCGAGCGCGTATCGTCTCTGCAAATTAAACTAATTAGTTTGATGAAATAACAAATGATGCATAAGTAAACTAAGTATGGCGGTGCAAAATATACCTCTCTACGTGTCTACACGCTGCCAACTGTAGGCAAGTCGACCACATTTGGATCAATGAGTATGTATTCCCAAGACCTTTGAGCGTCGATGTCAGTTCTACCAATATGGAACCTCTCCCACGACCATAGGTGCAACAGTAGTGGACAACCAAGCAACAAAGATGACGGCTTATTCTTCGTGCGAACATTGCACAAAGCTCTGTAAGTAGCAGCTAACACAGCCGAACCAAAACTCCTGGGCACTATATCTGCTGCTGTATGTGCATCGGCTATCTCGCGGGCAAGAGATATATAGCGCACACTAATAGTGTCGACGTGAGTCTTAGTGAACATCCACTTACCGAACAGCCAAAGTATGTAAGCCTTCAAACATCTAGTAATCAGCGGCGCATCCATAACGGCAGCAGGATATCCGAAATTACGAATCTGCGTAGCACGGAGAAATGAATAAGTATACAATAATTCAGAAAGGAAAGATTAAAACTGTTGTATAAATAAATTTACCTCGAACTGGGTAAACCAAGAAACATGAGGTCCGTGTGCGTGGTCCGGTAAGTGCGGAACTCCTGGAAGCACAACGGCAAATCGTGCCTGCATCTCCTCACGCCAATATTCGGAAGCCTCCAAAGGACCAATGGCCATGCCTGCCAAAGGGAGACCTAACAAATATGACACGTTCTGTAGAGTAGGAGCCATCTCACCGCAGGGGAAGTGAAAGGTGTGGGTCTCAGGCCTCCATCTGTCCACTAAACAACTGAGCAGTGATTTGTCATGTGATACACTGATAACCCCCAAGAGCAGGGGATCACTGTAGCACCTCTCAATGTGGAAGTAAGGTATCGATCCGCAGTAGCAAGAAGGAAAAGTTATCTATTCATACAACTAAAGTGTCACAAATTTTAGTTGATTGTGCACTAAACAAGTTTATAGAACAAGGTGGTTGATTTAATGGATGAAAGTTTGATGTAACAAAACAGGAGTGTGAAAGTGTCCCAATCCTCTTGAATGCAAGAGGACAAGACAAGGGAACAAGAGTGTGAAAGTGTCCCAATCCTCTTTAATGGAAGAGGAAAAGACAAAGATGTAAACGGTGCTTTGGAAATAAGTCCTAGGGATCATGCTTTCACTAGTGGACACTCTCAACAATAATAATATAATTAAATATATAGATATTTCATCTTCACTATGCTACCCCGAACTATCTTCTAGTTGGATAACGAACATCAATCCATTGTGTAGGGCCACAAAAAGCACACCTTAATGTTCGTATTCCACATCTATGGACACTTCAAGCGGTCACTATATGCATCCAAAGATAGTACTAACAAACACCACAATATCATAGAGACATCCAACACAAATAATAACTCATGATAAGTATTTATGTAATCTTTAGCCTAAGAGCCACACACGGTGCACGCACTGTCAACTTCACACCATGGGACAAAGGTGACTCCGGCAATCACATCAATAAAATCACTTGAGTAGCATAATTCATAAGATAAAGAAGAGTACCATCTATGGATTCAACTAGATTACAAAGCTCATGATCACATAAAGATTACACCATGAGAGAGAGAGATAAACCACATAGCTACCGGCATGAGCCTTCAGCCCCGAGGGAGACTACTCCCCCTTCATCATGGAGATGAGGAGCTTGATGGAGAGGTTGATGAAGAGGTGCAGCCCGGAGTGGAGACGATCTTGTTGTAGATGTTGATGATGATCACGCCGGAGGGAGGGGGGTGGAGCCCTCCGGAGGTGGATTCCGACGGCGTTTCCCCCCTCCGATCTTCTCCGGCGGCAGCCCTCTGGCTCTCTATTTCTGGTTTTGTGTTTCTCCGCCGCCTCCCTCTGGAAAATGTCGGGGGACCTTTTATATAGGCGTTTTTAGGTCACGAGGCTGCTTCAGGGCGAAGGATCGATGTAAACGGGACCACGAGGGCCAAATGGGATGGGCCCACGCGGCCTGGTACTGTAGCCGCGTGGGACCCCCCTTTTGGTCCTCCGACCGTCGTTCGTTGACTTCTTTCGCTCCTAAATCTTCTCCTTCCAAAATAATGCCCCCCCCCATTTATAGCTCATTATGACGTCGTTAAGGTCCTGAAACAAATAAAAAAAAAATAGGGGTTTTCTGGCTGCGTAGGATTAATTCCATAAAAAGGGGAAATCATTATAAATTACCAAAAATCATTAAATAACAGTAATATACCCCTTATATGATGCAAATATGAATGGAATATAACTATTATAGTGCAAAGTTCATGTATGCATTTTCGATACATCATACACGTTTAGATTTTTCCTGGTGCACATGACGGTCAGCACCACCGACATCATCTGGTAGGACATGTACCCACTCGGACTGTGTGGACTCAACTAGTCGTGTCATCGGCAAAAGTCCAGACCAAGTTAGCCTGTAGAGTTAACAATTAATTTTACAATATTAATGGTTATACAACGTAATGATATTTTACAAATATATTGACGATATGTACCTATCAATACAGGCAGGGTGTATCATCCAGTTACTCGCTGGTGTGCGTGTACGCAACACACATGGTTGTCCACCTTCCTCCATATCATAGCACGGTGTTTTCCATCGATCGCCTGACTAAGCAATGGATATGCAGCCATCTGTACACATTACAAATTATAACATAGTCAACAAATATTACAAATTAAAATATAGTCTTACTAATAAAAACATAGTCCATACATATTACGAATTAAAATATAGTCTTACAAATTATAACATAGTCCATACATATTAGGAATTTAAATATAGTATTACAAATTATAACATAGTCGACACACATTATAAATTAAAACATAGTCGATAATAAATATACTATCTAAAATAAATCTAATCTCACAACTTATCTAACAGAATTTATGTTGATACGTCTGAACCTATTGATCCGTCTGAATTTACCAGACAGCTTATCTAACATAGACACAAAATAAATATACCACTCAAAGGAATCTCCACATTTTCGAATTCACTAAGATCAACACCATACTCATTTGTTCGGACAGTACCATAAGTATAGTAAACTACAATACTGACCACTTCGGACGTGACGTCCACCTAAACAAATATATTGCATAATCAAATACTATATAGCTAATAAATCTAAACCGGATCTCCACCTAATAAATCTTATAGACACTAAACGTAAAATAAATACAAGATTAAGATTTACCCTTGATGCGTGCAATATCCACCGTTCCTGCAGTTAAAATACCCCAGCATCGCAACTCATGCTGCCAAGGAACACTACACACCTCCACTGCCCGCCATTGTTCCCCACCATTGCTCCACCACCCAATCAAAACCACCTTCAAAAACTAGACCATTGATAGATCCGAGATGCCCCTTGCCTTCTCTATTGATTTTTGCAATAATATGTGGAGTTTAGTGGCTATTTGGGTAGATCAAATGGGTAGGGGCCAGAGTTTTTCGTGGAGAAGAAAGAGAGAGCTCGGGTAGCTGGAGGAAGAAGAAAAGAGGAAAGAAGCAGCCAGGCCGGGCGTCGAGTAAATCCAGGAGTGATTCGGCACCCTGCACGTCGAAACGAACGTTTCGGCCGTCAGCGGGCCGAAAGGGCGGGCCCCGCACTCCGACAGACGTGTTTCGACCGTTAGTCTGCCGAAACACTCGTTTCGGCCGGCCATTCGCCGACGGTGCAATATTTTTGGAATATTTTGAATCCGCGTAATATATTTCGAATTACAGTTTAAAAAATTAATATTTTAAAAAAACTCCAAGAGCTTGTCTGCACTGTCTACCGTGTCTCAGCTTGTAATTGTACGTTGTTGCTAAATCGATAAACAAAAATCAGTGTTAAAAAAAAAAATTCACGACAGAAAATCTCTCCTATCTCTCCTAAGTTTTGTTCCTTAGTCTGCCGTTTTCACCATTTTGTTTCGTCCAACGTTTCCTCCCACGCCAATATTTTTCGTCCAGCGAAAATGCTTCGTTCACGTCGCAAAATGAGCGGACTTAATTACCCGGCAGTACCATCCCCACCCCATCGTCCTCCTGGTGGACGTATCCAGTGAAACCGTGCACCCGTGCACCCAATCCCAAAATCGACCCCCTAAAATGTTTCAAAAAATACGAAAAAAAGTTTGGAAATACATTAGGCTCATATCTAATATGTCACAAAAGTTTGGCTTCAAATTCGTAACAGAACTCAAGAAACAAAATGACAAAGCCATATGTGAATAGTGATCTGAACACTATTCATGCTATACTTTGTTTTTTTTGTTTCTTGAGTTCTGTTACGAATTTGAAGCCAAAATTTTGTGACATATTAGATATGAGCATAATATATTTCTAAATTTTTTTTCCTATTTTTTGAAATATTTTATGGGGTCGATTTTGGGGTTGAGTGCACGGGTACACGGTTTCACTGGATACGTTCTCCGTCCTCCTGTCAGATCTCAGCGCTGCTCCAGCCGCCGCCCTCCATCCGTCAACATCCCGTGAACACTCAACACCACACACACCCCCCCCACGCACCAACCCCCACCCCCCCCCCCCACCCCCAATAGGCGGACCTAGCATCGCCCGGGCTTGCCGACGGTACAACACCTTACATTTTAATACTTTCTATAGCGATTTTTCCCGAAAATTTGACATCTTAAGCTGGTCTGCCCAGGCTTCCGGAAGTTTCTAGGTCCGCCACTGCCCCCCCCCCCCCCCCCCCCCCCCCCCCCCCCCCGCGACTCCGACGCACCAGTCACCACCCACCTCGGGCGCACGTAAGGAAGTAGGCGCCGCTCCTCCAGAGTCCAGGGCAACGACGACCAACGTCAGGAGGGATGGCGCCGCACGTCCTCCTCCGACCAGTGACCACGCCAAGACCAGCGGAGAAGAGGGGCACGACAAGCGCGAACACCGACGCGTCCAGTGTGTCAGATCGTGACCGTCGCGAGTCCTGCCCCTCGCCTTCTCCTCCTCCGCCTCGACTCGTCGGAACGGAGACCATGGCCCCGTCGCCATTGCGGTGCACGCGACGGTCTCCCCCTTCCCAAATATACGGCACGCATGTGCGCCGCATCCGTGCCGCCGCTGCGCGATCCCGCGGCTTGTGCCCGATCTCCCCGCTCCCAAGCTCGTCCTCCCTCCGTCCTCTTGCCGCCGCATCGAGCAGCAGAACGCGGCCGGAGATCCACACTTGGGGGCAGTGCCGACCAAGAAAGGCTCCTGCACTACCGGTGGCGCAGGCGGCGGAGAAAGCTACGGCCGTAGTCGCTGCTGCTGAACATCACCATAGGAGGACCAACCGGCCACCGCTCGACTTCCCCGTGGACGATGGCGAAAACCACAAGAAGGCACTGCCCCCAAGAGGATGTGAGATCTGTGTGATGTGATCGCTTTCCGCCTCTCCGTAGTGGGTGTAGCAGCAGCGTCGCGTGGTCGCGAGCTTGTCTCACGAAAACGTGCATCTCCTAAAGGTTCGTGACCTCTTCCTAGCGAATGTCATACTAAGACCCAAGCAGAGCAGTTCTGGTTTGCATTCTGGTCCACCTCGCATTTTGGGTGACTCCTGGGGTGCACAATACTGGTAAATCCATCCGTTTGATCATGCTTTTGTCTCTGAGATCTTTTTTTTACCAATTGTACTGGCCTCCGGGTAGTGTGCAACCAATATTGCTGCATCTTTCGGTGTTCAGATGTGTGGCAATGGTCAGAGTTAAGTTGCTGTGGTGAGATCTGCCTCGATAATTTGCTGCATCTATCTGTGATAGGAAGCAATAAGATTATAGTGCAAGAATTGTTCGATACTTATTCTGGCATTATTAGGTGTCCCTTATTCAGGCATGATGGATGGGATGGAAAAGAGTATCTATCAGATGCATACATCATGGATACCAGTGAGCCTGCTAATCCCGACATTCAAGCTGTACATACCATTGAATTCATTTTGTTGAATATGTTCGAAAGTTGAGAATTTATTTTATTTTATTTTTTCACCTTGGCATAGGTTTACTTCAGTGGACAAAAAGTAGTTGATGAATCAGTACAAGCTCCTATATGTGTACATTCAGTTTGTGGATATATGGAGGGCGGGGTAATTGTAATTGCTTTGTGTCTCTTTTCGAATTAGGTCGAAGAAGGCTAAGATGATTATCCATTTTTCTTTCCATACGCAAAGACAAACTATTTAATTATGTTTTCTGTGATTTGATTTTCTTGTACACATTCCAGTTGATAGCGGATTCCATTACTTCGTGAGTTGATTAATAATGTTCGACATTCTATTATCATGGGTAGGAATAGGATTATAATGGTTGATTTATGGGCATTAAAGGGTATTTTTTAAGAAGGTATCTCTTTCTGTTTGTTGTGTTCCTATTTTGAAATAGTGGAAACATGTCATTCTAACTACTATGTATACCATATGCTTTTTTAATTGATGAGCAGTAGCAGAACTCATGCACATGAAACTAACTCTGACAGAAGCATATCATGGATACAGTTGGATTCTTGATTTTCTTAGATAAATAATCTATTATGTTTGGATTCCTTTTTTAGTGGTGTGTTATAGCTTTAAATGTTTTTCTACCAACCAGAGTGATGGGCTTCAGGATTGGAAATGTGCTTCTATTGAAAAATAACATGTAAAAAAAGGTGTGCTTATCTTTTGAGAAGATATAATGATGCGTGTGCAATTGTCAATGATCTCGGCTTCTCCGTCTCGGTGCTCGATGACTGCCGCCGTATGGAGGAGCTGACCCTCTTCTACATGCTGCACTATGAGGCGTCGCTGTATGACACGCTCATCGTCGCCAACAATCAGATATCGAGGCATCACTTTGAATAGCAGTAGAAATATGTGTAAGTTCTTAGATTGTTGTTTCTTATTGTTTGCCTGTATGTGTTGCCTTTCCTCTGCCTGTGATACACGCCGTTCTTTTTGTGATGGAAACTGAGCCATATGATAAGCATTTGACAGTAAGAGAGTACTTCACTCTTGCTAAGTGCATGTTTTGGAAGGAGTATACATAATCAGTGGGTTTTCCTTATGTTGCCAGTGGACCTCTGGTAAGTAACTACTACATGTTGTTGGTTACTTTTTTTGTACCGGTGCTCCGTAAAAATGGTACTATGATGCATTTCTGAAGTTTTAGAAAATGATATCTTGCTTTACCAATTGTTCAGTCCAGTAGTGGAGTAAGCATGCCTTTTAATACTTGCTTATATTAGTGATTTTACCCTCCAGCTTGATATAAACCCACTAAGATTGGGGAAATCTGAAACAGAAAATAAAGAACATTCAGACTGGGCTCAAAAGCCACAACCGCTGACATGCAGTAAACTGACGATGCAACAAGATGGTTGAATGAAATGGACTATACATACTAGCGACTGATGGTTTCAGTCGAGGGATATGTGTAGTATCCCTTTTCCAGATCTTCAAGAGTTCTGTAAATTTATCACCGGCCTATCGTATGACAATTTTCAAACATGCTGTTTATTCAGTCAATTTGAGTGAGTTGATATTAGCATGTACCATGTGAAAGAAAAACATTTCCTGGTACATTGCATCTTTCAGCTTCCAGAATGCTCATCAGCATAAGTGGATGAGAGGCTTGGTCATGGAATCAATGGGAATGACTAGAAGTTAGTGAGCAGATGAAGACTTGAAGAGAGAACCTGAATTACGGCAAGTGAATATATCCCCTGCCGTCTTCAAGCTTGCCCGATCTGCTCGATAAATATATGTCCCTAGCTTCTCCTATATGTTCTGATGGGAAGTATATGTTCATGTGTCATGCAATGTAATAGGTTAGTGTGGATGTCATTTGCGCTCATATCAGATATTGTTTTGCCTTGGTCAATTAAGCAATATTGGTTAACAACTCCTGGTTCTTGTGTAGTTGATAGAGTAATTGCTTAGTCCAAGCAGTTTTGTGTATAGTGCCAAAGCATTCCATTATTATATGACAGAACTATCAAATGATGAGTGAGCTACCATTGTCTAGCGGCACTAATGTGCAAGGCAAAGAAACAAACGTGTACTTTTTAATTCATTATTTGAATTATTATCATGTGTACTTGGAACGTTTTGTTATATCGGTTTGGCAGTTATAAGAAATTAATAAATACAAATTGATAAAATTTGGAGAGTGGGAATTTGAGAATCCATCGAAATGACAATATATAAACTGAAGATGCAAACTTTTTAGAGAGGTTCTCCAAGTTGACATATAGATAGTCAAATGATACTTTCATTGGACTTTGCTGCCATAGGATTTGTTGGAGGAGGTGATAATAGAAGAAGGGAAAACTGAGACTAGGTTTACGCGGCGTATAAATTGTCGAGCAACATTTGTGTCAGACCGATGTTTTTGATTCAAAACTTTATTTTGTTTTTCTCCCGTTGCAACGCATGGGCATATGTCCTATCTAAAAGAAAAGTTTGGTTCCACATTCTGCCTCTGGCTTCGTCCAACGCCCTCTCGCACAGTTTTTTTCCGTGGTCTTCTCCCCATCGGTTCTTTTCCCTCAGCTGACGACCAATCGCAGTAATCAATCGGCAAGATTTAAACGATCAATTAATTACACGCTGAATCAGCGCTACTAATCAATCGGCCTCAATCAGCAATACTTATTATTTACACGCTCGGATTTATCAGTCACGGTCGCCTTCCTTGCTCTCGATCTAGGCATCAGCTGCAATAGCACAAAGATTGAGGCCGGAGCGCTGCGAGGGCACCAGTGTAGGCGTCGGCTATAGCGATAGCGGGCGATGACTAGCCTTGGAGGGCCAGTGACGCCGTCGCGGGTGCGGCCGCCGGAACGCGGCGCTGCAGATGGAGCCAGCATGTCGTCTACTCGAGGCTCGCGCGTTGCCTCTGTCCGTCAGCAAGCGAGCGCTTGACGATCGGTCATCAACTCGTCTCCGGCTTTGATTCACAGCTTTTTTTTTTAGAACTTGATTCACAACTTGTTGCATAAGAGAACGATCTGTGAAATCTGCCAAATTCAAGGCCTTCTCTAGCTCGAGCTGACTTCCCTACGAAATAACTCCTCCCAAGAACCCAGCTCTTCGTCCTCCTCCTCAAGCCCGGTCAGCTGGAGCCTGGAGGTCGCTTCCGCCTCTCCCATCCACAGCGGAGCTGCCTCCCTCGCGTGCTCTGTCTCGCATCTTCCATGGCTGTCCCCACCACATCTCTCACCTTACTTACACACACACCGCAATGAGGAATTGAGATTTTCTCTGTCCTTCTGCAGTGCGCTACTGCAGAGAACGAGCTAGGTCGGAGTTCTCAATTTCCATGCTGAGGTCTTTGCAAGGTTCTCGCCGCGGCTGCTCCGGCACCTCGGGTTTGAGGAGACGATGCGACGACAGTAACGACGTGGCGGACGCGACAGAGTTCCTCACCCGCATCTTGTCATCCAGAGAAGCTATGGGCCAGCGGTGGCGCTCCGTTCGGGCAGCGGTGCCATTCTCCGTGGCTTCTCTCTCTCCCACCATAAGCATGATAGCTGTAAGGCAGGCAGCGAGCGTGCTTGGAGTTCTCTCCTTCTGGATTCACCTAGCTTTCCATGGCTGTAATCTACCCTATCCCAACACACACTCTCTTGTAGGGTCTCATTGATGAAACAGGTCAACGACAAGGAGAGGTGCAGATGTCCCAATGCTTTTACCTGCTGAACTTTTGAATGTTGAAATCCTTTTACCTATTTTACTTTTGCATAACGAATACTAAAGCTTCCCAAAGTTTTAAATAGCGGGCTAAGCTATTTAGCGGCAACCTGCGAAAAAAGCTATGGCGCTTTTAAATCGCCGCTATAGCCCGCTATTTAAGGGTTTTGGTATCTTTAGCGTGCTAATTCACTTAGCGGCATGGTGCAGAAAATGCTATAGCGCCGCTATAGCTTTGCTATAACCCGCTATTTAAAACTTTGAAGCTTCCATAGATATTTTAGTACACACTATTGGTGGTTGCAGTATGCGTATTAATGCTGAATCGCTGTACCTCTTTGCAAAATTATGGGCACCTGATCTTGCAAAATTATATGATTATGATATTTATATTAGTGTGATATGATTATAGGCCCTGAATATTTCAAATATTTAGCTATTTGATTCTATTTGTTTTTCAATCAACCGAATTTAGTATTATAATCCGAAGGAAGCCAGCTTTTCATTTCCAATACGATATATTATTGGTGGCTTGCGGTTCTATAGGGTTAGTAAAAAGAGAGCAGGGTAAAAGAACCTCTCCGATATCAACAGTTGATGCAGGTTAAGAGTGAGAAAATTACAACTGAAATATGTAGGAAAGTGTCCGATGAATGCACATCATCTTCTAAGCATGCAAACGTCGACATTCATATTTCAACTTGATTCAGTTTTGACTTGGCACCGTCGTTGTGATGTGCCAGATATATCTTGGGGTTTTAAGTCTAATACGGCTAGGCCCATGGACATAGCTAAGTGAAGTCCTTTTACATTCACTATAAGTATATGAATATTTGTATCGCCTCTGATGTGGATTTATTGAAAAAAATATCAATTCAAGGTATTACAAATGAGCGCTTTTACGGTGATTGGGGAGTACTTCTGCGTACTTCTCAGTACTACCCCTCAAAATTATTTCAGCCATTGGTTTCACACAATTAATTACCATACTTGATTAACTTAGTCAGGGGTATTTTAGTTAGTTCACAGCCCAACACAGTTGACCCAGCCTGCATGACAAGCCGCTCGCGAAGCTCTGCCCAGACTCCAAATCCTGCACTTCATCACCGTTGTCGAGCAAGAGACCAGCTCTGAACCTCTCCTGCTTGGCTGCATCGGAGCATCTCCTGTAATCCACTGGCTGTAGGACGAACGAAAACAGCTTGGTGCTCCACAGGCAGCACAACGAACGGAACGGGAACGGCCGGTCGGCCGGCCGGGAGTTCACCTACAGAAATTATGCAGTCCAGGGTCTAGCGCAGCCCACCGGCAGCCGGCGCATCTGGGAGCCGCACGGTGGAGTCCAGGGCGGCACGGGTTTGAACTTGGCGGCGACGTTCTGTGAACTTCCCGGAGGCGCCGGGAAGGATATCGTCGACAGACTGCTCATTGTGGATTCTGAAGAGCGACATAGGTGAACTTTAGGGGAGGGAGGGCGCTGGTCAGTGTAGCAGGAAGGAAGGGAAGGGCGCTGGTCGGTGTAGCAGGAAGCAAGGGAGGGGCACCCCGCCGGTGGAGGAGCAGGGGCTGCCGCATGCCGGTTATGGTGTGGACAAGGAGTTAAGAGGCATCCCGGGGAGTTGAGGATGCAGGGACGCTGACAGACGGGGGCACATGGGGGAGGTGCAGGCTGGGCGGACGCATGCTGGAGGTGGAGACGGCGCGCATGGCGGAGGTGGAGTCGGCCGGCAGCGAGCGGTGGAGTCGGAGGGAGGCAGCAGAGTGGACGCAATGGAGGTTGGGCTCGCCAGGAATCAGTGGTGGTGCTACTTTTTTTTCTTTTTCTTTTTCACATGCTGATGATCGGCAAGAGGTAGGAGACGACGAGAATAAATCAGGAGTACTTCTTAGTACTTTCCGGTACTTTCTTTCTAGTACTTTCTACTACTTCCTATTTTTCCACCGCATGATTTACTTGATTCGACGGCTGGTAAAATCCCCAACCATTGTAAAACTTGTAATTACAAATATGTTTTGCAAAGTTGACCTCCAAAAAATCTCTCATTAGTGTTGCTTTTGCATGACGAAAAAGGTTCAATGCTCAATTTTATGGTGAAATGGACTTACATTGTCATTTGTGGAAGTCTAATTCACATAGTAATATAATCATGTAGAATAAATTTTATATCTATTAGTATCTATCAAAATTTTATGCTTTTTATCGTGAATGGATGGTATGTGGCAAAAAAATCTCATGATATAATTGATTTTGATCCCGTTGCAACGCACGGACAATTTGCTAGTATTATAAACATATAAGGATGCATTGACCGAATTCTTCTAGCTACAAGGTCAAATTAGCAAGGAAATTAGACCGACCATCATTCGTCGTTGATTTCTTCTATTAGTGAGGGAAATTAACAAGATTCGACTCATCGTGTTATCCATTCTCTGTTACGCAATGAAACATTGTACAAAAACCTTGTGGACGGTGGACTTTCTATTCTTGTGGATGGTGGACTTTCTATTCTTCAATATGTTGATGATATGATGCTTTTTATGAAACATGACATGGAAAAGGCACGAAACCTGAAATTAATTTTATCAACGTTTGACCAACTTTTGGGTCTAAAGATTAACTTCCAAAGTGAATTATTTTGTTTCGACGAGGCCCAAGACAACGCTACCCTATATGCTGAGTTATCGGCTATGGGCAAGGTCAGTTTCCAATAAGTTATCCTTGGCATCCCGATTCATTGCAGAAGGCTAACGATTGCTCAATGAAAACATGTTGAGGAAGACTTCAAAAAAGGTTGAGTAGTTGAAAAGGAAAATTACTGTCCTTGGGTGGTACTGTATATGATTATGATTTCCTTCTTCCAATTATTAAAAGGAGTCTTGCATGGATTGGATTATTTTCGATATGATTTTTTTTGACAACAAACAATATCACTATGATTTAAAAGCGCCACAGCCAATTATGCGGCGTGTTTGGGGGGGTGGGGGGATGCAGTGGTGGACCCAGAAAAAAATTAGAGGGTGGGCACACATAAAAAATATTCGCGCAGCGATAATTTTTTTCAAACGGAGAATATAAATAACCAATCGATTCACAATACTGTAGTTCAATACATACGTTTCAAATGTGTGTGATTTCAGTACAAATAGTTTAACAGATGCAATGATCCTACAATTATAATGGAATCTTTTTTGCTTCATTTTTTCTAGAAAGAGACGCAAATTGTTATTTCTCTTCACAATCTATTTTACAATTACAACAGAAATATGTAAACAACATGTATTAGCAAGCTATTGGTTTCAATTACAGAATCTAGACACTGACCAATACCAATACATGGTAATAGTAACACAAAAAATGGGCATGCTTTCTTGTTCAGTAGTGGGGGCAGCCGGGCCGCACAGGGCAAGCTGGCGAGGGGAGGCGGCGTAAGATTCAGCCAGCGGCTGCTGCCGGAACTAGGTCTCGAGCACACACACACGCACAGAAGCAGAGAGAAGCAATGAATCGATAGATGCAAACGAAGTGGATTGAGGCCTGACCCTCACGGCCTCACACAGCCACACAAGCAACAGTAGCAGAAAAGGCCAAAACAACCAACTTGGGCCACGATTTGGAGTTCAGATTAGGGATAGTGTGAAATTTCCACAAAATTCTGGATGGGCCACGGCCCACCCGGCCCACCCTCCAGGTCCGCCCCTGGGGGGATGAATGATGCTCAGGTGGAGGTGTGTCCTGTAGCCAATTTTGGCATGGTTGTATTTATTTTCTGAAACAGATATCACTCACTACTCTCTACGAACATAATCTTGGGTCTTAAACTGATTAGACAAACGCATGCTGCTCATCTCTATTATCCTAGACAAGCCCTTATGAAGCTGCCTGTGTTGATGCAGAAAGAAAACTGAATGCAGTTTTGGTATAATGCTATTTTTCTGCGATGGCATGCAACTATGATGATGAAGGTTAGCTATAGAGCTGCAGGGAGAAATTTAGTGGGAGCAAATACTCCCAGCTTCCAAGCAACTTACAAGCTACTGAGTGCAATTATAATGAAACCATTCATGCCAGAACAGATTACACAAATCTACAGATTTGTTCTAGTTACAGGGGTGCAAATCAACGAGAAGATCAGACCCATGGTCACTCATCATCGTATCTGTTCATTCTGTTACACAACAAACACCATCCGAAAACCATGTTACTTACTCTTACTGACCACTCTTGTGGCAATTCATCTATTAAAGTGTCAATTCTGCACAAAACGAGCCTCCTTCAAACTACATGCACACAATGGAACTGATTTAAGGGCATTCCTCTTTGATGTACCATGGGTTCTGCCTGTTTCACCATCATCTAGGGTGTCTAACGTGAATTTGCAGAGCTGTTAAATGCTATCTTTCGTTGATCGTGCAGAGGTAACCACCCCTGGCGCTCCGTTCCAGGGGATACCTGGTGGCACCCTTCATGTACGCAAGGTGACTCATGGCAGCATCTCGGAGACCGGACCTGTTTGGCGCCTTTCCTTTCTTCCGCTTCTTTATCATAGTGCAATACGGATGGCACCCGCCGGGTTCGGGGCCGGGTTTGGCATACCCATACCCGTACCCGGCTCCTCCACCCGTACCCGCCACCCGCCCCATATCCGCCGGCGGGTCGAGATCTCAACCATACCCGCGACCCGGCGGGTACGCGGGACCCGCCCCGTACCCGCCCCGTACCCGACTGTGGCCTGTACGTTAGTGTCTTTAGTGGGCTAGGTCTCTTAGTGGGCTAGGTGCGTTAGTGGGCTTGTGGGCTAGGGGTGTTAGTGGCTTAGTAGGCAATGACATGTGGGGTCATTACGTTCTAGTCGGGTACACGGGTTCGCGGGTATGGGTTTGGCATCCCCATACCCGCACCCGCATACCCGATGGGTATGACATTTTCCTGCTAAGCATACCCATGGGGATTTTTCTAACCCAAACCCTCCCCATTTGAGGCGGGTACCCGTCGGGTTTGCGGGTATCGGGTACCCATTGCCATGCGTAAGTGCAAGTGCTCAGGGGGCCATCACTTCCAGCCCCAGGCCTCCTACAACATAATTTGCCAAGATGAAGTTTCAAGTTATACAAGTTAAACCATAATGATAGTTTGTGTCTGCTTAGTACGGTCAGTAAAAGTTCAATTACAGCACCAAAACCTAGCAGATGGAATATGACGGCAACACCCTATGTAAGGGGTGTTTGTTTGGGCTGTGGCTGGCTGTGCAGCTGTGAAGGGAAAGCTGCTGTCCAGGGGAAGCTGCTTTTCTGAGTGTCACTGTTTGGCAACTTGGCTGGCTGTCTAGCTATGTGTTGAGGAATTGTCTAAAATACCCCAGAGTTCTGAGTATATGTGTATATTCTGTCATTGTATATAGGAATATACAAGATTAAACATAGCAAACAATTGATAGATCCTCTTTTAGCTAATTCTGATGAGGACGGTGTATTCTTTTACAAATTATACCAGCCTGAAATAATTCATGAGCAAAAAATAAAATACGTGTACTGGACGGCCACACAAAAAAGAAAAAACAAGAATTAGTACTGGACGGGCAGTACCACTACACGTATGTGGGCAGGCAATCAGCGAGCTAGTAGCCACGTACTAGTCGACACGGCAGCAGTACTAGCTAGCCGCATGTGGACATGAGCAGAATGGTCGATGGCAGTTTTACGTAATAACTCCAAATGAAATGGGGAAAGAGAAATAACGGTTCAGTTTTCAAGTCAAAAGCTGCGGGAAGCCATCCGAAGCACCTCAAATGGTGCTTTCTCTCCCTAGTGCATTTTCGGTGTGGCTTTGGAGAAGCCCACTGCACAGCCAACCCGTTTGGCTGGGTTTGGTGGCTTATTTTTGTGGAAAGCCACCAAAAGCCCAAACAAACACCCCCTAAGGCTAGTGTGGCTTATTTTTACGAATGAAAGACACCAAACCGATAGAGAAACGAATGTCCGAGAACTTACTTCAACAACTTTTCTGAAGCAACTCTAGCAGCTTCAATGATGTCCTTGGTAGGTAGCCACTTTACAATCCTACCAGGATCACCTCGCATTGGTGAGTGGATTTTTACAAGCTGCACATGATTTTCTATATCAGTAAATGACCCCTTCGGTAGCAACGAACCATAGTTGAAGTTCTCAATGGATGTAAATACGGTTTAATTAGGTTAGAGGAAGAGAGACTAACACCAAGACATTCCATCATTTGATAATATGCTCTGCCATGTAGCGGAGTGTGTGCCTTTCAGGACTCTGAAAAGTATCTTGTCCTAAAACATTGTAACATGAACTGTAAGTAAAAGTGCATGCTTGAAATGACAGTTGACATGTAAATCACATACCATTCCTTGTAGCCTGGGTCTACTGTAAATCCATACATGTCGACACTGTCGCAGATGGAGAGAACAAATTCAAGAGCTTTAAGCCCAGTTCCTTTAGCGGAGGAACCAAATGATGTGCCTAGCATGAGGTATACCGGATTGGTTATTGGAAGTTCCTACATAACAATAATTCTGTCAGGAAGGTAACGGAACATGTACCCAAACCACCCTAATTTCAAAATACGATATAACTAAATTACCCGAATCATCTGGTTCATGGCATCATGTATTGTTGTCTTAACGATCAGTGCCTCCTGTTTTGTTTCTGCAACCATGAGAATTAGCGTTGCTTTTCATCTTGTATCCCACAGAAAGAGAAATATGTGGCGGGGACTTACCATCTAATTCAACAAATTTATCCAGTGCCTTTGCAGATCCTCGATTAAGAAGGCGAAATGTACTCTTTGTACCAACGTACTCCGTGTAGTTCTGCAATGCAGAAAGAACAAGTCAGGCAAGTGAAGGTGAAGAAATCAGAGCAGGAAACATAAGTATCTTAGGACAACCTTAACGGGTGCACCATTTTCTCTAATGACGACATCATAAGAATCAATCTCATCCCCAAAACTAGTGTTAAGAAGATCCCCGGAGTTTCCGACAACAGCACAGCTACCAAATTGCTGAGGTACATATGGAGATGTCTGAGGGAGAACCAATGAAAGCTTCTCCATGCAAAGAGTTCTGTTCCTGCAATTATTCCTGTCAAGCCAAACTTAAACATAATCAGTAATCTCTTTAATTAACCACAATGTAAGTCTTATGTGAAAGTGCAAAACTTGTGTCTACCCACAGAAATTTCCCTTTGTTGATCCTGCGCCATGCATACTCCTCCCAGTCATTTGGTAATGCATCAATGTACTCCTTTGTGAGTATTGTGGTACTGTTGCGAACCTAGGAGAAAAAATAGAACTTAGTGAGTGCATAAGCTACTAGTGTAATCCTGACAAAGTAACTGACAACACTCACCACTTGTGATGTTTTGCAAATTTTCACTGCATCCACTGTATTAATCACAAAGATATGATAGTAGAGTAGAAATATGCACACCTGCTCCCATGAAGCCATGGCTTCACATAGATTGAACTCAAACGCCAGCCCCTTCAGGCTCTCCAGTTTTTGGATCTCTCTGCATAACATCGGTCATAAGAGCTAAGAAAACGATCACAAAATAAAGGCAAGCTGGTCTAACTATGAGAGGAACAACAGACGCATGGTCCACGCTTTAGTAAAATTCTAGGTACAAATCAAATTAAACAACTGAAAGGAGAAATGCTCAGGTAAGAAATGACTGAGCACAGTGCGCTTACCCACTTAGAATCTGTGTCACTCGGATACTGTATTACAACACGACAGTAATCCTCTCCAGCTGCTTGTAGTCCTAGACCATTAGCATCCTGCAATATATTTTTAATCATGAGTATAACTTATATGAACCAGCGTGCTCATGATCTTACAAAGGAGATCATCTAGTAGCCAGCAACACAGTTAACTGGCAAGAATTGCCTTCTGTACATAAACCTGGATAGTTGCCAAACATCAAATTCGTCCCGACAATTAGCACTCTCTTACTACCAACCCTCCACATTTACTGAACACTAAGAATCACATTCACACCCATTCAAACTGCAAATCCAGAAACTACACACTGCTGATCCGGTAGAACTCATGCATTTCAGCGGCTCATGGCTCAGGTTATAACACAATGTAGCATCAAATTTGCACAAGACTATACAGCCGGAGTCCCAATTGGTTCTGCTAACGCAGCAGAAAATCGACACGATACAGGGGCAGTAAATAGATCGACGACAAGGTAGTGACTCACCACGCACTTGCAGAGCACATGTGCGCTTACCCACTTAGAATCCGTGTCACTCGGATACTGTATTACAACACAACAGTAATCCTCTCCGGCAACCGCTTGTAGTCCTAGACCATTAGCATCCTGCCATATTATTTTTATCGACTTATATGAACCAGCAAGCTCATGATCTTACAAAGGAGATCATCAAGTAGCCAGCAACACAATTCCTGGCAAGAATTGCCTTCTGTACATAAACCTGGATAGTTGCCAAACATCAAATCCATCCCAACCCTAGACAATTAGCACTCTCTTACTACCAACCCTTCACATTTACTGAACAGTAAGCATCACATTCACACCAATTCTAACTACATCTAGAAACCATCGAACATTCACGCTGCTAATCGGCTAGCGCTCCTGCATTTCAGCAGCTCCTGGCCCAGGTTATAACACAATGTTGCGTCGAATTTGCACAAGACTATACAGCCGGAGTCCCAATTGGTTCTGCTAAAGCGGCAGAAAATCGCCAGAATACAGGGGCAGTAAATAGATCAGCGACGTACCACGCACTTGCTGAACCCTCCCTGCAGCGAGGCGAGCGCCGCCAAGTCCGCCTCGGAAACCCCCGCGCCGCCATCTGCATCCACCACCCACCCCGACTCAGGGATCTCTCCAAGCGAAGGCAAAAAAAAAAAAGCAGAGGAGCAGAGAGGAGGGAGGTGCGCGGGGAGGAGGGTGTGTTACATGAGGAGAGGCCGGAGAGGTAGATGAGGATCGCGCAGACGCCGGAGATTATGGCGGCGGCGAGGGCCAGCTGGAGCACCCGCATGGCCGGAGGCGGCTAGGCTCGCCGGAGTTGCTTCGCTGTGGGAAGTGGGAGTGAGTGATGGGCCGAGGAAGCGGCGCTCCTATCTGACGCCTTTCAGCGTCAGCTAGCGAGCGTACGCGCACCCCGTGAGCTTTGTGGGCTCGGGCCATTTATGATAGCTAGAGAGTATCCGGACCATTCACGATTTTTTTTCTCTCGTTCAAATGCTGTTTCGCGTGACTATTGCTCTTCATGACACAAATTATCTCTTTTCAAAGGTACCAATGAGTCTTTCGAAAGGTTGTTTTAGTCACCATCATAATGACCGGATACTCAAACTACTATATATAAACTTGATTTATTACCGAAATAATTTTCGACTTGTTGATCTATTGTACTACAAAGCAATTTTTTTAATCACAATTGACTTTTTGTGACACAAAGTTGCGTTCTCGAAATAGATCTCAGTTTATCGGTCAATTTTATAAAAGAAATAATTCTCAACTATGAAAATTACTTCTTACTATAATAATTCTCAACTTGCACATTCGTTCTACAAAAGAATCTTTATATCACGGATTGGCTTTTCATGACACAAAACTGTTTCTCAACAAGTTTCTCTTTCCAAACATGCTAGTTCATGCCCTCTAAATCTTGGAGAAAGTTTTGAATTACTATTTTAATACTATGAAGAGTAACTATATATTTGTAACTTGTTCCCTAATCAAACATTTCCTAAATATATCAATTTGTGCTAGAAAATCATGTTTTTACCACAAAATTCTTTTATGGTGAAAAAAGGTTTTTTTTTAAAATATCTTTGCGAGAAAAACTATGGTGAACAACAATTTGGAGTAAGATGCTCGGTTTGGAAGTTTTGTATTTTTTTCAATTTTAAACTAGCTTTACATTATTCCATATGGATAAAAGTGGGCAGGAGAGGGCGTGGGATGCTGATACCAGAAGCTTATGAGCGCTCTCAAGCTGCGTCCATTACTTTTATTATGCTTTTTAACTTGTAGTTACATATGGATTATATTGTGGTCGTTTATCTCGTCTACACTTTGAAACACAACATTAAATAACTAGAAAAAAAATCCGTAGACATGCATTGATTTTAGGATTAACCGTATCAGTGCGTTCCACCCACTGAATTTAATATGCATTGTGAGTACCATCATTGATAAGACAGATGAATAGGACGTATAGGAAAACTTATCTTGTCTTGTCTCTACAAGCATGAGCCTAGTTTGATCGAGAGTTGTGTTACACGAAGAAACATGAGAAAACAGACGGACCAAAGTTGTACAAGCACATTACATAGAATCCAATATTTCGAGCTATTTCGATAACCTACTTTATCTAAAAAAAAATCGATAACCTACGGCTACAATAGCATCTTAAGAGTTGCGCTTCCGTGGGAAAAACGGCCCGTAGTAAAACAAAACGAAGTTTGTCGCGCAGATCGTCGCCCAGATCGACCCCGCCGCGAGATGTAGACCTAGTTTGGCCCGTGCATTTTGCCGTATCAAGCGCCTGCACCAAAAATATAGATACAAGATAGATTATTTTTAGATAAGTCTAATCATTATTGTTGGAGTCCTCATGCAGTTTGCCGTATCAAAACGATTTTGTACTTTCGAGATTCAAGAGGGAATGATAATTAGTACAGTAGTAGTTTGTATTGGGCTGTTGGGTTTTAGGAGAACATACGCTGTGCGTTCTTGATGCGCGGCAACCTCTGACGTGTACGGTCGGACCGCTAGATGACCCTGCGCCCAAGTTCTTTTGATCAGAAAAAAACATAGCCATGCATACGAATCGCAATGCAAGATTTGCAATATTCTCAGACTTGATCTCTCTGGATTAATCGACGGATGGATGGATGATGCGAACCTGTGCCATGGTGTTGCGGCCGGCGCCGGTGATCGAAGGCTGGCCTCCGGTAGCGATTCGCCGCCTGATCGTCTGCATCACCAGCTGACGCAACGCCGCCGCCGCCATGGGTGTCGCTACTGGCTAGCTCGATCGAAGACGACGATTGTAGGTGGACGACCGATCTTCCGGTAGCAGTACGATGTGGGTCTCGATCGGCTGGTTCGCAGCTTAATAAATAACGTGGGCCTTGGATGCCGAGTCGGGGACAGACTCCACTCCTCCCGGCTCCGAATCCAACACGAACAATCGACCAACCGGCGGTACCGGGCCGAGCCATATTATATGGTAACACGATGTATTTATTTTTTCGGTTTTGCTAATTCTCAGTCAGCTGAGAATTAACTTAATTCTCAGTTAACATTTAAACCGTCAGATTATGTGTGGAGATTCGTGTACGGATTAGCCTTTTTTCCCTGTTGTTTTGTTGCCGGGCGGGGCTGTCCGTGCGCATGAATGGGCTGCTCCTGCTGTGGGCTTTCTCTTTCAGATGTGTCCCATGATGTCTAGATTCCTTTTCCCATTGTTTTTTTATTATTACTTTTACCATTATTTTTTAATTATTATTACCCATGCATGCAGCAGGTGTTTTAAATGGCGTACATCTTTTTTGATTTGTGTTTTTGTCTGACTGGATTGTGGCGGCTAGGTAGGCTAAGGCATTTTTTTTATTTTTCTCTTCCTTTGTTGTTTTTGTGTAATAAGCCAAGTTGACTTTTGTCTTTTATCGGATTTTGTATATTTGTGTGTGTTTTTCTGTATATTTATTGAGAAATGTTTTCGTTTGAAAATTTTGTGGGCCTTAGTGCGGGTTGTACCTGAGAAATTTTTACGAGTTGTAAGTGGTGTTATAACTGAGATTTTTTCTAGTCGTAAATGCGGTTGCAACTGAAAATTCCAGTCGTAAATGGGATTACAACTGAGATATTTTACCCATTGTCGTTGCAAATGAGATAGTTTTCCAGTTGCAAGTCGGGTTGCAACTGTGATTTATTTTTCAGTTAAAAGTCGAGTTGCAACTAAGATTTTTTACTTCAGTTGCAAGTCGGGTTGCAATTGAGAATTTTTTTTCCAGTTGCAAGTCGGGTTGCAACTGAGATTTTTTTCCAGTTGCAAGTCGGGTTGCAACTGAGATTTTTTTTTCAGTTGCATGTCGGGTTGCAACTGAGATTTTTTTTCAGTTGCATGTCGGGTTGCAACTGAGATTTTTTTTCAGTTGCATGTCGGGTTGCAACTGAGATTTTTTTCCAGTTGCATGTCGGGTTGCAACTGAGATTTTGTTTTCCAGTTGTAAGTCGGGTTGTAACTGAGATTTTTTTTCTAGTTGCAACTGCGGTCGCAACTGACATTTTTTTTCTAGTTACAAGTCGAGTTGCAACTGACATTTTTTTTTCCAGTTGCAACTGCGGTTGCAACTGAGATATTTTTCCACTTGCAGGTGGGGTTGAAACAGAGTTTTTTCAGTTGCAAGTGCAGTTGCAACTGAGATTTTTTCTAGTTGCAACTGCGGTTGCAACTGAGATATTTTTCTAGTTGCAAGTCGGGTTGTAACTGAATTTTTTTTCCAGATACAACTACAGTTGCAACTAAGATATTCATTTGTGTAACTTATTTTTTTCAATTATAAGAGTACTACTCCTTTACCGGTTATAAGTGTGATTTTCGTGTTCCAAACGGCTTTTACCGGTTTATATCCGTCTTAACAACAGCAAGCAAAAAAAAAACCTAATAAATACTGCACCCAATCGTACACGCTACCTCTCTCTCCTAGTCTGAGCTAGCTAGCTAGTACAGTAACAGCATAGTGGGCGGCCGGGTGCACGCATGCGTCTTCCTAGACGGATGGGAAATAAACAAATCACTATGGAAGAGCCGGTCACGGTCACGGCCGGTCGTGCGGATGATTTTCGTTACACACATGGACATGTGGCTGACGTCAGCTGATTGAGAATTAAGCTAATTCTCAGTCAGCTGAGTATTAGGCGGACCCTTATTTTTTCAACGGAGAAGTGGTATGAAGGCCGTGGAAGCGGGTGGAAAATTACAAAGAGATTTTCATAGGACGCGACTAGGCGCAGGGCGCCCTGCGCTTAGCTTATTTTCAGGGCGGGCTGCCGTGTGCGTTCGGGCACGACCAAAAATTTAGCCGCATGCGGATGCTAATTATGTGACCACTAATTACATGCAAAATTAATGCTCGAATTTTTGCCCCGCGCACCTGGCCAACCAAATTAGCATGCATGCAGTAAATGACAGGATTGCTGATGTCATCTCGCATTAAATGCAAAACTCGAAAATTTAAAATGTTTTGTAGCTCAAACTATTTATCCGATTTAAGATCCGTTTTCACCGTTGGACTAGTCGCGTCGAGATCTTCGAAACTAGATCCCATGTTGATATGTTCCGACGATATTTTTTTTGACCCGAAAGTTACCAACGACTTAACATGTAAGTTACCAGTCTGTAGTACGTAAGTTACCATCATACACTATACAATGGATGGTAACTTCATCTGTCTAGAGAGGGTTACTCTATCGGTGTAGGGTGGGTAACTGCATCACCATTGGACGGTAACTCTATCAATTTAGGGTGGGTAACTCTATCGGTCTAGGGTGGATAACTCCATCAATATTGGGTGGTAACTGTATCAATTTAGTGTGGGTAACTCCATCGGTTTAGGGTGGGCAACTCCTTCAGCCTATGATGGTAACTCAATCAGTCTAGGGTGCGTAACTCAATCACTAATGTGTGGGTAACTCCATCACTATTGGTTGGGTAACTCTATCAGTCTATGGTGGGTAACTGCACTACTACTGGGTGGATAACTCCATCAATATTGGGTGGATAACTTCTTCAGTCTAGATTGATAACTCCATCACTACTGAGTGATAACTCCATCAATACCGGGTGGTAACTCCATCAGTGTATGGTGAAAACTCCATTAGTCTATAGTGGGTAACATCTTTAATACTGGGTGGTAACTTTATCACTACACGCTGGGTAACTTTCATGTTATAGTGTTGGTAACTTACTAGTTATGGGTTGGTAACTTTCGGGTTCAGAAAAAAATCATCAGAACATAGCAACATGGGATCTAGTTTCGAAGATCTCGACGCGACGAGCCCAACGGTGAAAACAGATCGTAAATCGGATAAAAGGTTTGAGCTATGAAAGTTTTTGAAATTTCGAATTTTACATTTAATGCAGATGATGTCAGCAGTTTTGTCTTTTTCTGCATGCATACTAAATAGCCTCCACATAGACTTTTTCCGGGTTGGTAACTTACATGTTATGGGGTTGGTAACTTTTGGTTCCGAAAAAAATTTCGTCGAAATATATCGACATGGGATCTAGTTTCGAAGATCTCCACGCGAGGAGTCTAACGGTGAAAACGAATCATAAATCGGATAAACGGTTTGAGCTACAAAACTTTTTGAATTTTCAAATTTAGCATTTAATGCAGGATGACATCATCAATTTTGTCTTTTTCAAACACTCAAACCTGTTCAATCTATATTGACTTGGTCTACATAAATCTCAACCACATATTCCGTTATCTACGGTCCATATTCCGTCTATGGATTTGCCAACCGTAGGGCGCCCTATGATTAGATTTTCCCTTTTCATATGAATATTGGATTCCAATTTATATGATTTTTTTCTAAGAAATCTCTTTAGATCAAAGAACTGACACCTCCAAAAAAAATTATGGATTGCATTTCTACACCCCAATCTCATATGAATTTTAGCATCCACTCTAAACTCTTTTTTACACTCACTCGTGTAATATCGAGACATGTTTCCTGTGTTTTTCCTATGTTTCATCCAAATGACTATTCATTCAGTTTTCCTTTGTTTTGTAACAATCTGTTTTGCACCTGTAATCCTATCAAATTCCTATGTTTTTTAATTACTCTGTTTTATAATCCTGTGATCCAAAGAAGCCCTAAAACACATTGCTCATATTTACAGAATAAACCCTACAAGTAAATCAAAAAAAAAATCGGGCCTTGCCACATCCCGAATTTTGACCCTATAAAATTTTCTTTGACAAAACCAAAATTTGGATTTGAATTTGGATCTTCTGATCTTGGCACCTCTATTTTGTTCCCCATTTCCAAAACCCCAAGATTCTCAAATATTTATCTTATCTTTAAATGCAAAAAGGGCCTAAACCCTAACCTTCCAAAGGAAGTTTACCTAGGGTGACTTCAAAAATTCCCCAAAAATTCCAGAGTGATCCCCGGCTAGAGTAGAACATATTTATGCAAAAATATTGTATGACTTGTTAGGAAAAGATTTGACTTTTTGCCTGATTTGATTTCTGCCTAAAAACCCCAAAGCCCTAGCTTTTCAAAGGAAGTAGGTCAAAACCATCTTCGAAAATTCTACAAAAATTCAGGGAGGATCCCTAACCAGTATGTAATCCAAATATACAAAAATATCCCATACCTTGTTAAGAAAATATTTGATCTTTTCCTATCTAAGTTTCTGCCAAAAATTTCGGTTATTTTGAAAACCCCATAAATCATTTCTCCTTTTCATAAAAACTCCCAAAATAGGTGCTCATAACCATTACCTATCTCAGGGAAAATTTTGGTCTCAATCCCATTTGATTTGAATCCCCAAAACATGATTTTGCTTTTTGACCGAAGGTGTTCGATGAAATTTTTGTATAACCAAAGTTTCGAATCTGGAAAAAGTTTCTTCTGCAAACTTGTAGGATTTTGAATTTGCTGCAGGGTGACGTGGATAGTTTTTCCGTTTGGTCTATAGTATGAGAGAAACAAGCCCATGCCGATCTCGGCATGGCCAGTGGCGTGGCCACCGCTGGCATGTCCAGGCCAGACGGGCGTCGCCGGTTTCTGGTCGTCGCTGCTGGCCCTCCCCCTCTGCTCCCCTCGCGCCCCCAGCTCCCCCAGCTCCCCCTCGACCCCCCCATCATCCACTCGTCGCCGACACCCTCCCCTGTGCACCGTCGGCCGCAAGACGACGCGCCGCACGCACAGGAGCCGCGGGACCCCGCTCGCCTCTAGCCCCATGTGCGCCCATGCCGTCGACCCTATCCACTCCCCGCGCGCGAATCCCGTCGTCCAGCTCCGCTCTGCAACAACACCGACGGCGCGCCGCCCGCTACAGCATCGACGGGATGCCCGTCGACACGCCACGGCCGCCTGAGCGCCCCACCCGCCGCAAGTGCCACGCCACCCCCAGGTCCTATCCCCTGCCCCGGTTTCGCATCGACAGGAAGGCCTGCAGCTACACCGACGACGCGAAGCTCGCCGTCTCGCCACTGCCGCCCGGGACACCTCACCCGCCACCTCACCGTGCTCCCGTAACGACCACCCCCTCGGGAGGCTATAAAGGGAGCCCTCGGTCCCCTTTGAGCACGGCAACACCTCACTCTCCCCCTCAGCCCTCTCCCCCTCCGTTATCAGCCCCTAGGAAGCACCAGAGCTCCGACGACGAGCTCACCACCGCCGCTCGGCCTCCAGCAAATTCCCTACTATGAAGACCCCTCCTTCCCAATTCCTTCCACCCCTAGCCTCCCTAGAACACCATGAACCCTAGGCCGCACTCGCCCGGGTGATTGTTGGCCAGAATCGCCGTCTCCGTCCTCGACCGCATCTCGGCCGCCGCGGTCAACGACGCCGCCGCTGCTCCAAGCCTCCCCGCCTCCCATGAGCAAGCCGACAGCAGGCATCTCACCTCCCCGAGCCTCCCCACTCCCTCTCCCTCCCCTCTCCGTCGCCTCGGCCGCCAGGGAGCGCCGCCGGTGAGTTCGTCGTGCCGGCGACCCCGTTCTCCCCCCTCTGTTTCTTTTTTTTTCTCTGGCGCGCGCCGCTGATACCCACAAGTATAGGGGATCGTTGAAGTCTTCGATGTGTAAGCATAGTATCGATCCCACGAGGAGTAGAAGGTATAAGTATTTATCCTCTCAAATAAGAGTGTCACTTCACTTATTATCTATGCACTAGACAAACTAAAATGATTAAATGATGCAAGTGTTTTTGGGTTTTTGGTGTATAGATTGCAATAAAGTAAAATGCTGAGAATGCAATACGACAAGTGAAAGCTCTCAAAGAGAGAAAGCCCAATCCTCTATGCAGCAAGAGGACAAGCTCAAGTGTGTGTTTCTTATAGGTGGAGAGAGTTCCCAAGGGCTAATTAGACTTCATGGCATAAATATTTCTAGAACAACAAGGTAAACATTTTGTCAAGTTTTAATCTTCTTTGGACGGAGCAATAATTAGGAATAGCTAATAAATAAACTACACCTCTTATGATGGCTCAAGGTGCCAAGTAAATGACTACACAAGAGTTATTAAGACATAAAGTCCCACCATAGCATTAATCTTTAAGGTCCCCGATACTAATACCCCATAAAGTAACTTCATAACTTGGTATCAGGTTTACATGTCCCCCTAAGACCTCCTCAATTCATTACATCATAGTGTTCTCCTATGAGCCCATATAGGTGAAGTGATATGCAGTCGGCGTTCGCACGACACCATCATAGAATTACATCAAAGATAAAAACTAGACAAGATACCAACACATGTTATATAAAAATCATTGCCAATTCATCCTATGCCCCCAGGAACATGAGAGAACTACTCGCAACGCCAATACATGATATGATTCAGTGGTACAAGTGATACAACACAATCTGAAACTATGATCTCCCCACAAAACAATGACAAGTAGCAATTCACAAACATGTAAAATAGCACTTAGACAATGGCTAGGGATCAACCAATCTCAAACTATGAGGGGGATGAAGTGGATCACGAAGATGGTGATGAAGATGGTGATGGAGATGGTGCTGGTCTTGGCGGTGGTGTTGATGGAGACTCCGGAGGGGGATGGAGAAGACCTCCGGAGGTGGTTCCGGCGGCGTTTCCCCCCTCCGATCTTCTCCGGTCGCAGCCTTCTGTCTCTTTGTTTCTGGTTTTGTGTTTCTCCGCCGCCTCCCTCTGGAAAATGTTGGGGGACTATTTTTATAGTCGTTTTTAGGTCACGAGGAAGCTTCTGGGCGAAGGATCGATGCAAACGGAGCCACGAGGGCTAAAATAGGTGGGCCCACGCGGCTACAGTATCGGGCCGTGTGGGGCACCCCCTTTTGGCCCTCCAGCCTCCGTTCGCTTGCTTCTTTCGCTCCTAGGTCTTCCTCCTTCTAAAATAATGATCCCCATAAATTTTCAGCTCATTTGGACGTCGTTTGGGTCCCTGAAACATCAAAATATAGAAAATAGGGTTTTCTGCCAATGCAGGGTTAGTTCCAAATAAATGGAGAAACTGTGAATTATCCCCGAAATCATTATAAAACAATGATATAACCCTTATATGATGCAAATATGATTGAAATATGAGAATTATAATGCAAAGTTCATGTATGCATTTTACATGCATCAACATCCCCAAGCTTAACTCATGCCCGTCCTCGAGTATGAAAGTGATAAAACTAACATGAACTTTGCAATATAATCAACAACATGGATATAAAAGATGATTGCTACTGATACATAAAGTCAAATGATTCATTATTCAAAGAAGTAGCAATATGCAAACAGTTTATAAAGTGATATCAAGTATTCAATGCAAGGATGTTCAATGATGGTTCACAAAGTATAACATAAAAGATAGTAATATGGACAATCTTACTTTTGCATACTTGTGGTCCATAGAGTGTAGATGAAAATCTGAATATAAAAGGTGGACACTTTGGAAAAGATATATAAATGAGTAGAGGTCAAACATGCATAAGTTTCATCTATCCTCCAAACTATTCTACTTAAGTTATTAATTGCAATGGTAATACTTGGTGTCAAGCTCTCATTCCCCTATCATAGCATCTTGAGTGATTAAAGTTAAATGTGAAAGCAAATATGAGCAGTGGCCTTGATAAAGTAAAGGTTAGATGTCTCATGCCCCTTGAATACAAGTACCTACACCATGATTACTCAACTTGGGAAACAAAGCAAGTTTAAGTTATCTATCATTGTAAGTAATAATGGTATCATCAAGAGTCTCAACTGGGGTACCTCTTGTCCCATGATATGGATCAAGCCCACATCAAAACAACAAGACAAACAAACATAATGAACAACCTCAACACCCTTTTTATTTGCCACTTGATATAGCTTTTTATAATAGGGTGTATCACAGAAAGTTCAAAATAGCATGTAAGTAAATTTCCACCATGAATGATGCATGGCTTAGATTAGCGGCCCAGGTTTCGCTCTAACCATTTATACAAACTCATTTAAACTTACTCTATTTCCACATTATTTCACCATGATAGGCATCCATAAACAAAAGTACATGATATCAACTAAATAAATGATGGAACATATTGAAAGCTTTGCATGTGACAGCACATGTGGGCTAACTCCCAACCTTAAACATTTATCAAGTCACTATCATCATAATATTAATCACAATGGTTCATGTTTATTAAATGCAATAAAAGTAAAGTGTGCATCAAGTTCGCGAGAGCTTTTTAACCAACTTTTCCCATTACAATAAATAACATAATCATTTTCATTTAGAGGCATAGATAACACAAATAACATGATAAACATACTTGGAATAGCATAAAGCTAATAGGTAGATATGGTGGACTCACTGGAAAAACTTTGGTTGAAGGTGTTGGAAACAAGTTTTTACTTGTTGGAATTTTTGGGCTAGCAAAAGGGAGAAAGATGACCATCTAGATGCATGCATGAGTGTCCATAGAACTAACTAATTCATGTCAAACAAGGTGAAATAACATACAGCATCAAAACATGAATAAAAGACAGCTCATGATAAAGCATTTGCAAATTATTACTCATAAAGAACCTCATGAATCATGCAACTATATGTGTCATTAAAAATCAACTTAGACATCCCTTTTCCCAATACAATAAAAGCATGCAAGATATTTTAACCCATATTTCCAGTAGCTTTCTCATATATAAATGATAGTGTGGTGGTCTCACAAAATAAAAATCAAAGCAAAAACAAACAAAAAGATGCTCCAAGTTTATGCGACAAAGTGCATTGATAGAAAAACAGAAGTTAGACGTGTGCAAACCGAGAGTGTGTAGGTCCAGTGGGGTTGTCTTCACATCCCCAAGCTTATGGCTTTCACCATCCTTGGATAGCTCTTGGTGCATCTCCTCTAATCCCTGTGAAAAAACTTCAAAACACTGTTTGTCCCATTTCTTTTCTATGGGGTGACGTTAGTAGTGATAGACAAACGCATTGCTTGCTGCTTATAATCCTTAGAAAAAAATTTATATGGATGTCCAGAAAGTGTATAATGTTGTATGCCTATTAATAAACTCTATTGGATCAACAAGATTCAAGTTAAAAGTTCAAAACATGCATCAAACAATACTGGACAGAATCTGCCCAGAAAACTGACAGCAGCAAAACGTATTTTTCTACCTGACTTACACATGTCAAAAAATTCTGAAACAATTCATACATACATAGTATGAAAATTTGAAGTTATAGTAAAAATATCAGCTCATTCAGAGTTACAGAATAAGAACTAAAAATCAAACCGTGCACAGACCTGTGCTGGAATGAAATCTCCGCATGCAAAATAACAACTTTCTAAAACCAAAATGGGTAAAACTTGGCACTTTATTAAAAATTCAACAAACTAAGCTAAAAACTGAGTCTCTTGTTACAGTAAGAGGACACAGAGAAGATCAAAAGTAAAAACAACCGGGTTGCCTCCAGTAAAGTGCTTTCTTTACAGCCATATAGCTAGGATTACTTACTTGGTATCAAGATGGTTGGAGTGAGGTGGCTTGGCATCCCCCAGCTTAAATTCTTGTATGTAGGGTGAGCCTAGGGGTAAAATCCCCAAGCTTGAGTGTTTTTCCCTCTTGATCTTTGTTTATCACCCTCAGCTCTTCCACTTGAAAGTTCTCTTCACATATAACTCATCATAAAACTTGATTAGAGGGGTTAGTGTCTCCATAAATGAAGTCTCCATAGGTACAGCAAAGACATATCATGTGTTTATTCTAAACATTAGCTAATATTACTATGGTTGTGTTTTGCTCTTTGATCAATAGAGCCACACAAAACACAAGTAATGAGAGTAATGCAAAGTAAAGACAGAATCTGTCAAAAACTGGACATCCCATAAAGAGTGAATTTTCAGAGGCACTTACGTTGCTCAAATCAGAAAACTTTTAACTAATGAAATGTGTATTAATAGATGAATAATTCTGTCGTAAAATATCAGGTCAAAATTCCTCTTCTGTGATTTTTAACATTTTTCGCAGTGTAGCTTAGGAATCTGTTTTCTGGACAGCAAATCACTATTGTTCAATCTTATCTTTCAAAAGAGATTAAGCTTGCCATTAAGATGAAAAATAAGATAAAAAGGTGTGGTTACAGTAGTAAACAAACACCTTGACTATTGTTATTTAGTTTTAGCTTTGGGAGAAGTTTTAATGATAGAGACTTTGCAATGGTTCCTTTGGCATGAACAACACATGTTCAAGGTCGACCCCAACATCTCCATTACTCATCCTTCTCATTTACTTTCCCAAATTTTATATAAAGTGAAAATCTTAAAATAATTGTTAGAAAACAGTAGGTAAAGTTATTTTACATGTTGTAAGGATATAAAGGTGTGCTCAAACAGAATTGGAAGTTAAAGCATAAGGAACACACCACAAAACATTAAACCATTAACTTTTAAGTCTAACTCTTTTCCTATGCATTGGTATTTTATATATGAATAAATAGCAGCAATTTTGTGGTAACCAATGCATGTAATGATCATTAGATTGTGTTTTAAATAACATAGGAGCATAAAGATAAGCCTTTCTTCCTCTCTCATAATAGTTACAAGTAGTGGAAGCAAATTTGACAAAAGAACTATTAGAATGGTGCAACTTTGCAATCTTAGGAACATATAGAGGATTATTAAAACTATCATGTGAGCTATTAGTGTGTTTTCCCCTATCAAAATAATTGCAAGAAGCACCATAAACATGATGGTTATGGGTGAAATGGTTATTAGTGTAAGATAATTTCAGCCCACATAAGTACTTTTCAACATATAATAGCTTCTCCTCCATGGTGTGAATAGGAGAGTTTGGAAATAAAGTAGGACTCTCATGAGTGAGAGTATTATCACAAGCAGCAAGTATATCATTTTTATCCTCACATAAAGTAGTAACAACTAAACATGGAGGATTATCAATAAGCATAGGACAATCATCTAAAGCATTATCATATAACATGTCTAAACCATGTTCTTCATCATTTTTAAAATCATTATCAATAATGTTCTTATTAGGCATAGGTTCATATTCTTTCTCATCATCAGAATCACAAAAGCAAAGTTTATCATCAGCAAAATCTTGAGTGTTACCCTCATCCATAGGTGGTGAAGGTGGATGTTTCCTCTCTTCATTCTCTAGTTGTTCATCATTTTCTACATCTTCTTGCTCTTCACTGTCCTCCTCTTGGGGCTGCATGGGCATCCCCAAGCTTAGGCTTTTGTCGTCTTCTTCACATACTTCCTTTTCCAAGCTTATGTTTTCATCATCCTCTTCCTGTAAAACATTAGATATTCCTTGGGCATATCTCTTCCTTGTGTCAACAACATAGATATTTTCATCAAATTCATCTATGCATTTATTAAGGAGATTAGTGATAGTAACTTTACATTTAGAAGCTATAGGGCAGGTTTCATGTTCATTAATGAAGGTGTTTAATTCATATGCCCCCGTGAAAAGAACGACTTGCTCTACTTCTTTCATCCCTAAGTGAGCATAATTTCCTGTATGATAAGATGCAATAACAGGTTCATCTTTATTGGAAGGGCATTGGAATTCAAAGTGTCTAGAGTATTCAGAGCAACAAGTTTCTTCCTTATGACAATTAAGCAGTTTACTAGCAATTATATCTAGAACCCCCATGAACATTCCCAATCTTTTCCCTTCATATGGTTCTCTAAATCGAGCAACTTTCCAGGCATTTTTAGAATAATTTTCCATTTTTTTAATTTTTTTGGGGTTTTGATAAATGCAAAACTAAAGTAAACTAAACTAAATGCAAAACTGAAAGTAAACTAGAGTATATGCAAAACTGAAAATAAATATCTAGTGCAAACAAGTATAAAAACTCAAGCGCTACACTCCCCGGCAACGGCGCCAGAAAATGTCTTGATACCCACAAGTATAGGGGATCGTTGAAGTCTTCGATGTGTAAGTATAGTATCGATCCCACGAGGAGTAGAAGGTATAAGTATTTATCCTCTCAAATAAGAGTGTCACTTCCCTTATTATCTATGCACTAGACAAACTAAAATGATTAAATGATGCAAGTGTTTTTGGGTTTTTGGTGTATAGATTGCAATAAAGTAAAATGCTGAGAATGCAATATGACAAGTGAAAGCTCTCAAAGAGAGAAAGCCCAATCCTCTATACAGCAAGAGGACAAGCTCAAGTGTGTGTTTCTTATAGGTGGAGAGAGTTCCCAAGGGCTAATTAGACTTCATGGCATAAATATTTCTAGAACAACAAGGTAAACATTTTGTCAAGTTTTAATCTTCTTTGGACGGAGCCATAATTAGGAATAGCTAATAAATAAACTACACCTCTTATGATGGATCAAGGTGCCAAGTAAATGACTACACAAGAGTTATTAAGACATAAAGTCCCACCATAGAATTAATCTTTAAGGTCCCCGATACTAATACCCCATAAAGTAACTTCATAACTTGGTCTCGGGTTTACATGTCCCCCTAAGACATCCTCAATTCATTACATCATAGTGTTCTCCTATGAGCCCATATAGGTGAAGTGATATGCAGTCGACATTCGCACAACACCATTATAGAATTACATCAAAGATAAAAACTAGACAAGATACCAACACATGTTATATAAAAATCATTGCCAATTCATCCTATGCCCCCAGGAACATGAGAGAACTACTCACAATGCCAAGACATGATATGATTCAGTGGTACAAGTGATACAACACAATCTAAAACTATGATCTCCCCACAAAACAATGACATGTAGCAATTCACAAACATGTAAAATAGCACTTAGACAATGGCTAGGGATCAACCAATCTCAAACTATGAGGGGGACGAAGTGGATCACGAAGATGGTGATGAAGATGGTGATGGAGATGGTGCTGGTCTTGGCGGTGCTGCTGATGGAGACTCCGGAGGGGGGATGGAGAAGACCTCCGGAGGTGGTTTCGGCGGCGTTTCCCCCCTCCGATCTTCTCCGGCGGCAGCCTTCTGTCTCTTTGTTTCTGGTTTTGTGTTTCTCCGCCGCCTCCCTCTGGAAAACGTCGGGGGACTATTTTTATAGTCGTTTTTAGGTCACGAGGAAGCTTCTGGGCAAAGGATCGATGTAAACGGGGCCACGAGGGCTAAAATAGGTGGGCCCACGCGGCTACAGTACCAGGCCGCGTGGGGCACCCCCTTTTGGCCCTCCGGCCTCCGTTCGCTTGCTTCTTTCGCTCCAAGGTCTTCCTCCTTCTAAAATAATGATCCCCGTAATTTTTCAGCTCATTTGGACGTCGTTTGGGTCCCTGAAACATCAAAATATAGAAAATAGGGTTTTCTGCCAGTGCAGGGTTAATTCCAAATAAATGGGGAAACTGTGAATTATCCCCAAAATCATTATAAAACAATGATATAACCCTTATATTATGCAAATATGATTGAAATATGAGAATTATAATGCAAAGTTCATGTATGCATTTTACATGCATCAGCCGCGTACCGGTTCGCTAATGGGCCGCTGACCAGTGGGCCCAGCCCGTCAGACTTTTAAACATTTCCAAAGCGTTTTCCTTTTATTTTTCTCTGTTTTTAGAAAAGGCAGATTTTAGGGCTGACTTTGAAAGGCCATATCTCTCTCAAAAAAATTCAGAAAAATATGAACCTTTTTGCAGTAGCTTTGTTTTGGAATTTTCTATCCAATGGCACTGGTTTTGAAGGATTTTAAGTTCATTTGCTTTGGGAGTTGTTGAGTAGCTTTTGAAGGATTTATAATGCCTAGTTTTGATTTCTTTAATAGATTCCGACCATTTTATCGAAGGAGAAGTTGATCCCACAACAGAAGGCAAGCCATCAGCCCCCAACCATCTATTCCAAGTTGTCGATGCCTTAATTGTTGCTTGTTTGAGCGGTAGTTGCATCCCACATACCACACCCCATGCTTATTATTTCATGCTTATGATTTCATGCAATCTATTGTTGTCACCTTTATTTCATGTCTATTATTTTATGTGAGCCGTCAATGCTACTTTTATTTTCTGCAATACGATAAACTCATATTCCGTGAGTTGAGTTCCGGTACCCCGTCTAAATACACGTTTGGTCCTGCCCAAGTGGATTGAAGCGGCTACTTTTCCGTAGAGTTGTGGCGTCGTGTTGGACGGTACCATGCACCACTCCCCGTTCCGGCGACGATGGACTGGGGAAACCGCCGCAGTCAATGGAATGGAGGAACGGGATCGCGTGGACGCCTCCACTACCTTATGTAGTCGACCCGTGGCTGCTACTGGCCGGAGACATCTCCGTCCTCGCCCGGTTGACGCTAACCGATTGTGTTGTTTTATTTTCTTACTCGACCCGTGGCTGCTACTGGCCGGAGACATCTCCGTCCTCGCCCGGTAGATTTTGTTATTTTATTTTCTTACTCGGCCCGTGGCTGCTACTAGCCGGAGACATCTCTGTCCTCGCCCGGTTGATTTTATTATTTTATTTTCTTACTCGACCCGTGGCTGCTACTGGCCGGTGACATCTCCGTCCTCGCCCGGTTGATTTTGTTATTTTATTTTTTCTCAACCTGTGGCTGTCACTGGTCGGAGGAAACTCCACCATCGCCCGGTTGACCGCACTTTACCTTACTGCTATGTGATTATTTTATGCTCATGTATATCTTGTGGACTAACGTTTGTTGTTGTCTTATGGCTGAGAATAAAATTGACTAAAAAGATAACCACCTCCGTCGACTAGATTGAGTCTTATAGTGCCACTCGCCAAACACACCCGCACAACCATGCGTCGTTGAAATGGGCAGACCGTAGCTTAGTAGCCTATCAAGCCTCTTTTGATGCTACCCACTTGGCAAGTCTAGTCGGATACTGCATAGTTGTGGTCGGGGCTAGTCTTGTGAAGGTTCCGGAGCTAGGCATTGCTCATGAGTTGGGGACGTGCCGGATTCACTTCGTCATAAGACTTAGCCCGAGTGGTAAGTCGGTAGCTACACAAGGAGTGTCTTGGTAGAGCGGACGGCTACGGGGGAATAGGTTTGTGCTGCAGGTACCGGCGGTACAAGCTTAGACCCCAACGTGTGGATAAATGTTGCAACCTCTCGAGAGTGTCAAAGCTAGAATCTAGTATTGTTCCTACCTAAGGAACGGTGTTGGGTCCAGTCACACTAGAGTCAGTCCAGTCGAACACGGAGAAATAAATTCACTAAGTGGTCAGATTTGGCTAAAGTTGAATGAGCTGAAAGTGGACCATAGTTGGTCAAAAGCTGAGCCTCGAGTTGGACCAGAGTTGGTCAAGCTTGAGAACCTAAGTGTTGTGGATATCGTTGTGTGGAAATGAGACTCGTTCTCATAAGTCATGGTTTTCGTCACAGGTAAGTAGGTAAGTTAAGTCCAACCGTTAAGCTTGGACTCGCACTTGCACATGCCATGCCATATAGGATCGTTGGTTACGGTTGATTGTGGATTGATGTCTTGCGAGTATTGATGGGGGGATACTTTATAGGTAGGCCCATGGACCCGGAAAGTAGACCCGCCAAGACCAAGAAGGACAAAGCCGAGTCATGCATCAAGTCGCATGGGCTGGGCTGGATACAAGCCGGCCAAGGCCCATGACGGAAAAGGGACCCGTCAGGAAGGAGTCCAAGTACAACCCGGAGCCCTAACTTGGAAGGCCAAGACGTAGAGTAGGACTCCGTGTTCTAGTATGACTCGGTGTAGATTGTAAGTCCAGAGACCCGGCCACCTTTATAAGCGGGGTCCTGGACCTTAGATCGACAAGTTCTAAGCAATCCATAGTCGCCGACTCCCCAGAGAGGAGCCGGAGCCTTGTAATCGAGAATCCACCCAATCAATAAAGAGAAGCAGGAAGTAGGTCTTTACCTCGATCAAGAGGGGCCGAACCTAGGTAAATCTGTGTCCCTAGGCGAGATTAACCTCTCCTACGTACTTCGTTCATCAATGGCCCCAGAACTCACCTTCCCAGAGGAAGGACTTGCCGTGACAACCCCACGACAGTTGGCGCCCACCGTGGGGCAGTTGGTGCGAGGAGTTGAGATCGTGGGAGCCGCTCGTCGGGCCATGGAGAAACTCGCCATCGGGCGAGTCTACACTGATGAGCATGGAGAAACCGAGATCGATGACTCCGGCTGGACTCCAGAGATGGAGGAAGTCGACGAGGGTTATCAGCTTGTCTTTGGAGGGATCAACGTGTTCGTCGGCATGGTTTGCGCATCAGGACTTCGCGCTAACTCGGCTGAATCAGTACCAGAGCCTACAGTGATTGTCGAGTCCGACGGCGAGGAGTCGGTCGGTACATCAGAAGTCGGCATCATCGCCGAGCCAGAGAAACAACTTGCTGTCAATCATGAAGAGGAGTCGCTGGCGGAGCCATGTATGGAGCCAGATTACGACGCCGATTCAGAGTCTATCTTTCCCTTGTTCGAGGATCGGCTTGGGTATGGAATTGAGGAGGAGGATTACGCGGAGTCGCCAGTACGCGCCCGCGTCGTTGGAGTCTATATGTCTGGAAACGGCGGAAATCAGTTTGATCCAAGTCTACTGACAAAGGAAATCAATGCAAGCAATGCAGCAGAGCGGGCGGCTGAATTAGCCAGTGCTCATGCTGTGTTAGAGAGGCAGCTAGCGGAAATCACAGAGGCAAATCGCAGATTGGCGGAAGAGCGGGCCCGGGTCCAAACGGAGGCCCAGGTTGTGAGGAGTCGCCAGGAAGAACTCACCTCAATTCAGCATCGCAGAGCGAGGAGTCGCCTGCGTGGCGGAGTCATTGTCAACCCTACTGCTTTATTCAACACACCCAATGGTCCAGGCGCAGGAGCCAGGCTAGGGAGCTCATCAGCTGCAGGAGGCGGCGCAGGAGGAGGAGCAACACCACCACCACCACCACCACCTCCAGAAGGACCCGGCGGCAACGGTACCAACGGACCGCCACCTGAAGGAGGAGTCGGAGGAGGATCAACAGGTGGTATGGGACCTCCACCTGGTAGGTTTCGTATGCCAGAAGGGCATTACTCTAACCCAATGGACAACGTTCATGCGGCAACTATGAGACTAGAGAACATTGAGATACCAGAAGGACCAGCGGGACAGGAGACCCGCCGTGCTATTGAGATGCTAAAGACAGCGATGACTCAGCAAGCTCTTTATCCAGCGTTTCCAGATGCAAGTAGGCTGCACTCGACACCGTTCAACTCGGGTACGAGGAGTCGGCATGACGAGTCTCACCCGGCCAACTCTACAAGTGCAAGGCGCCGTGAACAAGAGAGGAACAGGGCAAACATACCAACTGCCTCACGAGCTCAACTGGTGGTTGATGAAGCAAGACAACGATGAGAGAGGGAGGTGGCCAGGGCACGGGAGGCTGAGAGGGACAGAGTCCTAGCTGGTCCAGATAACCAGCCTCAGCCAACCCGGGCGCACACAGAGGTGACTTTTCCTGGTACTTCTCCTTCACTAACAGGACCAGAGTGCCTGTCAGATGCCATCAGGTCCGAGTCTTTCCCCAGCGACTTCAAGGAGCCGCGCAAAGTTCCCAATTATGAGCCCAACATGGACCCGACTTCCTGGTTGGGCACATACGAGATGGCGATGAGTATCCGCAATGCCACAGGTAATCTGTGTGCCAAATTCATGTACCTTATGATGGAGGGAGCAGCCAAAGTGTGGATGCGTAACTTGCCTCCTAGATCAATCAATTCTTGGGAGCAGTTGAAGTCGGCTTTTGTACAGAACTTCCAGGGAACATGCAAAAAGCTTAGTACCATAGAGGACTTGGAGCGGTGTGTTCAGAGAAAGGGCGAGTCTGCAAGGCATTGGATGAAGCGGGTGTCGGAGATCATCAACTCATCGCAAGGACTCCCAACGATTTCAGTGCTAATGGCAATGGAGAGAAATTGCAGCTACAATCCCTTGAGCTGGAAGCTGGGTCGTATGAAGGAGAGCCTGAATCAAGGTATTCCCCTTACGATCGGCGAGATCATGGCAGGTGCTAATAAGCACGCTGCCACAGATAAAACAAAGGATCAGGAGGAAGGGCCTAAAGGACACGGTGTCAATGGTCAGAACCAGAATCAAAACCAGAATCGGAACCAGGGAAGTAACAAGCGGCCATATGGAGACAACTCTGACCTAGTGGCTAACACAAACACTGGGGTTAGACGCAAGGACAACAATTCTCAAGGGTATCAGGGGCGTAGGCCAACCACAGAGGAGATTTTAGCGAGTCCATGCCCTAAACACGCCAGAAACGGCAAGTGTGGTCATACCTTGGGACAGTGCGTGGATTTGCAGCGTGCCAGATTCCCAGGACCAGGAAATAGAGGCAACAACAATGGATATAGAGGAAACAACGGTGATGGAGGACCCGACAACCACGGTGGAGGAGCCGGCAATAACCCTAACCAACCTCAAGGAGGAGGTAACCAACAGGGCGGGTTCCACCAGAACCCGAAGCAGCTTCAGGATGACAATGGGCAATATTATGTCACAACTCGGCCACAGAACCCGAGTCATGGCAATTACCATGTCTTTACAACAAGCACGTCCAAGCGTGCCAAGAAATTAAAGGTTAGAGCTGTCAATGCAGTGGAGCCGGCAATCCCACAGTGGCTCAGGTGGTCAGAGCAAACCATCACATGGAGTCGGGCAGATCATCCACCAAGAGTCAATGACCCAGGGCAGCTAGCCTTGGTGGTGGCACCTCAAGTTGGGGGCTACACATTGAATAAAGTGCTCATGGATGGTGGAAGTAGTATCAACATTTTATATTATGACACATTCAAGAGGATGCAGCTGCAAGATAGGCAGCTAATACCCACTGAGACAGTTTTTCATGGAATCGTACCAGGGAAGTCAGCCAAGCCAATCGGTAAGATTTATCTTGAGGTTGCTTTTGGCACAGTGGAGAATTTTCGTTCAGAGATTATGCCTTTTGAGGTAGTGGACCTCAAGAGTCCATACCATGCTCTCTTTGGTCGACCAACATACTTTAAGTTTATGGCCAGACCATGCTATGTTTACTTGAAGCTCAAGATGCCAGGTCCAGCAGGAGTCATTACAGTTAATGGCAGCAGACAGATGGCATTAGAGTGTGAGCTAGGTGATGCAGCAATGGCCGAGACAGCTTGTGCTCAAGAGGAGCTGAAATTTTACAAGGCAAACGTGGACCCGGAGGACAACTCGGTCCTTAAGAAGCCAGCCACAGAGGAGAAGATGAAATTCAAGTCAGCCCAGGATACAAAGCAAGTCGACTTTACCCCTGGTGATTCTTCCAAACAGTTCACCATTGGGGCACACCTCTCTGATAAATAGGAAAGCGCGCTCGTCGAGTTCATCTGTGAGAATCGGGACGTCTTTGCATGGAAGCCATCGGACATGCCAGGAGTCCCGAGAGAACTCGCCGAGCACAGCTTACACGTTAACCCTAATGCAAGACCAGTTAAGCAAGGTTTGCGCAAGTTTCACGATGACAGGAGGAAAGCCATCGGAGAAGAGGTGGCTCGGCTCCTCGCAGCCGAGTTCATCAAGGAAGTCTTTCACCCAGAGTGGGTAGCCAATCCAGTGCTAGTGCCAAAGAAAACAAGAGAGTTGCGGATGTGCATCGACTTCACGGGTCTTAACAAGCATTGCCCTAAGGACCCGTTTGCATTGCCTCGTATTGACCAGATCATTGACTCCACAGCGAGGTCAGAGTTACTTTGTTTTTGGATGCCTATTCAGGGTACCACCAGATCAGACTCAACATAGAGGATGAGCTGAAGACGTCTTTCATTACGCCCTTTGGAGCATTTTGTTATACAACAATGCCCTTTGGATTCAAGAACGCAGGAGCTACATATCAGAGGTGTATCCAGAATTGTTTCAAAGAATAGAATGGAAGGAATATTCACGCTTATGTGGATGATGTAGTTGTCAAGTCTCAGAAGGCCGACTCTCTGATAGCAGACCAGACAGAAACCTTTGATAACCTGCGCAAGTACTAGATGAAACTCAACCCAACCAAGTGTGTTTTCGGAGTCCCTGTAGGCAAACTCCTAGGCTTCATTGTTTCAGAGAGAGGCATTGAAGCAAACCCAGAGAAAATCAAGGCTATTCACAACTTGCAGAAGCCGACTTGTCTAAAGGACGTTCAGAAACTCGCTGGTTGTGTAGCAGCTCTCAGCAGATTCATCTCAAGACTCGGGGAGAAGGCGGGTCCTCTCTACCGACTCCTGAAGAAGTCAGACAAATTCATATGGGACAAAGAGGCCGATGATGCCTTTGAGAACTTGAAGAAAACCCTATCATCAGCACCAGTACTTGCAGCTCCTATAGATAAGGAGCCCATGCTATTATATGTGGCTGCAAATGAAAGGGTGGTCAGTGCAGTAGTAGTTGTGGAACGATCAGAGGAAGGAAAAGAGTACCCAGTACAGAGGCCTGTTTACTACATCAGTGAAGTCCTCACAGAGTCAAAGCAAAGGTACCCTCAATGGCAGAAGTTAGTCTATGGAGTTTTCCTCGCAAGTAGGAAGCTTAAGCATTATTTTCAAGAGCATCCAATCAAAGTGGTGAGTTCAGCACCGCTAGTCGATATAATACGTAACAGAGATGCAACAGGTCGAGTCGCCAAGTGGGCAATCGAGTTGGTTCCTTACCATATCACATACGAGCCTAGGACAACAATCAAATCCCAAGCATTAGTCGACTTCGTCAATGACTGGACTGATTGTACATCCTCACCAAGTTCACCTTGCACCAAATATTGGACAATGCACTTCGACGGGTCCAGACAGCTAGAAGGCTCAGGAGCCGGCGTGGTTTTAACTTCACCAAAAGGAGATAAGTTGGCATATGTTCTTCAGCTGTATTTTGATTGTACAAACAATATGGCAGAGTATGAGGCTTTGCTGCATGACCTACGTCTGGCCAAGGAGATGAACATCAAGCGTATCAGGTGCTTTGGGGACTCGGATCTCGTAGCCCAGCAAGTATCTGGAACATGGGACTCGAAGGATGCAAACATGGCGGCTTATAGAAGAGCAGTCGAACAGATAGTCGGGTTCTTCTCTGGTTATCAAGTGGATCATATTGACAGACGCAAGAACGAGGCTGCAGATGCGTTATCACGAATCGGCTCTCGTCGGGAGAAAGTACCCCCAAACGTATTTGTGGATGAACTCCACCACCCATCAGTCAAGTTGCCCTCAGAGGAGGAGTTATCCTCCCCAGATCCTGAGTCGGCACTGGTGGCAGCAGTACGAGCAATACCAGCATGGACAGAGCCCTACCTTGCATATCTCCTTAGGGGCGAACTCCCACAGGATGAAGTCAAACAGAGACAGCTCATAAGACGATGCAAGTCCTACACAGTCATTGATGGCGAGTTGTACAGAAGGAGTGTCACTGGAGTCTACCAGAGGTGTGTGTCTCCAGAAGAGGGCAGGCAAATATTGCAAGAGATTCATGCAGGAGATTGTGGTCATCATGCATCCACTAGATCCTTGGTGTCAAAAGCTTTCAGGCACGGGTTCTTTTGGTTAACAGCACATCTGGACGCAGAAAAGATAGTGCGAGTTTGTGACGGGTGCCAAAGGTATGCAAGGCAAGACCACGTGCCAGCCCAAGAACTCAGAACTATTCCTATCACTTGGCCGTTTGCAGTTTGGGGGCTTGACATGGTGGGTCCTTTCTCAAAGTCGCCCTGTCAGAAGACCCATCTGCTAGTAGCAGTTGACAAGTTCACCAAGTGGGTGGAAGTCGAACCCGTCAGCAGAGTTGACGGAGCATCAGCAGTGAGATTTTTCAAGAAAATAACAACACGCTTTGGATATCCTCACAGCATCATTACAGACAATGGTACCAACTTATCAGTTGGAGAGATGGCCAAGTTCTGCGGTGAGAACAACATCAGACTCGACCTAGCCTCAGTGGCACACCCACAGTCCAATGGACAAGCAGAGAGGGCAAATCAGGAGTTGCTGAAGGGAATTAAACCTCGGCTCCGAGTCCCCTTGCTAAGAGCCGCCGGGTGTTGGGTTGAGGAGATGCCAGCAGTACTATGGAGTATAAGGACGACTCCTAACAGATCCACTGGCTTCACACCTTTCTTCATGGTGTATGGAGCAGAAGCCGTCATGTCTAGCGACTTGCTGCATGACTCGCCACGAGTCGCCAATTATGTCGAGACTGAGAATGAACTCGCTTGCCAGGACTCAGTGGATGCACTTGAGGAAGCAAGGGAGTTAGCCCTTGAGAGATCAGCAGTTTATCAGCAGGACTTGCGGCGATATCACCCACGCAGAATCAAGACTCGGACTTTCCAGAAAGGCGACTTAGTGCTTCGCCTTGTCCAAAACAGGGAAGGGATGCACAAGTTATCTCCACCATGGGAGGGACCGTTCTTCATAAGCAAGAACTTGCACAATGGGTCGTACTATCTAATGGATGTACGAGAGCCAGCAAGTGAAAGTAAAGGAGCTGACACAGCTCATACGCTAGATCCTTATGCAGAGGCAAAAAGGCCATGGAACATAACTCAGTTACGTCCTTATTATACTTAAGTTGTAATACTTTTATGAGTTGAGAGGCAAAGAGCCCAGTGAGCCATGCCTAGATGTAATCAACTTGTTATGATCAAAAGAAATAAAGTCGGCTTCTGTGAATATGAGTTTTTTTAGTCGAGTCACCCAGTGAGTGCACTTTATTTTTTTAACTTTGATCATCAGGTTCTTGGGGGCTTGCTTTTCAGTGAAAAAAGTTAAGCTTAGACTCTTGAACCCGGCACAGTAGCCGAACTTTTCCTAATTTTCTCGCTGGTAAGTCAGATGCATCCTGCACAATATGACTAATCTACAGGCATGACTTGTCTCCGGCTCTTATGAATCCTAAGGGGCATGAGGTGTCAGGAGCCTGTCAGCACAAACTGTAAGAGAAGTCATGCAGGGCCTACTTATTCATTAGTGGATAATTAGATGGGTTATAAGAACCACAAAATGACTTGCACAGATAATACATATCAATCTCACAGTTTAACAAGCAAGTCATTACAAGCCGATTGGCACAATTTCAGAACAAGTAGTTCAAAATACCTAAAAAGGTTTTGCACCAGCAGTGCATCGTTACAAAGTTTAAACACCAGTAACACATTATTACAAAAATTCAAAATTCATCCAAGGGATGATCCTCTAGAGGAGTCGACTTCTCAGACGGAATCGGGGAGTCCTTCTTCACATGAGACTTGTTCTTTGTTTGAGCAGCAGAGGCAGGAGCCGGTTTCACAGGAGGCTTGGTGGCGACTCTCTTCGTTTGAAAACCCGTGCCTCTAGGACTCTTCATGTGCTTAGCCAGCTCTTCTTGTTTCTGGGCGTCACCAGAGATAGCTCTTGAAAGAGTGGGCGCAGCAGGAGTCTTCAATATAGGCTCGGCACCAGGAGTAGGAGCCGCCGGTGATGAGGAACTCGGCGCAGCAGACGAAGAGGGGACACCAGCTGAGTCCTATGAGGGGCGGCCAAATTTTACAATCTCAGGAGTCTCTGGAGCAACCCTTTTGTTCTCCAAGTCGTAATGGTGAACCCATACCTCAGGATCCATTTTGTTGGCAATCTCACAGGAAGAGGGACGCATCAGCTTCTCCTCAGCCTTGAAGTCGTCTTGGGTGAAGGGTTTGCCATCCTCATGTTGTTCCGGCTTCCCCATAGTAAGCGTTGCTGGCTCCAAAACAGTGGGGTAATAGCTGTGGGCTAGGGCAAGGATTCTGATGGATGCTCTCTTCAAAGAAGATTGCTTCCACAGCTGCATATACCCTGGTGCCCTAGACAACTCATCCACCAGACGTTCAGGCTCTTTGGGGCACTTGCCCTTAGGATTCAAATATTTCACCACAGCACGGGCTCCCTCTTGCAGCCCATGACAGTGGTCAAGCATCTCATGAAGTTGTTGGCTAGTGGGCAGCTTGAGTTTTGGAGAGTCAGCCCCTGCAGAAAGGAAATCAGTCATTATCAGTCTAAAAGTAGTTCAGAAAAGTGCAAAGAAGGAGTAAGCAAAGGCACAAACTTACCAAATATATGTTGGCACATGGCCCCAATGCCTTTGCGGCAGGTGTCAAAGACAGCTTTCAGATCATTGTGTGCCTTTTGGGCAATTCTCTTAGCATCTGCAGATTCTTTCTTCACCTGCTCCAGTTGAGCAGATAAAGCTTTCAGATCCTTCTCCAATTGAAGAGAGTGCTCTTTTTCAGCTTGAGCAGACCTGGCACTAGCAGCTGCCTGGTCCTCTAGCTCCTTCATATCCCTCTTCATCTTGGAGATAAGGCTCTGCAATCACAAGTCATAGCTTACAAGTCAGAATTGACAAGTCATAGCTTACAAGTCAGAATTGACAAGTCATAGCTTACAAGTAAGAATTGATAAGTCAGGCTTTACAAGTCAACGTAGAGAACTCATGAGCTCCAAGTCGTCACAAGTTAACAGCTTGGCGCTTGGGGGCTACTCAGGAGTCAAATTTTTCTTTTACAACCAGCAGGCATGGGCTTCCTAGTCAACAAGTCATCAGCTCCAAGTCGTCACAAGTCAACAACTTGGCGCTTGGGGGCTACTCGCAGAGCAGAAATTTTTTCTACAAGTTAAGTACCAGTAAATTGCACTGATTTGTAGCTCCAAGTCGTCGCAGGGTAACAACTCGGCGCTTGGGGGCTACTCGTGGAAAAGTTTTTGGTCCAAGGACCCGACAGACAGCAAATCAGCAGCCCCGAGTCCTAGTAGAGCTAAGGACTCAGTGCTTGGGGGCTACAGTGTGCAATTTTTTTCTACACAGCAGTTGAGTTCAATTTCAAAGCAAAGCACCTATCTTAGTCACAAGTCACCACAGACAGGTGCTTGGGGGCTACTGCAATAGGAGGCTATCAGAAAGCATAAAGGATAAAAGTCATAGAGCTTACGTTATGAATCATGTGAAGGGACCTAAGAGCCGCTTGCTCATCATCCTTTAGCCTGGCGGATTGATCGTTCAAGTCGACTGCTTCAACATAGGCTTCAGAGAAAGACATATTATCAGCCACCCAAAGTCGGTTGTAGTCAATTGAGGACTTGGCCTTGTCGTTTGGTTGAGCTACAGAAGCCGCCTTCGGAGGAGCCGGATGAGCTTGAGGCGCGGTTACAGGAGTCCCAGTCCCAAAGGAGGGCTAGACCACCAGTGGAGTCGCTTCCCGAGTCCTTGAAGGGGACTCAAGAATAGTGGGAGCTGTTGTTGGGAATATGCCCTAGAGGCAATAATAAAATGGTTTATTAGCATATTCATGTTTATGATAATATTTTATTATCCATGCTATAATTGTATTAACCGGAAACATAATACATGTGTGGAATATAAACACCAGGTGTCCCTAGTAAGCCTCTACCGGACTAGTTCGTTAGTCAAGAGATGGTTAGAGTTTCCTAACCATGGACTTGTTACAGTCACTTGATAACGGAGTCATATCATTAGGAGTAATGATGTGATGGACAAGACCCGAAAATAAAGAGTTGCAATTGATCGTGTCACACAGTTTCATTGCCAACGCTTTTAGTATATGCCAAGTATAGTTTCCTTAGACCATGAGATTATGTCACTCCCGTTTACCGGAGGAATGCTTTGTGGACATCAAACGTCACTTCGTAACTGGGTGATTATAAAGGTGGCTTTCAGGTATCTCCGATGTATTGGTTGGGTGACATGAATCAAGACTGGGATTTGTCCTTCCTTGTGACGGAAAAGATATCTCTGGGCCCTCTCGGTAATATAGCATCAGAAAGGTTGCAACCATGTGATTAAGTGGTAATCACGGTGATCCTATATTATGGACGAGTAAAGAGAATTTGCCAGGTAACGAGATAGAACTAGACATGGAGATATCGACGATCAAATCTCGGGCAAATTAAATATCGGTGAGACAAAGGGAATCGTATATGAGATTAAGAATCTCAGGCATCGTGGTTCAATCGATAAAGAACTTCGTTGAATATGTAGGAGTCAATATGGGCATCCCGGTCCCGCTGTTTATTATTGATATGATCATGTCTGCATGTTCTCGAACCCGTAGGGTCACACACTTAACGCTCCGATGTAGCTAGGGTTAGCGATGAGATATTTTGATGGAATGAACGAATGGTGATTCGGAGTCTTGGATAGGATCCCGGACATCACGAGGAGTTCCGGAGTGGTCCGGAGAATAAGATTCATATAAGGAAAGTGGTTTCCGGAGGTATCGGAATATTTCGGTAGGGTACCGGAAGATTCTAGAAGGTTCTAGAGGGGTCTAGAAGTGGGGCCCATAGGAGTATGGGGCCCACATGATTTAAAGGGGTGGTGGACTGGCCTCATGGGCTAGCCGCACCACAGCCCTAAGGGGCCCATGCGTGTGGGCTTGGAGCCCAAGAGGGGAAGGGGGCCGGCCACCAAACCCTAACCCTAGGGCGGCTGGCTTGGGGGCCACTCCTCCCCTAGCCGCCGGCCCTAGGAGGGGGTGGGGCGCACCCCCCTTGGCCTCCTATATAAGGAGGGGCAAGGGGAGTGGTGCGGCACCCTTTTGGCTGCCCATTGCAAACCCTAGCCGCCCCCCTCTTCTCCCTCCACCTCCACCACTTGCGCCACCCCTCCCGGAGGGCTGCCGCGAGATACACCTCCTCCCTTGCTGCACCACCCTTAGCCGTAGGGCTGCTGCACCATGTCTCCCTCTCCCTCTTGCTTGGCTTGGCGAAGCCCTGCTCGTGGGAAGTCTACACCATCAACGCCACCACAACCGTCGTGGTGCCGAGATCCATCTAGCCATCTCCACCTTGCTTGCGGGATCAAGAAGGCGGAGATCTACATCGAGCCGTACGTGTGGATACCGCGGAGGTGCTACCCCTTGTGGCACTTCGTCGGATTGGACTTCGAGGAAATACATCTCCTCGCGACTAGATGAGTCTAGTTGCGGGGATCGACTAGCCAACCCCTGCACCGACAAAACGCGTTTGTTGATCTTCAAGGGTAAGAGATTGGATCTCATCTTCGCTACCTTCGTCTAATAGATCTAGATCCTTGGGGTTTATTCCGCCTGTTGCGTAGGAAAATTTTTGTTTTCTATGCTGCGACCCCATCAGTGGTATCAGAGCCAGGTTTATTCGTAGATGTTGGTGCGATTAGAACACAAGTGTTGTGGGCGTTGATATTCTATGTTGCTACCTTCTCGCGTGCACTTTGCGTCTTTGCGGTATTGTGAGATGAAGCGGCCCGGACCAACCTTACTCGTCCACGCATGAGAGACCGGTTCCACGACTGACATGCAACTTGTTTTACATAAGTGGCTGGCGGGTGTCTGTTTCTCTTGCTTTAGTGAAGATGAAATTTTCAATGGAAGGCCTTTCAAAAGGATGAGTAAATAAGCAACTACTATATCACCATTGTGGTTTTGCGTAGATTAGAACGGTTCTATCTCGTTGACCCAATCCACGTAAAAATTGCATAAACAAAGTAGAGGACGTCTAACTTGTTTTTGCAGAGGGGGTCATGTGATGTGGTATGGCCAATATGTGATTTGTGATAATGTATGCAATGATCATGTTTGTAATCTTTCGCGACTTGCATGTCGACGAGTACGGCAACCGGCAGGAGCCATATGGTTGTCTTTTATTTTATGTGACCTGCGTGTCATTGAATCACCATGTAATTGCTTTACTTTATTGCTAAGAGTAGCATTAGTTGTAGTTGCAATAGTTGGTGGACAACCATGGTGATGGCGCCACAATGATGGAGATCATGCCGGTGATGATGGAGATCATGCCGGTGCTTTGGAGATGGAGATCAAAGGCACAAGAAGAAAGGCCATATCATATCACAATTTTGAATTGCATGTGATGTTAATCCTTTTATGCACCTTATTGTTATGCTTAGATGTGATCGCGACAGTAGCATGATAAGGTGATCTCTCATGTTAATATCAAGATGTGTTCTCCCCTAGTATGCACCGTTGCCAAAGATCTTCGTTTCGAAGCACCACGTGATGATCGGGTGTGATAGATTCAACGTTCACATACAACGGGTGTAAGCCAGATTTACACACGCGGAAATACTACGGTTTCCTTGACAAGCCTAGCATGTACAGACATGGCCTCGGAACACAAGAGCCGAAAGGCTAAACACGAGTCATATGGATGATATGATCAACATGGCGATGTTCACCATTGAAGCTACATCATCTCACGTGATGATCGGTTGTGGTGTAGTGGATTTGGATCGTGTGTCACTAAACAACCAGAGAGATGTTGAGTTTAGTGGGAGTTCATTAAGATGAACTAAAATTATCATAAACAAAAGTCCAGATGTCTTTGCAAAAATCCTTGTAGATCATGGTTGACTACGGTAGTCTGTTCATTGCTGAAAAACTGCGTCTCGATGGGTCAAATATGATTGAGTAATACCTGCGTCTTGAAGAAGTCCTACACACCAATGCTCAGCTCTACGTGCTAGAAGAACCAATAGGAGATAAACCTAAATATTTCTGCAAGCTATGAAGAGTACATGGAGTGGTTTTGAACCACCTACTTGAAAGTCAAGTGGATGATGTGCACCTTCATGAATTCTGACCTAAGTAGACAATTCAAGAACTTGATTGCAATGGAGATTGTTGATGAGCTGAAAAATAGTTTTTCAGCACAAGTTAGAATTGTAAGGTTCGAATGTTTAAACGGTTTTCTTTCACTCAAGATGGAAGAGAACACTTGCTTGGAACATCACCTGAGGATAATGCATGAGATACATCATCGTCTAGTGCTTGTTTGGAACCACGAGATGAATGATGGTTTCGCGATAGATGGGGTGATACGCTTGCTTCTCCCCAGCTTCAAGAATTGTGTCGGAGACTAGGTCATGGGAAGGGATTTGATCACTTTCTGTGAGTTTGTGTCTCGGCTGCGTCATGTCAAAGTGGAACCCATAGCAAGAGAAGTTGGCAATGCAGAAAGTATATATTGATATACATGTTATAAGTGTTTAAGTCCAAATTGCAATTGTGGCGGTTCCGATAAGTATTTGATACTCATTCTGTTTTATGAAAACAGAACCTGCTGTTTGAGATTTGCATAAAGGATATGGGAAGACGTTGTGGAATAGTGGCAATCAAGGAGTTGATGCTGGCAACGATCTGCCTCTACATTTATCATTTGGATTAGAGAATTTGAATAAGTTTTGTAATCGAATTAAGTGTGATTTTAATTAGTGTGTCTTGCTTATGTGAGACGGTTATTCATGTCAAAGACAATGGTTGTTCTATTTTCGTGAGTGATCCTTTTTGGAAATCACAAGTTTTCGATTATAAGTGTGTTGTTCTTATTATAATCTAGATGATAAATTGGTTGAACATTTATAAAATAAGAGACATACTAAAGTATCCAAAACTTAATAGTGACAATTGTTTTAGTCGTGCTAAATATTGAATAAACATTTGATGTTTTATCAATGCGCCTTATTGTAAGGAGTATGACTAAAATGCCACCCTTTTGGAAGAGTGCAATGAGTTGCCGAAAATAAACACAAGTGTTGGTTGTATTTTCAGCAAATGTTAAATGTCATTATTTTGTGTACTCCATCATAAATGAAATGATTAAATAGGTGTATTTATTCGAGTTATGATATTGATGAGATCAAATAAATTTCTGGAGTTTAGGATATTAAGTTAACAAGAAAATTGAGTCTTTATGATTTGATCAAAAGAGACAAAATATTTGAGTTATATGTTAGTATGTGGACTTGTGAGAAGTGTTATCACAAATTACAATGTTTAGAATATTTCAAAGGCGTTTGATATGTCCTAAGATATTGTAATCACACACTATTTGATATTGTGTGGTCTCAAAGAAGGGTTTTACTTCGAGGTTTAATAATAGCATTTAGATTATTTGATAAACACTCTGTTTAGAAATAAGGATCTATTTNATTTGAGTTATATGTTAGTATGTGGACTTGTGACAAGTGTTATCACAAATTACAATGTTTAGAATATTTCAAAGGAGTTTGACATGTCCTAAGATATTGTAATCACACACTATTTGATATTGTGTGGTCTCAAAGAAGGGTTTTACTTCGGGGTTTAATAATAGCATTTAGATTTATTTGATAAACACTCTGTTTAGAAATAAGGATCTATTTATGATTCGCATGTATTTTTCATATGAGTTATGAGAAAAGGTGGTTTCATTAATTATGAGATAATTAGAGACTATTGCGAATAATGTTGTAGTATATTCATAAGTATGACTATGAATGTGATTCCACAATATGAGACTAAAAGGGGCAAACCAATTTGTTGGTTGTGCTAAGTATTTTAGTGGTTTATATGAAAAGGTTTCACTGATAAAAGAATTGATGGAATAAATCGAAAAGCTGAAACCTTGCTTGTTTATGTATCAAGTGGCACATATGTAAAGTGTTGTTGGTTAAAACTTGACACATACGGATTGAAAAAAAAAAACACAAAAAAAAAAAAAAAAAAAAAAAAAAAAAAAAAAAAAAATTGGATGGTGATCATTGAATTTCGGTTTAGCTTGTCTAAAGAAAGTAGGATTCAAGATATGGTATTTTGTCAGGTTACAAAATAATATTCATGATTCACTTGTCATGTTTTAGAACAAGACAAACCTACGAAACTACAAAAGGAGAAATAGAAACCTTAAATACGAAAATGACTAAGAGTCATCCTATGTTAAAGTTTAATCACAAAGTAATTGTTGCTTGATTTTGTGAAAGGATGTTTCACATATTTATCCTCAAAAAGGGGTTTTGTAGAGAATAAATAAAACTTAAAGCTAGCAAAGTACTAGTGTTTGTATATGAGTTCTCGATTTAAAGTTAATTAAGAATTTTGGAGGTGTCCAAAATATCGAGAAGTGAATATGAACTAGTGGGATCTAATTAAGATATGTGGTGACATATGTTAAGTTAAAGCAGAAACTATTTTCCATGATCAAAATATGTGATGACATATGTTTGAGTGGGAGCTAGTTAATCATGGTCAAATATAGAGATAACATATTTCTGAGTGGGAGCCAAAGTGGTTTCACAATTTATATGTGTATGGTGATATTTGAGAGGGAGTTTACAACATCTTGTTTGTGTGAAATGGAGATTTCATAAATGTTGTAAATGAGTCAGGAACCAACGTATAACTTATGAAGTTAGTTTGAACGTCAAATGTCCATGGAGATGGATGTATCTATGGAGGATAGATATGTTTGATAAAGCATTATATCAGGATGTTTAACCTAAGTAAGATTTTGAAGGAGTTCGAAATAAAACAAGAGAAGAAAGGTTCATCTGCTTGTGACAAATAGGTGAAACATTGAGTTGATAACTTAGTACAAAAATAAGGGTTGGAGGATATGTTAGAATTCACTATGAATTGTTCATAGGTCTAAACATATAAGAACCATGTGTTTGTATTTGACGATATGTGACCCAAGTTCTTGGTTAGAAGAACATGTTAAATGAGGAGTCACTTTTCATGGAGTTGAGATAATAGAATCTAGAGATTGGTAGATTTGGTTGAAGTCATAAAACCAAACTAGATTGGAAATCTCATAAAGGCAGAAGCGCAGCGAAAGCATGATCGGAAATATCGAAGTGAAAAGTATAGCACTGTCGATTTGTGAGTCTACAACATATAGGAGTATATGATTAATTCAAGGATTAAAAGATATAATATTGTGGTTTGAGAAATTTTGTTTCAAGATTGAGTGAGTTCCGGGTGCACATGCTATGTGAAAGTCCTCTTGACTGATCATACGTCATGTAGGCATGAAAGGGAAACGAAAATCTCACTCTATAACCAAATATATTTATTCATCATATGATGATGATATGAAGTTTATCATGTGATGATATGAGGTTTATCATGTGATGATAAAGTAATGTCAAATTAGGTGACATTAACGTTTTGCAAAGAACATAGAGAACTGTATAGTACAGAACACGGTCAGAACCTCTTCCACGAGCAAACATGATCAGGACTGAGACTCCATGAGTGTTAGACACCATGAGTGTTGGATCGAGATAATGTAAACTAGATTATTGACTCTAGTGCAAGTGGGAGACTGTTGGGAATATGCCCTAGAGGCAATAATAAAATGGTTTATTAGCATATTCATGTTTATGATAATAGTTTATTCTCCATGCTATAATTGTATTAACTGGAAACATAATACATGTGTGGAATATAAAAACAACCAGAAGTCCCTAGTGAGCCTCTACCGGACTAGTTCGTTAGTCAAGAGATGGTTAGAGTTTCCTAACTATGGACTTGTTATAGTCACTTGATAACGGAGTCACATCATTAGGAGAATGACTTGATGGACATTACCAAATAATAAAAGAGTTGCAATTGATCGTGTCACACAGTTTCATTGCCAACGCTTTTAGGATATGCCAAGTATAGTTTCCTTAGACCATGAGATTATGTCACTCCCGTTTACCGGAGGAATGCTTTGTGGACATCAAATGTCACTTCATAACTGGGTGATTATAAAGGTGGCTTTCAGGTATCTCCGATGGTATTTGTTGGGTGACATGAATTAAGATTGGGATTTGTCCTTCCTTGTGACGGAAAAGATATCTCTGGGCCCTCTCGGTAATATAGCATCAGAAAGGTTGCAACCATGTGATTAAGTGTTAATCACGGAGATCCTATATTATGGACGAGTAAAGAGAACTTGCGAGGTAACGAGATGAAACTAGATATGGAGATATCGACGATCGAATCTCGGGCAAGTTAAATATCGGTGAGACAAAGGGAATCATATATGAGATTAAGAATCTCCGGCATCGTGGTTCAATCGATAAGGAACTTCATTGAATATGTAGGAGTCAATATGGCCATCCCGGTCCCGCTGTTGATTATTGATCTGATCATGTCTGCATGTTCTCGAACCCGTAGGGTCACACACATAAGGCTTCGATGTAGCTAGGGTTTTAGTGAGATAAGTAAATGGTGTAATCAAATGTTGATTCGGTGTCTCGGATGAGATCCTAGACATCACGAGGAGCTCCGGAAGAGTCCGGAGATAAAGTTTCATATAAGGAAAGTGTTTTCCAGGGTTTCGGAAAAGTTCGGGAATTTACCGGTATTGTATCGGGGTTTTCCAGAAATGTTCCAGGGGTCCCATGGTGGTGCCCACCTATCCGGACGACCCACTTGGGCCAAAGGGGTGATGAAGAAGCCCTTAATGGGCCAACCTTATCCACTTCAAGGGCCCATGAGGATAGGAAACTTAGGGGCTAAGTTTCCTTCTTAGGAAACTTACTGGCTAAGTTTTCTATTTTGGGAAACTTGAGGGGGCAAGTTGCATATTTGGAAACTTAGAGGCTAAGTCTCCTTTCCCTCCCCATGCCTATATAAAGAGGAGGGGTGCAAGGGGAAAATTATGAGTTTCATACCCTAGCCGCACCACCCCTATCCTCCCTCCTCTCTCTCTCGTACACGGCTTGGCGAAGCCCTGTCCGCGGGAAAACCTCCACCATCTTCACCACCACGCCGGCGTGCTGCTGAGATCTCATGAGCCACTTCCTCCTTGCTTGCGAGATCAAGGAGAGGAAGTCTTCATCAAGTTGTACGTGTGGAAACCACGGAGGTGCTGCCCGTTGTGGCACTTCATCGGATTGGATCTTCGAGGAAATACATCTCCTCGCGACTAGATGAGTCTAGTTGCGGGGATCGACTAGCCAACCCCTGCACCGACAAAACGCGTTTGTTCGATCTTCAAGGGTAAGAGATTGGATCTCACCTTCGCTACCTTTGTCTAATAGATCTAGATCATGGGGTTTCTTCCGCTTGTTTCGTAGGAAAATTTTTGTTTTCTATGCAACGACCCCCTTCATCGGGCTCGATGGGTGACGACCGGAGTGGAAGAAGATGAGGATGACGGCGATGACTCCGGGCTCCCCGGCTCGATTCCATGGACGAGGAGGTAGAGGGCGACGCGGCGGAGCATTTGCCCCGCTTCGATCTGCTCTACGGGCTCTCTAACGGCGGCGATGCGGCGGCGTGCACGACCACGTTTCGGCCATGGCGGACGCAAACAGAGAGAGAGAGATGGAGGGAGCGGGGGAGCAGGTGAGTGAGGGGTGAGAGAGAGGGCAATGCTGCGGTGGCCTCTTGACTTCACAGGGGAGCACGGCAGTGCCAAGCGGGTGCGGCAGGGACGTTAGGAGCGAGCTCGGCATCGGGTGCGGTCGCTACAGGGAGAAGACGCTACAGGAAGGAGATGACGCTATTGCGCATAACCCCCCTAGCTGCTTAAAAGTTTATTACAACTTGGTCCAGCAACCCATTAAGGATTTAAATTGAGACACTTAAACATTTTTATAAAATCTGGAAAAGTTCACCTAGCATTTATATTTCACTAGGAAACTGTCCTAAAAGTTTCAGCCCATTTGGAAAATATTTTTTGTGTAACTTATTTTAAAAATGCTCACAGGCATTTTGGGGTCTTTGTTAAATTATTTAATTTGGCAATTAGATTTCCTTTGCTAGATTTATATTTTGAACTCTAGGAACTTCCTGGACAAATATGGAAGCTCAAATTGAATTTTCTGTTTATCTATCAACATTCACCATCATTGATTTAGTAAATGTTGCCATAGCATTATTACCTGTTAAGCAATTTAATTATGTATGCCATGATGCAATATAAAATGCAAAAGTGAAAATTTGGTTCAAATTTTACAATACCAAGTTGGGGTTGTTACAGAGGCCTTTGTAAAAGAAAGCTTGATTCCAGCTGATGGCGGTCATTCTCTGACTCTCTTGTGTTCTTTGCGTTACTGGTGGCGAGTGGGGTTCATCCAAATTGTCGGTTTGAGTGGAAGCGTTGGCGAAGGTTCTCAGTGATTTCTTTTTCTTAGCTTTCTTTGGTCTCGGGTTGAGAGGACAGTCCCTGCTGAGGTGACCAAGTTCCTCGCAGGTGTAGCACTCCCCGCTTCTCGCGTGCTTGTTGAGCTCTCGGCAGTCATCAACATTGTGTCTATCGGATTGATGATACGAACACCAGGGTCCTGGCTGACCATCTTCGCCCAAAGGGATCTGGATCTCTTGTGGCACATAGACGTGGGGATCTCTATCGGAAAGCTCGCTCTTCTTGCTCAGGGTCAGACTCTCCTCCTCTCGGAGGAGTGCCACGGGTTGTGTTTCCAAGCAGAGTTCCTCCTTCGCTCCGCGCGTCCGCGGGGAAAGAGGTACATCGATGCATGTAGCACTTCCTTGAGGCTTCTTCTCATCGGCAACCGGGATGGCGTGCGCTGCTGGGGGACGAACTGAATCCCGCGAACTTGACCTTGGGCTGAAGGCGTCGCCGAGGATTCCTCAGGGTTGAAGGTGAGCCCCGGGTACCGCAGATACTCAATATCGGTCCTGGCCTTTTTCTTCCACGCCATCCTTGGTGTAGAACTTGGTGACGCGGCCGAGGCAGATCTTTGTCGTAGAGCTCGACTGTGGGGACCCCGGACTAGCTGTCCGAAATACCCTTGTGCCTACATCAGCGATCCCATGATCAGTGTGTCGCTGAGCACAATCAAACTGGTAATCAAGGAACATCCATAATTACCGAAGGAATATACTTACTTGATTGAAGTCATAGTCTTCAATAGGTACTTGCAGCGGAAATCAACAAACAACGTGGAGCCCAAGTCGTTCGCCTTAACCCTACAGGCAACTGACTGGGAAGCGCCCTAGTTCGCATTGACGTCATTTCCTTCTCCTCCTTCAAGCTACTCTTCCTTAAAATCTGGCTAAGACAATAGCCAGGGACGAAACCATTATGAGTACAATTTGTACTCGCAAACTACTCCTCTACTGAGTATGCACCAGTTTTAAGTTGTTTCCTATAGCACTTTTAGTTATTACTCTATCTCTATATCTCTGTTGAAAAAGACCTCTATATCTTTGTTGAAAAGAGAAGGATAGACTTTTGTTTAATAAAACTGTGTTTGAAAACTCTATAACTTTATTTGAAAAAGGCAAGAAGAATTTTATAGCTTTTCGTGACCCTTGTATATTTTTCGAAAACATCTATAGCCTTTGTTGGAAAAGAAAAGAAGGCTTTTAGATCTTTTTCCCATAAAATTGTCTTTGTAAAGAGTTTCTTTTTTTTTTAAAAGTGTTTTTCCCGAAAATAGATGTTGTTAAAAAAATAAGAAGTCCCTTTTTAAAAACGTTTTTCCCGAAAAATCACCATTTTGTTTATTTATCCAAACTCCTCCTTTTTCCCGACCATGTCTCATCATGGTCCATTTATTTCCAACAACTCATACCAGCACATTGGCATAGTTGCATAAAACATCCATCACATCATTTTCTCTTTCAAATCTCAAACCTTTTTCCAAAACTTGCACATAGTCTAGTACAGCCTCCCAACTGTCCATATCCGAGGACTCGGCTATTCGAATAGTTTTTACCCTCTGCAGAGGTAGCACGCTTTTCCCACACCCATCCGGTGGCTCATCGTGTCTGCCACGTCCCGCCATACAAGGTGTATGCGAAGTTGAACCACCGGCCATAGCCTTTCCTTTGCTCATGCTAGTATAGGACCCTTCCCTTACGATTTCACCATTCCTTCAACACCTAGTACAGGATCCTCCGTCAAGGAACCTAGATGTAAGGACTCGTAGTTTTATCCGGCGACCCAAAGGTGGACCTTCAATCCCTCAATCCATCAGATTGCCGAGACCCGGGTCAGGGGTTAGAGTCGCCATGCTCATCCCCTCATGCATAACGGAGTCGTCTCCGTCGATGAGGTATCCAGTACTAACACGAGCAAATTATATGACTACGCCCGTTCCCATATTTGGGTAGATGTGGTCGCACAGGTTATCGGCTGGTCGTCATGGTACTAAGACACAATGTGCATTTTTCATAAACAACTCCCTTTATCACTTCTCCACTTTAACACCGATAACTCGGCATTTCATCATCAACTAGGTACTTTAAAAAGGAGTTTGGAATAAACCATATTTTTCCCATCCTATAATTTTAAGTATCTACTCTACATTCTTCATAGGGTGATAAAGCAGTTTTCATATCCTTTGTGAAAAGGCTTTTCAGAAAATCAATACCACTACTTTAGGAAATTGCATGTGATTAATTTAGAGGTATGTAAATGCAAGCTCAGCGAAGTAGCTTGCCTGTTTTCAGCATAATGTCCTTGGACTTCTCCTCACTGATCAAAGAAATAAACTCCGGTTCTTCTCAAATAAATCCTTTCCAATATCACCCAGGTAGCGTTTATATCTAGCGTCGCAAAAAGGAAAGAACACAATCAACACACAGTAGGACACTCCAACAACAACATCAAGCAACACTAACAAACAACAATCAAGAAAGAAGGTTATTATTTAACAAACAAGTTTGGTAATCACCACAGTACTCATGTTTATAAACATATGATTAAAGTTATGATTAAGCATCTTTATTCAAATAGGAAATACTTCAGACAAAAGTTAAGCTACCAACTCTTTTCTGTAATTCAAAATATCTCACCAATCTAAGGTAGAGACATTACTAGACACTCAAGCTAGCACTCAACTTGAATATAACCAAGTTTAACAAGCAAGGCAATTATATTAATCACACCAAATAATCTAATCATCAACATAAACAAGCAATATATACCATTACTAAACTACTCAATCAAGCATCACAACAACTCTAAAGCATCACACATAGCTATTGCACTCACAAAGCAACACAATTTGATTTCGATTTAATTGAATTAACCATTATTTAATTAGGTCTTAAATATGGCAGAAACTAGTGGTGCATGTTTAATTGCATAACTTCAGTTCTGTTGATCATAAAAATGTGAACTAAAATTCTATGGATAGCTACTGATTTTTATAAGCTAACCCAATTGGATTTATTTCAATTTGAGTTATTAAACTCCCTGTATAAATGTTTTAATCCAGAAAGTCAATTTCCTAGTTTTTGCTACAACTCAATTTAATTGTACTCAAAAGTTAAATCCTCTTAGGGATAACTAGTATTGCTTAAATGTGAGCTAACAAAATTGGTTTGACCTCATTTGGATTTGTAGAGTATCAGAAACAAACAAGTTTAGGTTTTATACCTTCTGGGCATTTTGATTATCATTATTTATTTATTAACCTAAATGGGTGAAACCACTTTAGTTAGTTAGATAATTTCATAAGCTTTCCAGAACATTTTCATTGCTATTTTTAGATTCTTAGATCTCAAGTTATTGGTTTTCAAATTCTAATCAAATTTCTGACAGAGAAATTTACCTATTTTAAGTTTATCAATTAGCACATTTGTCATTTTCATTTTAAATCAGGGAATTACCCTACATGATCATGGCTTGCATCTCTGTGAAGATGGCATGTTGTACTTGCTATAACATTTTAGTTTGCTATTTTTAGGCCACTAGATAAATGGGAAATTTCATGGCAAGTTGACAATCCTTTGTTATTTCATGTGAGAGGATTAACTGATTAGCTATCTTCCTTAATTTAGATCTTTTACATAGATTTTATTTTGGGGCTCACATCACTTGGTCAAGGCAGTACTCTAACCATACTAACATGACATGCCACTACTAACATCCAAATAAATCAAGATTAATTTCTATGATTGGATCAAAAGGCCTAAGCAGTAATCTGTTTTCAGAAGTTTCTGAAAACAGACAGAATATAGCTACTTTGCCTCATGTTTCCATCAAGCTAAACTAACTATTTTGGAAATCTAAAAGTTGCATCTGAATCTATGTAACTTGTTCTTTCTAACCATGCAAAGTTTTCAAATTTTGGTTGGATAGATTGCTCAGAAAATGCATGCAAAGGTGGCTACTCTAAACTGGTTCCAGCACTTAGCAGATTTCAGAAGATTCAAACATTTAAACAGAGAAGGGTCAGGTGCCGTTGGATCTTGATCTAACAGTGGAGAAGGGGTGCGCCGGCGGCGACCACAGATGGGCGGCGCCGCTGTGGCCAGCGATGGTGGCGAGAATGCGGTGCTCACCTAGGGTGGCTGGGAGTCGATGGCGAGTGTGCAGGGTGGCGGAGGAGGTTGAGGGCGTCCACAGGGTGGTGGAGAAGTGGCTGGAGACGGCCTCGTTCGCTGGCACGGGAAGCTCACCGAGGACACGCTCCTCCGCTTCGTGTCAAGCTCCTGGTGAACCTGGCCACGATAAAATGCAGGGGAGTGAGGCTCTGGACCATAGAAGCTCGGAGGATCGAAAATGGCGGAGAGGAGAGGGCTGGAATGTCGGCAGCTTCACGTGGCCGAGGCGGGGCTGAGCACGAGCTCCTCGGCCAGGAGCAAGCGGAGCAGGCCCGGGCTGCCCTTCAAGCAAGGGGGTGGATGGAGAGGAGAGTGTGGAGCGAGGGGGAGGAAGAGGGAAGGTGCAGGAAGAGCAGGGCTCGGGTGCCCTTTATATAGGCCGGACGGGTGTATGGTGAACGGGGTGTACGGCGAACGCCGATCACGGATTCGAGCGAGGGGAGGTCACGGGAGGCACGGGGCCGTGTCTGGCGGGTGCAAGGGGTTGTGTGGCGCATGCTGGGGCGGTCGGGCGGCTCGGGAGGGTGCTGGTCGGCCGGTGGTGGTCGCGGTAAGGTGCGCACGCAGGGTGTTCGACGCCTGGTCGGCCGGCAGTTCACCGGCGACTGCGGGCAAGAGGAAGGGCCAGGAGTGAAGGGCTCGGGCTGGGGAGCATCTAGGGAGCAAGGGGCAGCTCCAGGACGTGGTGGTGCAGTGGCTTGCGGCTGGTTTGGTCAAGTGCCCGTGGTGGTGGCCATGTCCATGGCATGGCTGCTTAGGACTAGGGTTTAGGGTAAGGGGTGGCTAGGGTTGTGTCCAGCAGGTGTAGGGGGTGTTGGGTGTGCTGCTGGACAAGTTGGGGACAGCAAGGGAGCAAGTTTGGGCTGCCATTTGAATATAGGGTATGGGGCACCATTTTTGCACTATGGGCCACAATAGGGCACTATTAGGGTTTAATTGTTAAAAACAAGTGGTGAGATGCAAGGGTGCAAAATGATGTGGTGATATGTATAGGTGTTGGTGTTTACTTCTTTTAAGGTTGCTACCAAAAATGGTGATCCTATTTTAGGTAGAAGAAATTGTGGGAATGAAATAATATTTGTTATTTCATGTGACCTTTTTATTATAGGTCTTATTATTTCATGTGACACTCAATTTTCTTCTTATTCTTATTTAGCAAGCAACCACACAACAAGATCAATATCACAATCAAACCCACACCATTCAAACCACAAGAATTAATCACACCACCAATTCCATAATTCACAATACTATATTATAACAATGATCACACTCAATTATGACAAGATGTTATTTATAAAATATCCCACTCATAACTTAATAATTTTCAAAAAGTTTGAGAATGGAAATATGTGGGATTACATATTTCCCACTAGTGTTATTTTCAAATGGAGGGGAAAATAGAGTTTATAAAATGGGAGTTGCATACACATGCAAAATATAAAGGTTGATAATTAAATAGGAGATAACATATAGGTCTCCATATTTTTGGGGAACACATAATTTTCGGAAATACTTTTACTTTCTCAACTAAAGGGTATTTTATTTGCTGCTGAAATCAAACCTCATTGAAATAGACTTTGGCCAAAATAAGATTAGAAAAAGATATATGGAATTTACTCTTGTCATAACATGATCACCAAAGTTTAATATGTTTTTATCTTGGTTGGATTCTTGGGTTGATATTTACCAGTCAAACAAGCATATACATCAAGTCACACAAGGTCAAACAGAACAATATACAGAAAAACACAATCAATAATGAAGTATTTCAAAAAGTTTTTGTTGGTTCTGAATTTTGGGTCTTGTTAAATTCTTATTATAAATTTGGGATGTTACAAATCCTTCCCCCCTTAAAATAAATCTCGTCCCGAGATTTGCCCGGGGGTACAGGGGAGCACGAGGGCACGGGTTTTGGGCTGGCTATACTTCCGAGGTCGTTGCTTCTTCAGTGAGGTTGTCAGGTGAGATATTGACAACTTGATGTTGCGAGGTCGTTCCTTGTCGGTAATTTTCTCTGATGGGTTCAGATCCTGGATGATAGGGTTGACTTGACGATCGATGCTGATGGATAGTCTTGGTTGGCTGTTTCCAGTTTCTACGAGGCTGAGGCACAAGGAACTAATTATTACCACGTTCTTGTCTACCTATTGCAGGTCTTCCCCCCTTAAAAAGGGGTTTTTAATCGGTCTTGCTGAAGTTTGCAGCTGGAGTTGACTCGGAGGCTTTGTACTTCTTGACGATCTTCGTCTCGGTGGTCACTCCTTAGTGCTTGGGGTTGGTGCAGATATCACTTCCTGATATTGTCGCCTTACGAGGGTTGCAGGAGGGGACGCGTGGTTTTCAGGATGCGCCGAGTCTGCGTACTCGACTCTCTCCGGTTTCTAGTTAGAAAAAGGATGTTATAAACGTCTAAATTCATTTGGACTTGGTTGGTGGTTGATGTTGTCCACAGCAGGCGCTTATGTCGTTTGATTCTTCTGAGTATTCCATTGGTTATTTGTCTTCATGCTTGTCCTTCTTTAGCTGAGTAAAGGAGGAACTTCATTGCTGACTTCCTTGGTTCTTGAGCTTCATGAAGCGTTGGTAAGAATCTTAAGAAGTACAGTCTAGATTATCGAGCTCCCAGAGGAAATCTAAAAGTCAGTACAAGGACCCTAAAGGTAGGCGGTTTGGTCTGTTGTTCGACAAGGGTACAAGGGTTGCGTTCTCATTTAACCTTAATAAGTTAGAGAAAGAGCTTCATGTCAACAGTCGTTGCTCGTGCTTCCTTGAATCCTCCTTCGGTGTGATTGGTCGAGCCAAGTTGAAAAGGATGATTGCTAGATAGGTGACGTTGATGGTGCTTGCTTCTTGGTTCAATTCCGCGCAGATGATCTTCAGTGTTGATCGACTTCGGCCTTGATGATGGCGATCTTCTCACTACCAACTATATGTGATTCTTTCTATATCACCTCTCTTTTTGTCAAAACTTGTGGTTTGATAAGGCCAGTTAGTACGGTCACAAACCGGGGTAGATGTTAATCTAGATTTTGGTAAGTTTTGTTCAAAAAGTCACGGCTTAATGGACTTTAGAAAAATTAGTGAAGAATCTCCACACCAGTTGTTTCCCAAACAGGTACCTTTGTCTTTCTTGTTTTGATTAGTTGAGCGGGTTGAACTAGGATTGTTGTTCGGCAGATGACGTCGATGGCGTCCTTTCTCCTGGGGTAACTTCATGTTGACGATCTTTAAGTTGGTTTCCTTCGGTTTTGTTGGTGGCGATCTCCCTTGGATGAGTCTTGTGGCTTGAGGGCTTCATATAATCTTCAGAAAATCAGCGGCAGGCTAGGGTTCTCATCCATCTTTCCCAAGTTTGCGGTGATAGGTGGGAGTTAGTCTTATGTCACGGGACAAATTTGGGTGGGTCAACCTAGCAAGGTTAGCACAAGGGGATTAAGGTGCCACTAACTGCTCGTCAAGTGGGTAGGTACATGATCCTCTTTGAAACCCATCATTACTGTCGGTCTCTGAGCTCGAATCTTCATAGCAACTCTTATGCACTCCTTGAGTTCCTCTAGTTACCCATTCTAAATGAGTCTCCTTATGTCCTTGTTTCATGTCAAGGTTTGTGGTCCTAGAAGATTAGTTGGTACTATCATGGCTTGAGTGAGACGTTAACCTAAAGTTAGATACGATAAGTTAGTGTGGTGTTCTTGTAATTTCAGAAGTTAATTTTGTGAGGTGGGGCTCGTGTCTTCACGAGGTTGGTGTACAATTGTAGCTTCCTTCAAGATCTTGATGCACTTGCTCCAGATGGTGCATGAAGTCCATTGTCTGACTTGCCAGTTAGGTTACAAAAATTTCCGGCTATTTGGCTAATGATCGGGGGTCTCTTGTATCTGGCGGAACTGTCAGATCTTAACGGGAGATGGTTCAGATGAGAGGGAAAATATTTTAGAAAGATTTTTTTTTCCTTGGCGGGTTTACATCCGCAACAAGGTACAACTATGGCGAAGAGGTCAAAATTGGTTTTTTTTTTTTTTTTTTTTTTTTTTTTTTTTTTTTTGTTAGGTGGCAAAAGGAAACTAAACTTTTCTTTTTATGAAAACTCCTTTTCCCATCTCACAAACAACACACAAGCAGAGTTCACATAAGCAAGGTGCACACAAGGTACGTCTAGTACCAACGGACGCCTAATACTCGTGGTAGTCGGGGTAACCAAAGTTCCTATCAGGAGTTTTTCCTAGGGGTCTTTGTCGAACATGGTTGGTGAAGTCTTCATTTTATCGCCTTAGTCTTCCGCTGGAGAAATTGAGATCGTCGAAGTTGCAGCTTGAGTAGAATTGTTGAGGTTGAGCTGAGGTCTTCGGAGGTTTGTTGCTTTGTCGACACTGACGATCTTGGCATTTGCAAATCAATCACCTTGATGTTGAATGTCGAGGATTTGGGATGGAACCTTCTTCTTGTGGGTGCTAACTAATTAGGTATCACTTGGGTTCATCGTCGAGTATGTATGTAGGTTTTGAATGAAGGTAAGATAATAGAAGAATGCCTTTGAAAATCTCAAAATAGAGGGGTAAGATGCTGAAATATTTGAGGAGATGAGAAGAGCGAAGCCATTTTCGGACTTCTCTAGATAAAAATATATTTTGGTAGTAATATACTTTTGTCAAAAATATTTGCTTTCCTAACTAACGTCCATGCTAACTAAGGTCTCCTACAGTCAGGATTGCTCTGATACCAAGT
>QRDG01001793.1:76709-228128 GCA_012064385.1 Puccinellia tenuiflora | reverse complement strand
CGAAAGAGCATGCACTACCCTTTTCTTTTTTTTTGTTTATAGTTTGAGTAAAACTTTGTTTGCTTTGAAAACTCTAATCTTTATTGAAAAGAGAATGATAGACTTTTGTTCAATAAAACTTTGTCTGAAAACTCTATAACTTTGGTTGAAGTAAAATAAGAGAAATTTTATAACTTTTCATAAACCTTGTATATTTTTCAAAAATATCTATAGCCTTTGTTAAAGAAAACGAAAAGAAGGCTTTAGATTCCCCTTTTTTTCCATAAAACTGTCTTTGTAAGGAGTTTTCTTTGAAAACATTTTTCCCGAAAAATAGCTGTTTGTTAAAATAAGAATTCCCTTTTTAAAAACGTTTTCCTGGAAAATCACCATTTTGTTTATTTATCCAAAACTCCTCCTTTTTCCCGACCATGTCTCATCATGATCCAATTATTTCCAACAACTCATACCAGCACATTGGCATAGTTGCATAAAACATCCTTCACATCATTTCCTCTTTCAAATCTCAAACCTTTTTCCAAAACTTGCACATAGGCCTAGTACAGCCTCCCAACTGTCCATATCCGAGGACTCGGCTATTCGAATAGTTTTACCCTCTGCAGAGGTAGCACGCTTTTCCCACACCCATCCGGTAGCTCATCGTGTCTGCCACGTCCCGCCATACAAGGTGTATGCGAAGTTGAGCCACCGACCATAGCCTTTCCTTTGCTCATGCTAGTATAGGACCCTGCCCTTACGATTTCACCATTCCTTCAACACCTAGTACAGGATCCTCCGTCGAGGAACCTAGATGTAAGGACTCGTAGTTTTCCCGGCGACCCAAAGGTGGACCTTCAATCCCTCAATCCATCAGATTGCCGAGACCCGGGTCAGGGGTTAGAGTCGCCATGCTCATCCCCTCATGCATAACGGAGTCATCTCCGTTGATGAGGTATCCAGTACTAACACGAGCAAACTATATGACTACGCCCGTTCCCATATTTGGGTAGATGTGGTCGCACAGGTTATTGGCTGGTCGTCATAGTACTAAGACACAATGTGCATTTTCCATAAACAACACCATTTATCACTTCTCCACTTCAATACCGACCATTCGGCATGTCAATCAAATAGGTACTTTAAAAAGGAGTTTGGAATAAACCATATTTTTTTCCCATACTATAGTTTGAAAAGGAATTTTTTCACCCAATACTTCCATATAGGGTGTCAAAGTAATATACTTGTATTTTTGGAAAAGGGTTTTCAAAATCATAGCTTTGGTGGCAAAAACCACTTAAGTCATTTATGCTCTTTATGGGTAAAACATGTAAATCAAAATAGACGTATATAAATGCAAGCTCAGTGAAGTAGCTTGCCTGTTTCCAGCATAATGTCTCTGGACTTGATACTCTTGATCAAAGAAATAAACTCCGGTGCTTATCCAATAAATCCTTTCCAAAGTTCACTCCGATAGCGTTTGCATCTAGCGTCGTAAAAAGGAAAGAACATAATCAACATACAGTACAACACTCTAACAAACATCAAGCAATACTAACAAACAACAATCACGAGAGAAGATTATTATTTAACAATCAAGTTTGGCAATCACCAACACTACTCATGTTAAAAAGTTATGTTTAAAGTTGTGATGAAGCATCTTTATTCAATTAGGAAATACTTCAGACAAAAGTTAATCCACCAATTACTTTCTTTAATTCTAAATATCTTACCAAGCTATGGTAGAGATATTGCTAGATACTCAAGCTATTACTCACTTAAGACAACCAAGTTTAACAAGCAAAGAAATTATATTAATCACACAAAGTAATCTAATAAACAAGCAACATATACCATTTCTAAATTACTCAATCAAGCATCACAACATCTATCAGCATCACACATAGCTACTGCACTCACAAAGCCACACAATTTGAATTCAATTGATTTAATTACCCTATTATTTAATTGGTCTACAAATATGGCAGAAATTAGGGTTTTTGTGTTTAATTGCATAACTTGAGTTCTGTTGGTCACAAAAATATGAACTAAAATTCTACAGATAGCTACTGATTTATAGGAAACAACCCAATTGGATTTAATCAATTTGAGTTATTAAACTCCCTATATAAATGTTTTTATCCAAAAGGTTAGTTTTCTTGTTTTTGCTACAACTCAAGTTAATTGTATTCAAAATTAAATCCTTTTAGGGGTAACTAGTATTGCTTAAATGTGAGATAACAAAATTGGTTTGAACTCATTTTGATTAGTAGAGTTCAGAAACAAAACAATTTAGATTCTGTACCTCCTGTGGTATTTTTAATATCATTATTTATCCATTAACCTAAATGGGGTGAAACCACTTTAGTTAGTAGATAATTTCATAAGATTTCCAGAACATTTTCATTTGTTATTTTAGATTCATAGATCTCGAGATATTAGTTTTTCAAAGTCTTGATCAATTTTCTGACAGAAAAATTTACCTATTTAAGTTTATCAATTAGCACATTTGTCATTTTAATTTTGAATCAGGGAATTACCCTGCATGATCATGTCCTGCATCAATGTGAAGATGGCATGTTATACTAGCTATAACATTTTAGTTTGCTATTTTTAGGCCTCTGGATAAAATAGAAACTTGTATGGGAAATGGCTATCCCTGTTATTTCATGTGGCTGAAATATTGTATAGCCAATTTCCTCAGATTATATCTTCTGTATAAAATTTTATTTTGAGGTCACACCACTTGGTCATGTCAGTACTCTAACAATGCTAACATGACATGCCACTACTAACATCAAATAAATCGAGATTAATTTCTATGATTGGATCAAAAAGCCTAAGCAGTAATCTGTTTTCAGAAGTTTCTGAAAACAGACATAACATAGATAATTTCCTCACGTTTCCATTGGTCTAAACTAATTATTTGGAAATCTAAAAGTTGCATCTGAATCTATGTAACTTGTTCTTTCCTAACCATGCAAAGATTTCAAATTTTGGTGGGTAGATTGCTCAGAAAATGCATGCAAACGTGGCTACTCTAAACAGGTTTTCAGACTAACAGATTTTCAGATTTTTAGAAATTGGCGGGAGTGAACCGTGGCCGTTGATCCAGGGATCGACGGCGCACAGCATCTGGTTCCTCCCGACGGAGGGGAGAGGCAGGGGTGGCAGGGAGCGGTCGGGGAGCTACCTGCCGGCGGCGAGAGGCTCGGGGGCGGCTTGGGGGCGACAGAGGTGGTCCTGGGCAGCAGCTTGGCGGCGACGGCGGCGTCGGAGCGGCACCACAGCGGCAGCGCGGCGCGGTGGCCGTGCAGCTCGAAGCGGAGCTCCGAGCTCCTCTTCTGCTGCACCTGGGCGTCGAGGTGAGTGAGGGGAGTGGAGGGTGGAGTGGGGGTGGCGCGAGGCTTAGAGGCTGGCTCGGTGGTCCTTTTATAGCGGCGGAGGGAGTCTCGGTGGCTGTGGGGGTCCGGCGCGGTGGGGGGGGGGGGTGAGAATCGGCGACCAAATCCCGCCATCGTCGGGCTGGACGGTGCGGCGTTGCCCACCGCTGCATAGCACGTCTAGGGGCGGCGTAGGTCAGAGCAAGGGTCGAACTGGAGATTAGGCGGTCGGGTCCAGTGCGCAGGCGAGTGCTCGACGTCGGGTAGGTTTTCCGTGAGGCACAGGACGGCGCGACGCAATGGTGTGTCACCGCGTCACCATCCGCGTCCGTGGTGCGGGTGGCGAGGCCAGAGGTGCAGAGGGGGCGTGGGAACGTGCAGGCGACATGGCGCGGCCGACGCGGGTGGCGTGCATCGTTGCGTTGGGAGAGAGGCAATTGTTGTGTCGGTCGGTGTCCGCGGGTGCGAGGGGCAGCAGGGTGACGTGCTGGCGCGGGAGAGCGAGAGGGACGCGGGACACGGCCGCGCGAAGCACGGAGCAAGGAGCACCGTGGCGTGGTGACAGGAGCTGCTCCCTGGCGATGGTGAATGGCGCGACCAAATTGGTCTGTCTCCAGTGCTCTTTGATGCGTGGCATAGCTCGGTGGGGTGAGAGGGGTGAGAGGGGGTCCGAATTGGTGCGGGATTGCACCAATTTGAGCTCGAATTCGGAGTCGAATTTCTTAGTTTAGGAAGAAACAGGGTGGTGCTCACCACCTGTTCGACAGAATGCTTGAACCAAAGTTTAATTCGAATTTTGAAATTCATTTTCATAGTTTGCTTCACATATGTTTACCAGGATTTTTAGTTCTATTTTGGAATTATTGGGCAGTTGCAACATGGCTCATTTGTGATTTTAGAAAGGTCAAAGAAGGATTTGGATATTAAATTTGGACTTTCGAAATTATTGTTTTGAAGAGGAAAAGATGTAAGAGCAAAGTGGGAGTGATCATCAGGTCCACCCCACTGAATCTTTATTTTGAAAATAAAATAATTTCCTTACTTAAGAAATTTATGTGACACTTGCCTCATGATTTAATGTGGTGATGTTTTATTTATTTCTTTTCCTTTCCTCATATTTCTATTAACAATCACACACACAAAACACAACAATATTCACATCACAACCATGACCACACAATTCAAACCATGAATTAATCACACCACCAATTCCATAACAAATACTATCTTATAAAAATGATCACACTCAATTATGACAAGATGAGGTTTAAGAATATCTCCATAATTAATTGTTTTCAAAAAGGTTTGAGAAAGGAAATATGTGGGGTAATATTTCCCACTAGTGTTTTTTCAAATGGAGTGGAAATCAGAGTTTATGGGAGTTGCATATACATGCAAAATATCATGGTTGCTAGATAGGAGATAACATATAGATCTCCATATTTTTGGGAACACATAATTTTGGAATACTTTTACTTTCTCAACTAAGGGTATTTTATTTGCTGAAATCAAACATCATTGAAATAGACTTTGGCCAAAATAAGATTGGAAAAGATATATGGAATTACTCTTGTCATAACATGAGCACCAAGTTTAATATATTTTACTTGGGCTGGATTCTTGGATTAATATTTACTAGTCAACAAACATAAACAACAAGTCACACAAGGTCAAACAGAACAATATAAAGGAAAACACAATCATTAGTGAATTTCAAAAAGTTTTTGTTGGTTCTGAATTTTGGGTCTTGTTAATTCTTATTATAAATTTGGGATGTTACAAATCCTTCCCCCCTTAAAATAAATCTCGTCCCGAGATTTGCCCGGGGGTACAGGGAGTACGAGGGCACGGGTTTTGGCTGGGCTATACTTCCGAGATCGTTGCTTCTTCAGTGAGGTTGTCAGGTGAGATATTGACAACTTGATGTTGCGTGGTCGTTCCTGGTCGATAATTTTCTCTGGTGGGTTCAGATCCTAGATGTTAGGGTTGACTTGACGATCGATGCTGATGGATAATCTTGGTTAGCTGGTTCCAGTTTTTACGAGGCTGAGGTGCAAGGAACTAATTATTACCACTTTCTTGTATACCCATTGCAGGCCTTCCCCCCTTAAAAGGGTTGTTTAATCGGTCCTACTGAAGTTTGCAGCTGGAGTTGACTTGGAGGCATTGTACTTCTTGACGATCTTCGTCTCGTTGCCACTCCTTGGGGCTTGGGGTTGGTGAAGATATCACTTCATACTATTTCTCCTTACGAGGGTCGCAGATGGGGACGCGTGGTTTTCAGGATGCGCCGAGTTTGCGTACTTGACTCTCTCCGGTTTCTAGTTAGAAAAAGGATGTTATAAACGTCTAAATTCGTCTGACTTGCTGGTGGTGGATGTTGTCCACAGCAGGTGCTTACGTCGTTGGATTCTTCTGAGTACTGCATTGGTTGTTTGTCTTCATGCTTGTCCTTCTTTAGCTGAGCAAAAGGAGGAACTTCATTGCTGACTTCCTTGGTTCTTGAGCTTCATGAATCGTTGGTAAGGATCTAAAGAAGTACAGTCTAGATTAGTGAGCTTCCAGAGGAATCTAAAAGTTAGTTCGAGCGCCCTGGGTAGGTGGTTTGGTCTGCTGTTTTACGAGGGTGCAAGGGTCATGTTCTCAGTTAACCTTAAAAAGTTAGAGAAAGAGCTTCATGTCAACAGTCGATATTCGTGCCTTCTTGAATCCTCCTTCGGTGTGATGAGCCAGGTTGAAAAGGATGATTTCTCGATAGGTAGCGTCGATGGTGCTTGCTTCCTGGTTCCATTCTGCACAGATGGTCTTCAGTATTGATCGACTTCGGCCTTGATGATGGCGATCTTCTCATTACCAACTATAGGTGATTCTTTCTATATCACCTCTCTTTTTGTCAAAACTTGCGGTCAGATAAGGCCAGTTAGTACGGTCACAAACTGGGGTTAGATGTTAATCTAGAATTTGGTGAGTGGGTTCAGAAAGTCACGGCTTAATGGACCTTAGAAGGAAGTTAGTGAAGAATCTTCACACAGGTTTTTTTTTTTCCAAGCAGGTACCTTTGTCTTTCTTGTTTCTACTAATTGAGCTGGTTGAACTAGGATTGTTGTTCGGCAGATGGCGTCGATGGCGTCCTTTTCCTAGGGTAACTTCATGTTGACGATCTTTAAAGTTGGTTCCCTTCAGGTTTGTTGGTGGCGATCTCCCTTGGATGAGTCTTGTGCTTGAGGCTTCATATGATCTTCAGAAAATCAGCGGCAGGCTAGGGTTCTCATCTATCTTCCCAAGTTTGCGGTGATAGGTAGGGGTTAATCGAGGTTTTTCTTTGGTTTTATTTCACGGGACAAAATTTGGGTGGGTCAAACCTAGCAAGGTTAGCGCAAGGGATTAAGGTGCCACTAACTGCTCGTCAAGTGGGTAGGTACATGATCCTCTTTGAAACACATCATTACCGTCGGTGTCTGAGCTCGAATCTTCATAGCAATTCTCATGCACTCCTTGAGCTCTAGTTACCAATTCTAAATGAGTCTCCTTATGTCCTCGTTTCATGTCAAGGTTTGTGGTCCTAGAAGATTAGTTGGTATTATCGTGGGCTTGAGTCAGTTGTTAACCTAAAGTTAGATATGATAAGTTGGTGTGGTATTCTTGTAATTTCACAAGTTAATTTTGTGAGGTGGGGGCTCGTGTCTTCACGAGGTTGGCGTACAATTGCAGTTTCCTTCAAGATCTTGACGCACTTGCTCCAGATGGTGCATGAAGTCCATGGTCTGACTTGCCGGTTAGGTTACAAAACTTTTCGGCTATTTGGCTAAGGATCGGGGGTCTTTGTATCTTGCGGAACTGTCAGATCTTAACGGGAGATGGTTTAGATGAGGGGGAAAATATTTAGAAAGATTTCCGTTGGCGGGTTTACATCCGCAACAAGGTGCAACTATGGGGAAGAGTTAAAGAAGAGAAGTTTGAGATTACTTTGTGCTGCCGACAAGGCGTGATAGTGAACACACAAGAAAAACAACACACAACACGGAGAACTGCAAACAACACACAAGCATATTACACCCGAGCAAGGTGCACAAAAGGTTACGTCTAGTACCAACGGACGCCTAATACTCGTGGTAGTCGGGGTAACCAAAGTTCCTATCATAAGTTTTTCCTATGGGTCGTTGTTAAACATGGTTGGTGAAGTCTTCATTTTATCGCCTTAGTCTTCAGCTGGAGAATTTGAGATCGTTGAAGTGGCAACTTGGGTAGAATTGTTGACGTTGAACTGAGGTCTTCGGAAGTCTTTTGCTTTGTTGACATTGACGATCTTGGCATTTGCAAATCAACCACCTTGATGTTGAATGTCGAGGATTTGGGATGGAACCTTCTTCTCCTTCTGGCTACTGGTCAGTTAGGTCTCACTTGGGTTCATCGTCGAGTATGTATGTAGGTTTTGAATGAAGGTAAGATAATAGAAGAATGCCTTTGAAAATCTTAAAATAGAGGGGTAAGACGTTGAAATATTTGAGGAGATGAGAAGAGCGAAGCCGTTTAGGACTCCTCTAGATAAAAATATATTTTGGTAGTAATATATTTTTAACAAAAATATTTGCTTTCCTAACTAACGTCCATGCTAACTAAGGTCTCCTACAGTCAGGATTGCTCTGATACCAAGTCTGTGGGGACCCCGGACTAGCTGTCCGAATACCCTTGTGCCTACATCAGCGATCCCATGATCAGTGTGTCGCTGAGCACAATCAAACTGGTAATCAAGGAACATCCATAATTACCGAAGGAATATACTTACTTGATTGAAGTCATAATCTTCAATAGGTACTTGCAGCGGAAATCACCAAACAACGTGGAGCCCAAGTCATTCGCCTTAACCCTACAGGCAACTGACTGGGAAGCGCCCTAGTTCGCATTGACGTCAATTCCGTCTCCTTCTTCAAGATGCTCTTCCTTAAAATCTGGCTAAGACAATAGCCAGGACGAAACCATTATGAGTACAATGGGAATTGTACTCGCAAACTACCCCCCGAAAGAGCATGCACTACCCTTTTCTTTTTTTTTTGTTTATAGTTTGAGTAAAACTTTGTTTGCTTTGAAAACTCTAATCTTTATTGAAAAGAGAATGATAGACTTTTGTTCAATAAAACTTTGTCTGAAAACTCTATAACTTTGGTTGAAGTAAAATAAGAGAAATTTTATAACTTTTCATAAACCTTGTATATTTTTCAAAACATCTATAGCCTTTGTTAAAGAAAACGAAAATAAGGCTTTAGATTCTTTTTTTTTCCATAAAACTGTCTTTGTAAAGAGTTTTCTTTTAAAACATTTTTCCCGAAAAATAGCTGTTTGTTAAAATAAGAAGTCCCTTTTTAAAAACGTTTTACCCGGAAAATCACCATTTTGCTTATTTATCCAAAACTCCTCCTTTTTCCCGACCATGTCTCATCATGGTCCAATTATTTCCAACAACTCATACCAGCACATTGGCATAGTTGCATAAAACATCCTTCACATCATTTTCTCTTTTAAATCTCAAACCTTTTTCCAAAACTTGCACATAGGCCTAGTACAGCCTCCCAACTGTCCATATCCGAGGACTCGGCTATTCGAATAGTTTTTACCCTCTGCAGAGGTAGCACGCTTTTCCCACACCCATCCGGTAGCTCATCGTGTCTGCCACGTCCCGCCATACAAGGTGTATGCGAAGTTGAGCCACCGACCATAGCCTTTCCTTTGCTCATGCTAGTATAGGACCCTGCCCTTACGATTTCACCATTCCTTCAACACCTAGTACAGGATCCTCCGTCGAGGAACCTAGATGTAAGGACTCGTAGTTTGCCCGGCGACCCAAAGGTTGACCTTCAATCCCTCAATCCATCAGATTGCCGAGACCCGGGTCAGGGGTTAGAGTCGCCATGCTCATCCCCTCATGCATAACGGAGTCGTCTCCGTCGATGAGGTATCCAGTACTAACACGAGCAATTATATGACTACGCCCGTTCCCATATTTGGGTAGATGTGGTCGCACAGGTTATCGGCTGGTCGTCATGGTACTAAGACACAATGTGCATTTTCCATAAACAACACCATTTATCACTTCTCCACTTCCATACCGACCATTCGGCATGTCAATCAAATAGGTACTTTAAAAAGGAGTTTGAATAAACCATATTTTTTCCCATACTATAGTTTGAAAAGGAATTTTTCACCCAATACTTCCATATAGGGTGTCAAAGTAATATACTTGTATTTTGGAAAAGGGTTTTCAAAATCATAGCTTTGGTGGCAAAAACCACTTAAGTCATTTATGCTCTTTATGGGTAAAACATGTAATTCAAAATAGACGTATATAAATGCAAGCTCAGTGAAGTAGCTTGCCTGTTTCCAGCATAATGTCTCTGGACTTGATACTCTTGATCAAAGAAATAAACTCCGGTGCTTATCCAATAAATCCTTTCCAAAGTTCACTCCGATAGCGTTTGCATCTAGCGTCGTAAAAAGGAAAGAACATAATCAACACACAGTACAACACTCTAACAAACACCAAGCAATACTAACAAACAACAATCACGAGAGAAGATTATTATTTAACAATCAAGTTTGGCAATCACCAACACTACTCATGTTTATAAAAATATGGTTAAAGTTGTGATTAAGCATCTTTATTTAAACAGGAAATACTTCAGACAAAAGTTAATCCACCAATTACTTTCTTTAATTCTAAATATCTTACCAAGCTATGGTAGAGATATGCTAGATACTCAAGCTAGTACTCACTTAAGACAACCAAGTTTAACAAGCAAAGCAATTATATTAGTCACACAAAGTAATCTAATAAACAAGCAACATATACCATTTCTAAATTACTCAATCAAGCATCACAACATCTATCAAGCATCACACATTAGCTACTACACACACAAGGCAACACAATTTGATTTCAATTAATTTTAATTATGTATTATTTAATTAGGTCTTAAATATGGCAGAAACTAGTGGTGCATGATTAATTGCATAACTTAAGTTCTGTTGATCACAAAAATGTGAACTAAAATTCTATGGATAGCTACTGATGTTTAGAAGACACCCAATTGGATTTAATTCAATTAAGGTTATTAAACTCCTATATAAATGTTTTTATCCAGAATGTTTGTTTTCTTGTTTTGCTACAACTCAAGTTAATCGTATTCAAAAATTAAATCCTTTTAGGGATAGCTAGTATTTCTTATATGTGAGCTAACAAAATTGGTTTGACCTCATTTGGATTAGTAGAGTATCAGAAACAAACAAGTTTAGGTTTTATACCTTCTGTTGCATTTTGGATAACATTATTTATTTATTAATCTAAATGGGGTGAAACCACTTTAGTTAGTTAGATAATTTCATAAGCTTTCCAGAATATTTTCATTTGTTATTTTTAGATTCCTAGATCTCAAGATATTGAATTTCAAAGTTCTAATCAAATTTCTGACAGAGAAATTTACCTATTTTAAGTTTATCAATTAGCACATTTGTCATTTTAATTTTGAATCAGGGAATTACCCTACAAGATCATGGCCTATATCTATGTGAAGATGGCATGTTATACTAGCTACAACATTTTAGTTTTCTATTTTTAGGCCTCTGGATAACATAGAAACTTGTATGGGAAGTGGCTATCCCTGTTATTTCATGTGGTGGAGCACACTGATTAGCTAACTTCCCTAGATGTTATTCTTTGCACAAAATTTATTTTGGGGTTCACATCACTTGGTCATGGCAGTACTCTAGCCATACTAACATGACATACCAATACAAACATCTAAATAAATTTAGATTAACTGCTATGATTGGATCAAAAAGCCTAAGCAGTAATCTGTTTTCAGAAGTTTCTGAAAACAGACATAACATAGATACTTTTCCTCACGTTTCCATTGGTCTAAAACTAATTATTTTGGAAATCTAAAAGTTGCATCTGAATCTATGTAACTTGTTCTTTCTAACCATGCAAAGATTTAAAATTTTGGTGGGGTAGATTGCTCAGAAAATGCATGCAAACGTGGCTACTCTAAACTGGTTTTCAGACTTAACAGATTTTCAGATTTTTAGAAATCGGCGGGAGTGAACCGTGGCCGTTGATCCAGGGATCGACGGCGCACAGCCATCTGGTTCCTCCCGACGGAGGGGAGAGGCAGGGGTGGCAGGGAGCGGTCGGGGAGCTACCTGCCGGCGGCGAGAGGCTCGGGGCGGCTTGGGGCGACAGAGGTGGTCCTGGGCAGCAGCTTGGCGGCGACGGCGGCGTCGGAGCGGCACCATAGCGGCAGCACGGCGCGGTGGCCGTGCAGCTCGAAGCGGAGCTCCGAGCTCCTCTTCTGCTGCACCTGGGCGTCGAGGTGAGTGAGGGGGAGTGGAGGGTGGAGTGGGTGGCGCGAGGCTTAGAGGCTGGCTCGGGTGGTCCTTTTATAGCGGCGGAGGGAGTCTCGTGGCTGTGGGGGTCCGGCGCGGTGGGGGGGGGGTGAGAATCGGCGACCAAATCCCGCCATCGTCGGGCTGGACGGTGCGGAGTTGCCCACCGCATGCATAGCTACGTCTAGGGGGCGGCGTAGGTCGAGCAAGGGTCGAACTGGGAGATTAAGGCGGTCGGGTCCAGTGCGCAGGCGAGGTGCTTCGACGTCGGGTAGGTTTCGGTGAGGCACAGGACGGCGGCGACGCAATGGTGGTGTCAACCGCGTCACGCATCCGCGTCCGTGGGTGCGGTGGCGAGGCCAGAGGTGCAGAGGGGGCGTGGGAACGTGCAGGCGACCATGGCGCGGCCGACGCGGGTGGCGTGCATCGTTGCGTTGGGGAGAGAGGCAATTGTGTGTCGGGTCGGTGTCCGCGGGTGCGAGGGGCAGCAGGGTGACGTGCTGGCGCGGGAGAGCGAGAGGGGACGCGGGACACGGCCGCGCGAAGCACGGGAGCGAGGAGCACCGTGGCGTGGTGACAGGAGCTCTGCTCCCTGGCGATGGTGAATGGCGCGACCAAATTGGTCTGTCTCCAGTGCTCTTTGATGCGTGGCATAGCTCGGTGGGGTGAGAGGGGTGAGAGGGGGGCCGAATTGGTGCGGGATTGCACCAATTTGAGCTCGAATTCGGAGTCGAATTTTTAGTTTAGGAAGAACAGGGGGTGCTCACCACCTGTTCGACAGAATGCTTGAACCAAAGTTTAATTCGAATTTTTGAAATTCATTTTCATAGTTTGCTTCACATATGTTTACCAGGATTTTTAGTTCTATTTTGGGAATTATTGGGCAGTTGCAACATGGCTCATTTTGTGATTTTAGAAAGGTCAAAGAAGGATTTTGGATATTAAATTTGGACTTTCGAAATTATTGTTTTGAAGAGGAAAAGATGTAAGAGCAAAGTGGGAGTGATCATCAGGTCACCCCACTGAATCTTTATTTTGAAAATAAAATAATTTCCTTACTTAAAGAAATTTATGTGACACTTGCCTCATGATTTAATGTGGTGATGTTTTATTTATTTCTTTTCCTTTCCTCATATTTCTATTTAACAATCACACACATCAAAACAAACAATATTCACATCACAACCATGACCACACAATTCAAACCATATGAATTAATCACACCACCATTCCCATAACTAATAATACTATCTTATAAAAATGATCACACTCAATTATGACAATAGATAGGAGATAACATATAGATCCCCATATTTTTGGGAACACATAATTTTTGGAATTACTTTTACTTTCTCAACGGAAGGGTATTTTATTTGCTGAAATCAAACATCATTGAAATAGACTTTGGCCAAAATAAGATTGGAAAAGATATATGGAATATACTCTGGTCATAACATGAGCACCAAGTTTAATATATTTTGCTTGGGCTGGATTCTTGGATTAATATTTACTAGTCAACAACATAAACACAAGTCACACAAGGTCAAACAGAACAATATAAAGGAAAACACAATCATTAGTGTAGAAATTTCAAAAAAGTTTTTGTTGGTTCTGAATTTTGGGTCTTGTTAATTCTTATTATAAATTTGGGATGTTACAGAGGGCTCCTCCTACAGCACCAAGAAGTCATGGAGGAAGGGGGTTAGGGGCGGCTCTACCCCTTGGCCGGCCAGCCGCTGCCGCCTCCGCCGCCGCCGGCGCTGCCTCCGCCTTGCCCTTTCCTCCATGGCTGCCACCTTCACCGCCATCTCCATCGCCAATTCCTCCATAGCTACACCGGTTGACTCTCTCACAAACCTCTGTAATCCCCTATGTAAACATGGTGTTTGATGCTATAAAATATTATCCTATTATCTATGTCATGTTTATGTAGTTCCTTGTTGTCTTATGGTTGAATTATTGAGTGTATTTGGTTGATTTGAGTTGTATGTTGATATGTACAATCCTATGGTGCCCATTATATACTTGGGCACGTGGATAACATCATAGGGTTTGTAGTATGTGAAGGAGGCCGGGGGTAGGGCTGCCGGAGTGACAGAAACCTAAGCCCCATCCCGGTTTTTGACATTGTATGGGATAAAGAGGACCTTGTGATCTTAATGCTATGGTTGGGTTTTTACCTTAATAAACGTTAGTAGTTGCGGATGCTTGCTAATGTTCCAATCATATAGTACATGTAATCAAAGTAGTTGAGAACGTGTATGTGTAACAGCCCAAGTTTGGTACCCTAAAATATGGGCCAAATTTTCGCTTTTGCTTTGCATTGCATCATGTCATACATATATTTAAATTGCTAAGTTAACAAAGCAACAATTGGAAAACAATAAAAGGGAAGCAAACCCTTCCCAAAATTTCAAACCAAAATACATTACTCAATTTGGCAAAACCAATTATTCTTGAGTCACCAATTTGTCCAGGAAGCTCAAGGATATATTTTTATAAATAATTGTCAGAGGCTAAATTCTTAACAAGCAAATAAATAAATTTGAGAATTCAATTTGGTTCAATTCAAAATTCTATTTTTGGAAACCAAGTTAAACTTTCCAAAAATTCAAAATAAAATTTTGGGGAGCTTCATTAATATATTATGAGCCTCCATAAATAGTTTTATGACTTATTGAAATGTTTAAGTGCTCCAAATAAAATACAATTTGGTAATTATCAAAAATGACCATAATTAAACCCTATGAACAAATGTTGCTCAAAACTTTTTATTTTGAAACACAATTTTTGTGGAGGTTCAAAATCTTATTGGGAGTCTCCATGAATATTTTCAGAATTATAGAAAATGTTAAAGAGCCCCAATTAATTTACTTAATCTGCTAGAATTAGGTTAAAACAGAAAACCAGAAAATGAAGAAAGAGACAGGGGGTTTTCTGTAAATCTGACATCATCTTCTTCCTGGCCATGCCGCCCCCGTGGCCATGCCGCGCTGTCGCCGTGTCCTCGCCCTACGCCTCGTTGCCGTGCCCCCCTCCGTGGTGAAGGACCACCCGTGATGCCCTCTGTTTCCCCTCTCTCCTCCTCACTCTCTCTCTTCCCCGAGGAAAACCCTAAACCTAGCTCGAGCTCCCTGTCCACCGCGCCGATGTCACGGCCGCCGCCATCTCCGGCCTCCCCGGACAAATCCAACCGCGCCAAATGCTCCTCCTCGTCTCCCTCTTCGTCCTCGACCATGGAATCGAGCCGGGATGGCGCCATTTGGGCGAATCGCCGTCGTCCTTCCCCCTCAGGCCGCCGCTCGCCGTGCTCATCCCGGGCTTCCGCCATCATCATCGAGCGTGAANCCTTTTAGTTGGTATCCTAATTCTTTTGAGCCACCTTGCTTTTCATCTATAATTCTTTGGTGGCTCCAAATTTGTCTCGTGAGTGCTTGTCTTATGTTTATTGGTATCTTTACTCACTCATGTATTTGTTGGATCTTTTGACTTCATGCTTACCATGGTGAGCATGTTGAATTTTATTGGCTAAATGTTCTCACTAGCTTTTGGCATTTTCAATTGGTTTAGTTCCAATTGGTATCCCTAAGCTTGTGAACATATTTCTCTCAAAATCTTTTATCTCGTTGGGCCTATTTTATGTTGATTTTTTGAAAATTGGTATCTCTTTGTGGCTCAACCACATTTTTGGTGCAAGTGCTATGATTTGCTTTTGCATTATGCACTCTTGCACTTGTTGCGTGTTCTAGATATTTTGGGGGAGCGAGGATGCCATATTTGTGCACTTCTCTATAGTGCATGAACATTGGGGAGCTTCTCCGGTTTTATTTAGAACTCTCGCTTTGGATCTTTTTGATTGACTTTTCTCCTTTGTGGAGATGATTAAAACGATTTCATCTTTTTGCAATCTTTGGATCCTCAATATAGTTTGATTTCCTCTAATTTTTCGTTAAACGGGATTGTCATCACTTTTATGGAGGAACTCATATTATGTTGGCTCTCTAAATTTTTCTTCCCATTTCGGCAATCGATGCCAATGGGGGAGAAGTTTAGAGGGTTTAAGGGAATTTGGGTTTTATGCTTTTGTTGCATTTGCCTTTAATGCGCTTTGCATTCTTGCTTGTTTGTCATGCAAGGATGCTTTATTCATTATATAAACCCTCTTAAAAGGGATTGTCATCAATTACCAAAATGGGGGAGATTGAAAGTGCATGGTTGCCCCCATGCATGATTTTGGTAATTAATGACAGTCTCTATGGATTAATATTTGCATTGAGCTATAATTATAGGTGTGTCCATTTGAGTTGCTTGATCTCCATTTGTTGGAGTCAAGGTTAAGGGAAGAAGAAAAGTGTGTGTTGATCAAGGCTTTGTGCGGGTTGATCATCACTCAAGGCCAAGTGAAGATATGCCGAAGAGAGCGTCTCCCATCTTGGTGTATGGGGAGCATCAAGTGAATCTTCACCGAAGCGCAATCGAGGAAGGTGGTGCGTCTTGAGGAGATGAAGACCATCTTCATCGACCTCAAGTGGTTTAAGCGCAAGGCAAAGGTATGATCTTGATAGGGTTTCTTTTTACCGGTCTCATATTGTTTAGTGAGAGGCCAGATTATAGGATAGATAACCGTACTATCAAGAAGGGCTCTCGACCGAGTATCGTGATCGTATCGCCGTAGAGAGCAGAAACCTTTGCATCCATGCTATCATCTTTATTGGTTCTTATTTGTCTCTTATCGTGGTGTGGTCTTGGTGCTTGTCGTGCTTGTCATGACAAAGCCAAGTTCACCGAAAACGGTTTTCATATGCGTCTTCTATTGCGGTTTCGGTATTGGAGATTTTGCCGGTTTATCCGAGCGGAAGATTTCTCTCTTCCATTTCTTTGCAAAATCTCCATTGCTTGTTTGTCATTTTCAAAGGTAGCATTTGTCGTCCTCTTTCCAACAAAATTGGTTTTATTTCATTCGGACGTCAATTGCAAAAGTTCCGACATTTTCGGTTTGCGAAAAAGAGTTTTTAACTTTCCCCATTTGGTTTTTATAATATTTTCTTGGACTATGATGTTTCTCTGCATAATCTTGTTGTGCTCGTTGTGACGATTCCAATGAGTCCAAGATTATCGAAAACGGAGTTCGTGGGTGAAAGTTATTGCATTTCCGATTTGCAAATGGGAGCTTTTACCTTTCCTCATTTATCTTTATATTATATTCTTGGACTATGATGTTTCTCTGCATATTCTTGTTGTGCTCGTTGTGACGATTCCAACGAGTCCAAGTTTATCGAAAACGGAGTTCGTATGCGAATTTATTGCGTTTTCTTCTCGGAGTTTTTATTAGACAGATTTTTTTAAAAAAACTGAGAAAGAAAAAAAAAGGTGTCGGGCCGGCCTGGCCGGCCCAGGCCGGGACGAGGCCGGCAGCCTCGGGTGGCTTCCCGGCCCACCCCGCGCTGGCTGACCGGCCCAGGCCGGGATGAGGCCGGCCGGCTCGGGTGGGCTCCCGGCCTTCCTGCGCCCGCAGGCCGGCCCATGGCCGGGGCGAGGCCGGCCCCTTTTCTGTTTTTTTTTCTCGATCGTTCGCTGGCTGCGATCCAGCCGGCCTGGCCGGGCTGCCGGCCGGCCCCAGGCCGGGCTGCCTGGCAGCAGTTTTTCCCCTTTTTGTCCCACGTTTTCTCCTCCAACGGCTCCTTTTTGGAGCCACCTATAAAAGGGTTTTCTTCCCCATTTTTCTTGTAGATCTCATCCCTTGCTCTCTCTCCTCCATTGCCAACATTTTGAGAGCTCGATTCCCTCTATTCCCTCCGATGATTCTTGCCCAAATTTAGGGAAACAAGAGAGGAGATCTAGATCCATCTTTCCACCAAACAAAATCTCCTCTAAGTGAGGGGAACTCGTGGGATCTAGATTTTGGAGTTCTTGGTGTTTCTCCTCCGTTCTTCCTCCTAAATCCCTCCGTAGCATTAGTTGCTTCGGTTGGATTTTGGGGAGAAGAACTTGACCACTTCGTGTGTTCTTGCCTCTTGCATTAGTTGCATCGGGTTGCTCTCTCCGCGGTGATACGTGAAGTTGAAGGTTGAGAAGCTTGTTACTCTTGGGTGCATTGTGTTCCCAAGAGCTTGTTGCCTCTTGGGTGCATCGTGTACCCTAGACGGTTGGAGGTGCCGTGAAGACTTCGAGTTGTGAAGCTTCGGCACGAGTTTGGGAGCCCCCAATTGAGTTGTGGGTGTGTGCCCCAAGAGAAGTTGTAAAGGGCTCCGGAATCCGCCTCGAAGGATTCCGATAGTGGAAGGTGAACCAATCCCTTGGGTGAGGTTCATCAGAGAATAGGGTGAGGCCTTTGTGGCATCTTGAGTAGGCCTCTTGTGGCGAGCTCACACCCCTCCAACGAGACGTACTCCCTTAACAAGGAGGAACTCGGGAATACATCCTCGTCTCCGCGTGCCTCGGTTATTTCTATACCCGAGCTTTACTTATGCAATTTACATTGTGATAGCCTTCGTGCTTGAAGTTCATATCTTGCTATCATCTTGTTGCTTGAATTGGTTAGCATAAGTTGTTGGTGCACATAGGTGAACCTAGAATATTAGGTTGTTGGCTTGTTAATTTAAACACATAGTTTTATTCCGCATTTATCAAGCCCCTAATTAGAAAAAGTTTTAATCGCCTATTCACCCCCCCCCCCCCTCTAGGCGACATCTCGGGCATAGTTGTTCTTTCAATTGGTATCAGAGACTCGTCTCTCTTGTTTGTCTTACCGCCTAGAGAGTAAAGATGTCGTCTAGGGATTTAGTGCACAATTCCTTGTTTAGATTTAATGGCACAAATTTTAATGTTTGAAAAACTCATATGCGTAGTCACTTACGGGTCTTGGACCCCAATATTGAGCGTATCTTAGATATAGGTTTTTCTCCTCTGAAGGACTACGAAAATACGACTTTAGAGGACGAGAAAAACTTATATCTAGATGCTCTAGCCTCTAATGAGTTTTGCAAGTTTGTGAGTGTAGTAATTTTCGAGTCAATCATGCCTCTCCGGGATGCTCATGATCTTTGGACCAAGCTTCAAGACAAATATGGAGTGTCCAACATTATTGAGGATGATTGTTCTCCCTCCACCTCCGGCCGTGACGAGTTCTCGTCTTCGTCTACTTCACCAAAATGTGGTAAGCCACAATCCAATGTGATGGTGAGTAGTGATGGTTTTTGCAATTTGGCTAGTGAGCTCATTATTGATGATTCTTCACCTCTATCTAGTTGCAATGATTCATCTTTGGACCTAAACACTCATAGCACTATAAATGATTTACATGTTAGTGTTGATAGTCCTTGCATATCGTCTAAAAATTGCTTGGATAAATCTCTTTATGATATGCTTGCTTCATCTTGTTCCCTTGATAAAAATGCTTGTGTTCCCTCTAAATCTTGTATTAATAATAATGTAGAGGAAACTCAATTTGCTATGGAACAAGATGTGAACTTGAGTAGTTCAAAAATTAATTGCTCATCTCCATCCACCTCTCATTGCCTTATGGCTAAATCTTCTTCTAGCAATGATAATAATAATGATGATAATGATGATGATAAACATGATGAAGAAGATGATGTGGAAAAGGTTAATGGTTGGCTTCAAAATAATGGTCTTATGATTCTTAAAGCCCGTTAGTGCATGAAGAAGCAAAATGACCTTTGCCACGGCAAAGGTAGCAACACCGACTCTTCTCTTTCTTCTTCCTAGGCTCCTTAACTTGAGGAGCATTGGCTTGAGTCTTCTTAGGAGGTGGCCGTTGTTCAACTCATGGTTGAGCACGAGATTGAACAAGAGGCCGCTTCCCTAGTTTCTTCTCACTAAGAGGCTTCTTCTTCCTCATTGGGCAATCCCGAACATGGTTCCCTTCTAGCTTGCACTTGAAGCAAATGATGTTGGCCGGATTCTTGATTTGAACTTGGCCCTTCTTCTTCTTCTCAACCTTGGACTTGTTCTTGTTGTTGGAGTTGAATCCAACACACTCTTGTCATTGGGGGATTGTTGCACACTCAACATGTTGTCAAGTGCACGCTTCCATTCATGGCGCTTTTCCAAGCCTTTCTTCGTAGAAGTGGCTTGGGCCTTGAGCTCTCCCCTTTCTCTACATGGTTAGTGACAACACAAGTACTAGAGGAGGTAGATGCATCATTGTTAGAGCAACAAGGCAAAGCAAGTAATTCATCACAAGATGTGCCAATATTACGAGTTGATGAATTACTAGGACTAGCACATGGCAATATGGAATTTTTAGTTAAGGTTGTGCTATTATCCACATGAGGCTCAATAGATGTTACCTTTGTAGTGATGGCCTCATGAGCTAACTTTAGACTAGCATAGGATGCTAGAAGATCATCATTGGAGCTAGATAGCTTTTTATGATTTTCTTCCAACTCCCTATACTTGCTAGTTAGCAACTCAAGTTGAGACCTTAGCTCAACATTCTCCTTCAAAGTGGATGCTTCACAAGAGATAGAGTTAGTAGCACAAGCATCGTTGACCTTAGGAATAGAAGATGACAACTTGGCAAGCTCATCATGTAATCTAGCATTTTCATTTTTCGTGACTTTATATTTAGCATGAGCACGATCACGTTCTTTAATGATTTTAGCAATTATATCATTATGAGACTCCTCGATAGATTCTAGTTTCTCCTCTAGAGAAGCCCGAGTTCTCGCTCTTCCTCAAGAGCATCTTCTAACGATGCCTTCTCCATAGCATCATCTCTTTCGATCTTACCCTTTTCTTCAAGGTTTGCTTCCAAGGCCTCAATAGTCTCCCCGCGCTCAATTAGCGTTTCCATAATTTCAAAGAGGATAGCTTGAGCATTTTTATTTTTAGGGAGGGCTTTAAGAATCATGAGACCTTTATTTTGAAGAAGGGCATTAACTTTTTCCATATCATCTTCTTCATCATTATTATCATTATCATTATTATTATCATTGTCATTACTAGAAGAAGATTTAGCCATAAGACAATGAGAGGTGGATGAAGAAGAATAATTAATTTTTGAACTACTCAAGTTCAAATCTTGTTCCACAATTAATTGGGTTTCCTCTACATTAATATTCATGCAAGAGTTAGAGGGAACACAAGTATTTTATCATTGGAACAAGATAAAGCAAGCATATCATCATTAGATTTTTCTAAGCAATTTTTGGATGGTATGCGAGGACTATCAACACTAGCATGTATGACATTTATAGTGCTAGAAGAGTTTAAGTCCAGAGATGAGGCAGTACAACAAGATAGCGATAAAAGATCATCATAAAAGAGCTCACTATCAATATTGTAAAGCCTATCACTACTCACCATTACATTGGTTTGTGGCTTACCACACTTTGGTGAAGTAGATGAAGACGAGAGCTCGTCACGGCCGGAGGTGGAGGGAGAACAATCATCCTCAATAGACTTGGACACTCCATATTTTTCTTGAAGCTTGGTCCAAAGCTCATGAGCATCCCGGAGAGGCATGATTGACTCGAAAACTACAACATTCACAAATTTGCAAAACTCATTAGAGGCTAGAGCATCTAGATATAAGTTTTTCTCATCCTCTAAAGTCGTACTTTCGTAATCCTTTGGAGGAGAAAAACCTATATCTAAGATACGCTCAATATTGGGGTCCAAGACCCGTAAGTGACTAAGCATATGAGTTTTCCAAACATTAAAATTTGTTCCATTAAATCTAAACAAGGAATTGTGCACTAAATCCCTAGACGACATCTTTACTCTCTAGGCGGTAAAGCCAAACAAGAGAGACGAGGCTCTGATACCAATTGAAAGAACAAGCTATGCCCGGATGTCGCCTAGAGGGGGGTGAATAGGCGATTAAAACTTTTTCTAATTAGGGGCTTGATAATTGCGGAATAAAACTACGTTTTTAAATTAACAAGCCAACAACCTAATTACTAGGCTCACCTATGTGCACCAACAACTTATGCTAAGCAAAGCAAGCAACAAGGTGATAGCAAGAAATATAACTTCAAGCACGAAGGCTATCACAATGTAAATTGCATAAGTAAAGCTCGGGTATAGAAATAACCGAGGCGCGCGGAGACGAGGATGTATTCCCGAGTTCCTCCTTGTTAAGGGAGTACGTCTCGTTGGAGGGGTGTGAGCTCGCCACAAGAGGCCTACTCAAGATGCCACAAAGGCCTCACCCTATTCTCCGATGAACCTCACCCAAGGGATTGGTTCACCTTCCACTATCTGAATCTTCGAGGCGGATTCCGGAGCCCTTTTACACCGTTCTTGGGGCACACATGCACAACTCAATTGGGGGCTCCCAAACTTCATGCCGAAGCTTCACAACTCGAAGTCTTCGCGGCACCTCCAAACCGTCTAGGGTACACAATGCACCCAAGAGGCAACAAGCCCTTGGGAACACAATGCACCCAATAGTAACAAGCTCTTCAACCTTCACTTTCCACGAATCTTCGTGGGGAGAGCAACCCGATGCAACAAATGCAAAAGGCAAGAACACACTAAGTGATCAAATCCTTCACTCTCAAATTCCAACCAAGCAACTAATGCTTTGGGAGGAATAAGAGAGGAAGAACAAAGGGAAAGAACACAAAGCAACCCTAAAATCTAGATCCACTAGTTTCCCTCACTTAGAGGGGATTTTGATTGGTGGAATGGTAGATCTAGATCTCCTCTCTTGAATCCCTAAGTTTGGGCAAGAATCCTCGGAGGGATTGAGAGGAATCATGCTCACAAGGTTAGCAACAATGTAGGAGAGAGGAAAGCAAGTGAGCAAGAACCAGCAACCAGGTTTTGGGGAAGGAGGAGGCTTTTTATAGCCTCCCCTAAAAACTAGCCATTGGAACCTGTCCAGGCCGGAGACTCCGGTCTAAGTGGGCCAGAGACTCCGGCCTGGGCCGGACATTCCGACCAGCCTCCGGTCTCCTTCCGGACTGGCACCAGAGGTGCACCACACTTTGCGAAGAGGCAGGCACACCGGAGACTCCGGTCATCAGGGCCGGAGATTCCGGACAGACCGGAGACTCCGGGGTTTCTCCGGGGTGCCTCTGGACACAGTCCAGGAGCGCACCACACAAAATCGAAACGGCTGAGAAAAACACGGGGCCGGAGATTCCGGGTCCCTTGGGCCGGAGACTCCGGTAGGCCGGAGACTCCGCCCCATCTCCGGGGTACCTCCGGACCGAGTCCAGAGATGCACCACACCAAAGACGTTCGGCAACGAAAAACCAGGGGCCGGAGACTCCGGCTCCAGAGGACCGGAGACTCCGGTGAAGATCCAACAGAAAAACCAAAGCCCCATAACTTTTGCAAATGAACTCCGTTTTCGATAATCTTGGACTTGTTGGAATCGTCACAATGAGCACAACAAGATTATGCAGAGAAACATCATAGTCCAACAAGATATTGTAGAACCAAATGGGGAAAGATTGAAAGCTCTTTTTCGCAAACCGAAAAACCGTTTCTTTTGCAATTGAGGTACGAATGAAGCAAAACCAATTTTGTTGGAAAGAGGACGACAAAAGCAACCTTTGAAAAAGGCAAACTAGAAAAGGAGATTTTGCAAAGGGTTGGTAAGGTGAAACCTTCCAAAAGGATGAACCGGCAAAATCTCCAATACCGAAGATGCAAATGAAGACGCATAAGCAAACCGTTTTCGGTGAACTTAGCCTTGTCATGACGAGCACGACAAGCACTAAGCCCACACCACGATAAGAGACAAATAAGAACCAACAAAGATGATTTCAAAGATGCAATGATGCAAAGGGTTGAGCTCTCCACGAACGATACGATCAAGTTACTCGGTCGAGAGCCCCTCTTGATAGTACGGCTATCTATCCTATAACCCGGTCTCTCAACTAACATCATGAGACCGGTAAAATAAAAGCCCTATCAAGATCATACCTTTGCCTTGCGCTTAAAAACACTTGAGGTTGATGGAGACGATCTTCATCTCCACAAGACGAACCATCTTCTTGATTGCGCTTCGCTTGGTGAAGATTCACATGTGGCTCCCCCATACACCAAGATGGGGGAAGCACCACTTCGTCATAACTTCACTTGGTCTTTGACTTGATGACGAACACCTTGGCCTTGATCAACAAATGATATTCTTCCCTTAACCTCGACTCCAACATATGGAGAACAAGCAAGACCTTGACTCCAACCAATGGAGACAAGCAAGCTAATGGACACCTACAAATATAGCTCAATGCAAATATTAGTCCATAGAGATTGTCATTAATTACCAAAACCATGCATGGGCAACCATGCACTTTCACTTTGTATGGGCGGGGTCAGTCAGAGGCTTCTTTCCTCATAAGCATATCTACGGCAGGCCATTACCTGGTTTAATCGTTGCGACAACTGCCAGCGTGGAAGCGCATATAATTCCCATCCGACGGGGTGTTTGGTATGGAAGCTAGGAGTGGGTGATGGGTATGAGGTGATCGTGTTTCACCTATAGAATCTCAAGGGGCGGGTGTGCGTTATGAGGGGAAGAGCTCCTCATGGCTGGATGTCCTGAGCCTTAGCTATAACACTCATGGAGTGTAAAGAGAGCATGTAAAGGGCCAGGCAACTGTTGGGTAAAGTGATGCAACTCTGCAGAGTCAAACAAACAAATTTGTGATATCACAACCATGTTCCCGGAATGGAACTACGAGATCGAGGCCGGAATGGAATCCCATTTGGATTCACAAGACCGGTGGAGGCTGTGGACATAGTTTTCAGAATAAAATCTATCTTTTGAAGAAATATTCTCAAAAACTTGCATCTATGCCTACGACTTATGGTCATGGAAGTAGCTAGTGCATGAAACACCTTATCTCTATATATTCTGAACTTGCTGAGTAACGCTGTTACTCACCCCTTCCCATTTGACCCCCTGCTTAGACTTTTGGAGCCATCGGAAGAGACGTCAGTTATCCATCACGACAAAGAGGAGGTCTTCCACAAGGAATCAAGTCGACCTGGTGGAGCTTGAAGGAGTTGACCACTACTTCACCAACGGAAGAATGATGACAACCATGGCAATGGAGGGGCAATGACAGCAGTGTCAATGGCATACACAAAGACCACACTGCCAATGGAGGAGACAACATCTATTGGAAGGAAGTGAAATCCTGGATAAAGATATTCTAGATGGACTAGATTAGGGCCGTGACAACAGCAGTAGTGGATTAGGAATAGAGCTAGAGTTAATCTCCAGCTTAGTGCTACGAATTGGATCTTTTCTGGATTACATTTGTATGAGACTTGCTTTTATATATAAAGGAGGTTCTCAAGATTTAGTATTGAATATTGTTATAATCCTATAGGGTTACCTTGGACCTGCTATGTTTCTGTTGTACTACTTTGAGGGATGTAATATTCACGGATAAATCCTTCTATGAGTGTTATGTCAACGACTTATGCACTACAACATGCAGTGGTGTGCTGGGTCACCGCAGGCTGCAGGCTGCAGGCTACAGTCCGGCTGCAGGCTGCAGGCCGCCCCATCCGGCTGCAGTTTGCAGGCCGCCCCAGTCTGACTGCTCTAGTCCGGCTGCGTCCGCGCTCATCTACATCACCCCGAGCCAAGGACTCGGGGGCTGCGCGTCATCAAGACGTCAAAGAACTATACCCGGGGGCTGCCACGCCGTCAGCCGGCAATATCATTCCCGGGGGCCTGCACAGCTGCAGACCCGGAGGACTTCATCACCCCGGCCAAGAGCCCGGGGGCTGCCACGCCGTCAGCCGGCAATATCATTCCCGGGGCCTGCACAGCTGCAGACCCGGAGGACTTCATCACCCCGGCCAAGAGCCCGGGGGCTGCCACGCCGTCAGCCGGCAATATCATTCCCGGGGGCCTGCACAGCTGCAGACCCGGAGGACTTCATCACCCCGGCCAAGAGCCCGGGGGCTGCCACGCCGTCAGCTGGCAATATCATTCCCGGGGGCTGCGTATCCGCAGACCCGGAGGACTTTAACACCCCGGCCAAGAGCCCGGGGGCTGCCACACCGTCAGCCGGCAATATCATTCCCGGGGGCTGCGCATCCGCAGACCCGGAGGACTTTAACACCCCGACCAAGAGCCCGGGGGCTGCCACGCCGTCAGCCGGCAATATCATTCCCGGGGCCTGCACAGCCGCAGACCCGGAGGACTTTAACACCCCGGCCAAGAGCCCGGGGGCTGCCACGCCGTCAGCCGGCAATCTCATTCCCGGGGGCTGCGCATCCGCAGACCCGGAGGACTTTAACACCCCGACCAAGAGCCCGGGGGCTGCCACGCCGTCAGCCGGCAATCTCATTCCCGGGGGCTGCGCATCCGCAGACCCGGAGGACTTTAACACCCCGGCCAAGAGCCCGAGGGCTGCCACGCCGTCAGCCGGCAATATCATTCCCGGGGGCTGCGCATCCGCAGACCCGGAGGACTTTAACACCCCGGCCAAGAGCCCGGGGGCTGCCACGCCGTCAGCCGGCAATCTCATTCCCGGGGGCTGCGCATCCGCAGACCCGGAGGACTTTAACACCCCGGCCAAGAGCCCGGGGGCTGCCACGCCGTCAGCCGGCAATCTCATTCCCGGGGGCTGTGCATCCGCAGACCCGGAGGACTTTAACACCCCGGCCAAGAGCCCGGGGGCTGCCACGCCGTCAGCCGGCAATATCATTCCCGGGGGCTGCGCATCCGCAGACCCGGAGGACTTTTACACCCCGGCCAAGAGCCCGGGGGCTGCCACGCCGTCAGCCAGCAATATCATTCCCGGGGGCTGCGTATCCGCAGACCCGGAGGACTTTAACATCCCGGCGAAGAGCCCGGAGGCTGCCACGTTCTGCAGGCTTTTAATCCGACTGCAGGCTTCAAGGCTTTTCGTCCGGCTTCAACTTCAACGCTTTTCATCTGGCTTCAGCTTCAAGGCTTTTCGTCCGGCTTCAACTTCAAGTCTTTTTGTCCGGCTTCAACTTCAAGGCTCTTAATCCGGCTTCAAGGCTTCTAGGCTTTTTCATCTAGATTCAAGGCTTTTAATCCGGCTGCATGCTTCAAGGCTTTTCGTCCGGCTTCAGCTTGAAGGCTTTTCATCCGGCTTCAGCTTCAAGGCTTTTCGTCTGGCTTCAACTTCAAGGCTTTTCATCCGGCTTCAACTTCAAGGATTTTAATCCGGCTGCAGGCTTCAAGGCTATTAATCTGGCTGCAAGCTTCAAGGCCTTTCATCCGGCTTCAGCTTCTAGGCTTTTTCATCTGGCTTCAAGGCTTTTAATCCGGCTGCAGGCCTCAAGGCTTTTCGTCCGGCTTCAACTTCAAGGCTCTTAATCCGGCTTCAAGGCTTCTAGGCTTTTTCATCTGGCTTCAAGGCTTTTAATCCGGCTGCAGGCTTCAAGGCTTTTCGTCCGGCTTCAACTTCAAGGCTTTTCATCTGGCTTCAGCTTCAAGGCTTTTCGTCCGGCTTCAACTTCAAGGCTTTTCATCCGGCTTCAGCTTCAAGGCTTTTCATCCGGCTTCAGCGCTTCAACTTTCATCCGGTTTCAACTTCAAGGCTTTTCATCCGGCTTCAGCTTCAAGGCTTTTCATCCGGCTTCAGCGCTCCAACTTTCATCCGGTTTCAACTTCAAGGCTTTTCATCCGGCTTTAAGTTCATCCGGCTTCAAGTTTGTCCGGCTTCAGACTTCATCCGGTTTCAAGTTCATCCGGCTTCAACATCATCCGGCTGCAGACATCAACTTTCATCCGGTTTCAACTTCAAGGCTTTTCATTCGGCTTCAAGTTCATCTGGCTTCAAGTTCATCCGGCTTCAACTTCAACCGGCTTCAACTTCAGCCGGCTTCGGCTTCAACTTCTACTGACTCTGGCTCCAGCTCCAGCTTCAGCCGGCTCCAGCTCCGACTTCAGCATTTCAACCACGACAATCAAGACAATGGGAAGCTCGTGAAGCCTTCCCAGTAAGCAGCACAGCCTCCACGCGCTCGGGGGCTAGTGTCGGGGGGATGACCCCCGGGTATACCAAAGTCCACGACTCAACAAAAGAACAAGAGAAGCAAACCACGAAGATCAAGCAGGCTGCTGGCTGCCCCAGTCCGGCTGCAGGCTACAGGCTGTCCTGTCCGGCTGCAGGCTGCCCCGTCCGGCTGCAGGCTGCAGGCCACCCTGAGTAGTACTAGCTGGGCCCCATGGGCCACCCCTTTGTCCCCTGGGCATCCCCTTTATAAGGTGCACCAGGGAGCCCTTGAGAGGCAACTTTTGGAAAACCCTAGATAGATGTTTTGGGAGGTGGAGGCTCTTCTCATCCCCACCTACCCCTTCTTCCTCCTCTAGCTAGAGAAAAAACATAGCTCAAGGAGCAACCATGTAGCCCGAGATCTATGCCATGATATACATCTGACATGCAGGACGTAGGGGTGTTACCTCCACAAGAGGGCCCCGAACCTGGGTACATCGCGTGTGTTTGCCGTGCTTGCTACCCAATCCCGCCGGAACGCCATCGCCGCCTTGCTCCACAAATTTCCCATCTCTGATGGGTATGCCGTGCTACCCACCACGACAGCCACCTCCCCCTTCCATCCCCAACTTCTTCTTCGAGCACGAGGGCCTCGACAGCCAGGTTGTTGAAGCTCTAGTGTCCACTACCGCGACCGTGCAGGCGTTGATCAATTCTGAGTAAGGATGGCAATGGGTAGGGTATGGGAAGGGTAAATCAATACCATACCCATACCCATATAATCTATGGGTACAAAATTGTATCCATACCCTTACCCGCGGGGATGAAAGTATACCCATACCCATACCCGGCGGGTACCCGTACCCATTAGGTACCCGTTGGGTAGATTAAATAGTACACAAATTGTTTAAGTTTTACAATCGTTGGTAGCACATTTTACAAAAAAAAATCAATCATCTCAACTCAACTCTCAACGTGGTCTATAGCACGAAAAACCATTCTTTACAAGATAGGGCCGTTCACATGAAAGAAAAGAAAAAATCCATTCTTCATGGTCGGGCGCATTTCTACAAATCCTCCAGGATCACAAGTGGAACGCTAAGCAAGGGTGGGGAGGCTGCGAGCTCCGCGTCAAACAGAAAGAAGCAAGCAGGGGGTGTTGCCATAGCGCGCCGGAGAGCAAGCGTAGGCAACCAAACTAAATAAGGCTACAAAACTAGCTAGCGTTTTTAAGCTGGCTGCCTTTTCTAGCACGCGTACTCTTCTGTGGAGTCGCACGGAACAAGCCTTGTCTTCCCTCCAAGGACTAGCTCCCTTTTCTTGTTCCGGTCACCCTTCTCTTGCCGTGGAAGGACTTTTGCCTGTGGTGTGGTCCAACCCGTGGGCGGAGTCGCCCTCATCCCCCCATTGCTCAGTGCTCCCTGCAGTTTCACTGGGCTTTACCCACGTGGGCGCGGGCTTCTATAAGAGAATGAAAAGCTCTCTCTTGACAATAAAACGTGAACCGCGCGGAGCCCACCCTTTTTCGTTTTCTGCCGCCACTGGGTGGCCGCAGGGGAAACACAGCCCGGCCGCCTCTCGGGAAAGGGGAGGTGGGGGATGGCCTACCTATCCCGAGGGAGCAGCTGAGAGGTTCCATATGCCGAGCCGAAGGGCAGAACTTCAGTGCATGATCGTAGTATGTCACCTCGTCTCGTCCTCGCAGCATCGAAGAGTACCTATGCACTATGTTCCGGTTCACTGATAAGGAAGATAGAGTTGGGGTGGGGGTCTACGATGTGATACTATAGTATGCCCCGGGGAGAAAGATGCGCAACTCAAAACGGAAGCAGGAAGCATGTTGTCAAAAATGTCGGAGGTTACCAGATCTCTGAGACTACCATCGATCCGACAGAGCGGAACGACCAGAAAAAGAAGTGGAGTTAGAAAGCCGTATGATAGGTGGTAACTATCTTGTACGGTTCGGGGGGTAAGCGGCATACTCTGGGGGAATATTAGGCTCTATCGAACATACAGGGAATTGGAGGTAGCATTTTACTTATGTTAAGTCATGGACTGGTTTCTTCAGCCCTTTTTCTATGTGTTGGTGTTCTATATGAAGCAGATTCTTCATAGTAAATATTTTCGGAGTAGATGAATATATGACAATTATATATCTAACTTTGGAAATCACAATCCCATGATCATATCTAGTAAGTCAACCGAGTAGGGTCCACATGTCAGTATAAACGGGTAGGGTACGGGTATACCCATGGGTACAAGGTTGTACCCATGCCCTACCCACGACTTGGCGGGTAGGGTATGGATACTACCCATGGGTATAAAAATGTGCCGATACCCTCCCCATACGGGTACGGTACCCGCGGGTACCGGACCCATGGGTAAAATTGCCATCCTTAATTCTGAGAAAGATATCGTCGACCAGTACTACGCCAATGGCTACGCGTACGCCAAGTTCGCCGTCTTCGACTAGGCTCCGTTCGACAAGTAGGACTGCTAGTAACGTTGTGTATTTCTGATCCATGATTACTATTCTAGCACTATTAAGTTATTAGGAATAGTCTTATACTCTCTCAGTCTCCGGAAAATGCTATTGGAACCTGAGCTCACCAGAGCCCTTTATTTAAAATTCAAAGTTGATATTTCGTAGTTTCAAAAAATCTGAAAAAAAATATGTATAGGTAGGTAATGTTGTATACACTAGTGGAAAACCCCCATATAGTCCCGGTTGGTTTGGGCCATTAGTCCCGGTTCCCCAACTAGGACTAGCAAATCGGGACTAATGCTAGTCCCGGTTGGGACACGAACTGGGACTAATGGGGGGCACGTGGCCCGGCCGGAGGCAGCAGGGCGGAGGGGCTTTAGTCCCGGTTCGTATTACGAACCGGGACTAATGTCCCGGGGCTTTAGTCCCGGTTCGTGTTACGAACCGGGACTATTGTCCCGTCAGATTTTTTCACTTTTTTCAGAAATTTCAGAAAATTGTTTAAATTTGTAAAATCAATAATGCTTATTCTGTAATTCATAAAAATATGAATAAAATACCAAAATGTTCAGAAAAATAAGACCTATTTGATTATGTCAAATGCATGCATGTTTAAAAAACTTAAATTAAATATTTTTTAGAACTAAAAAAATGCCACTACTAGTTAAATATGGGGAACCAGTATTACACATCATCGTCACGAATATATTACAGACATCTCATTCGTCGTGCTTGGTCAAACATATTACAAACGGTACATGTAGTACACATGAGTTTCATTCTTATATATATATACATCTCTTTTACACTCACTATTTAATTTCAACCTAGCTTATAGTACTATTCTTCTTTCGGATCTAGGACCTCTGCATCTAAGAATCCGGCAATTTCCTCTTGAATTGCTCGTACGCGATCCTGTGGTAGAAGGCCTTCTCGCAACCGTTCGATCTAATTAAAAAAGGGTCAATATATATGAATGAAAGTAAAAACAATTGATGGCAATAAACTAAAATTATGAATATTGCATACGCACTTGAAGTACTTTTAAGATTCTGCCCTTCTCACAGCACGTCTGACGAATGAACTCGCAGACGTAGTATCCACATAAATGATTCCCACTTCCCTGCCTCAAGCACTTTACGGGAACAGAGTTTAATCAAAATAATAATCAAGAATGGTAATGGTATTGAACTAGAATCAAAGAGATGCGCGGATCTAGGTAGTAATACTTACATTTATTTGTTTAAATGTAAGCTCCTTCGCCCAATCACCCCTAGCCCTAGCGGTGAATCGTTTCCAAGCTCTGCCCGGCAAAGAAAATGAATAAAGGAGTTATATATTAATTACTTGCTATCAGTAAATTAACGGAAAGTTGTCGATATAGTGCCATAATATGATTGAAATTACCTCTGGAGGCATTCATGCATGTCCGCCCAATCCTTAAGGGGTTTATGTAACGAGTCCATGACAAGTACTACTCCTTTGTCAGGCATAATGATTAGCAGAATAAAGTGGAAGCTGCGCACGCATAAGTCATCAATTATACAATTAACATCGAGAAATTAAGCGAAATAGAATGTGTACAAGACAGTAACACTTACTTGAAGTTGTAAGGAAATAGTATTTCTCTTTTGGTTTCGTTAAACCGTAACGCATTTACCAAGTTATTCTCTGTATCGTTGTAAAAATCATGGAGACTTGCTTCATGAACGAAATTTGGGTCAACGAAGCCAATGTCATAGATTTGTCCTCTTTTGCATTGGAGAATCTTCATTCTGCATAATTAATATAGTGATGAGTAAGATTATAAATGCAATGAACGAGTTGAGCTAGCTAGAGACTTAATTACAGAAATAATACTTACAGACAATAGGCACTGATGATAGCTTTGTCAAGGGCGTCTTGTTAGTATAACTGAAATAATTCAGAAAATTCAATCATTAACACGCCAGCTCCATGCCCGTAATCCTTGTTCTTATATCCCATGTAGATCCAATTTCCCCCTTTCTTTGAGTCTTCCATGTACCAACTATGCCATCTTCGCATTTTTGTTGGTAGATCTTTGACTAACTCAGGTTTGACGAGAGGATGCCCGTGCCGGTATTTGTATTTTGGAACTATTTCTTCGTGGAATTGTAATTGGTCTAAGTACTGAGCAATAGACATGCCCCGAGCAGAGGCTGCTTCTCCGTACAGTGCAACAAACTCAGGATCGATGCCGACCGCACGTTTGCTCGACCCCACCTCGGTATCGGAAAACACTTTGAGCGGGGGGCACGATTGTTTTTGCTGTTCTCCGAGCTGGGCAACTGATTTCCGGCTTGCACTACCATTCTTCGACCGCTGTTTATTTGCCCGAACCGACTTGAGAATAGAGCGATCATAGTCTGGTGTCAGCTTTGGCAGGGGTTGTTCAAGGGTCTTCAACATTTTTAAGACGGCAGCTTTTTCTTCTGGGGTGTCGGGGAACTCTGGCGCTTTCAGCTTCTTTAGCTTCAAGTTAGCAAACCACTGGTCCGTTTGGGCTTTTGCGATCGCCTTATTTTCCTCCACCGTATAGTCGTAAGGTCTCTTGGGAAGATTCTTATGAGGTACTTTTGGGAGGGGTGACCTTGTACGTTTCGGTGATCGGTTACCACTCCTCGTAGTACGCGGCGGTGGAGACGGCTACTCTGGAGACTGGTTAGGCGGCGGAGACGGTGCCTGAGGCGTCGACGGCGGCGAAGAGGACTGTTGCGCTGGAGAGTGGTGAGGCGGCGGAGACGGCGCCTGAGGCGGCTGCGGTGGAGAGGACTATTGCTGTAACATCCCAAATTTTGGAATGTTGTAAAAATCACAAAAATTTAAAAAAACTTTGTTAATAATTAAATAAAGTCTCCAAAAATCAAGAAAAGCTTTTATAGAAGATTGTTTTGACATCTTCAAAGTTATATTTTTAAATTAAATATTCCTTTATCTTCCTATCTCAATTATAAGGTTTTGGAAATAAAATATTTAAATGGATTTTTAAATAGTACTTTCCACTTTGGAATGTTGGCTATCAAATAAAAAGTATGGGGTTTTCAAATAATATTTTTCCCTTTGGTTTATTGTTTTAAATTAAATAAATGGGGATATTATAAACCCTATTTCAATTGTGGAAATAATTTAAATACTTTTCAAGCCTTGTTTTATAAAAATGTTTTGTCTTAAATTATTTTAATATGAAAATGAGTTATCATTTTGAATGATATTACTCATATTATTTCTCTGGTTTTTATTTAAATATTTTGGGATATTTATAAACCCTAATTTGGAAATTTCCCAAATAGCCATATAAGGCAAATTTGACCAAAAGGGTATTTTGGTAATTTTGTTTTGACAAAAAATAGTTCCTAAATGTCTATTTTGACTAATTGGAATTTTACAAATTTTTACAAATTTATTTGACTTGATTTGGAGGCCTAATTCAAAAGTTATAAAAGAAAACAGAAAATTAAATAAAAAGAAATTCGATGACGTCATGCTGACGTCATCGTCTTCAAAGCTCGTCCACGGCCGTTTCTACCCGATCCTCTCCCCCTTGATTGCGAGCGATTTACAGCACCATTTGAAGCGCCGTTTGTTGCTACGGATAGCCCTCGACCTCCTCTCCAGTTTGCCCCCAAAAGACCCCTCCGACAAGCCTCCACGCCGACGAATTTGCTCGTCGGAGATCCGCTCTGACCGCCGCCGTTTTCTTTGATTCCGGTGAGTGGAAACCACCCCGATGTCTCCCTTTGGCCTCTCTCTGGTCTCCACATTCCCGCGCACCTCGTTGACCCCCGATTCGATTTTATTCGCAGCAAAATCGACGTATTCGAGATCGGCCCGAGCTCACCGAAGCCGCCGCAACTCTGGTCGCCTCCAACCGCCGCGCCAGGACGCGCCTCACGTCGCCACCGACATCATCGTCTTCGCCGTGTCGTCCCGCACCCCGTACGCCTCTCCGCCGTCACCTGGGACCACCGGAGCAACGACAACATCCACGACCGAGCCGCTCCGCCGCCATCCCCGCCCATCGCCGGTGACCGCGCTGCCGGGGTAAAAACCCTAGCTTCTCCACCGTCAGATCGAGAACCGACGGCCAGGATTAGATCGAGCCGAGCCGAGTCCGAGCCGCAGCTTAGCCGAGCCGAGCCGTGAGCCGAGCCCGAGCCACCCTGTTTTCTGGGATTTTCCCGAAATAAAATTAATTGGCAGTTTTACAGAAAAGTCCCTGCAACTTCAAACCTTTATATCTTTTTAACCCTTTAGCCAAATTTAGCAAACTTTATCTTTTTGAAAAGCTCTGGACTTGTAGAATCTTTTGGCACTGTTAGTTTTCAGTGTAACAAATCCAAATTTATTCAAATTTCAAATGAGTCATTTGAGTAAATTTGCCATAGTTTTAAATCTATAAGTCCAATTTTTGCAAATAAAATATTTCTGGAAACCTTGGAACATGCATGACATGATCCCACTGTTATAATTAATTTTTGGTAATTTTAAAATGATTTCAAAAATCAGAAACTCAATTTGGAGTATTTCTGATATAGTTTAAATTCTATAAATCCTTTTAATTTGTTTTCTTTTAGAAAACTTCCTCAAATAGTTGTCCTTGTCCAGAGAGACCAAAGCCATACCTAGCTACCACTTTTTGAAACATAAACATTGAAAGTGTGCCAAAGGCCATTTAAATGTTAATGTTTTGCAAACTATAGTTTCAAAATGTTTTAAAACTCTTGACCAACTTTCTTGTGTGATCACTTTGATCAAGACCAATCTTTAGAACCTTTGTAACAACCCTTCAACCTATTCAAGTTTGAAATATTCAAATTTGATTTCAGACCAACCCCTGACCCAAATGGCAAACCCCAAACCTAATGCATTGATTCTTTTTGCATATGGAATCATGTATTGAAGCTTGGACCACCAACCTAGTTTTTGTGGGGACCCCGGACTAGCTGTCCGAAATACCCTTGTGCCTACATCAGCGATCCCATGATCAGTGTGTCGCTGAGCACAATCAAACTGGTAATCAAGGAACATCCATAATTACCGAAGGAATATACTTACTTGATTGAAGTCATACTCTTCAATAGGTACTTGCAGCGGAAAATCACCAAACAACGTGGAGCCCAAGTCATTCGCCTTAACCCTACAGGCAACTGACTGGGAAGCGCCCTAGTTCGCATTGACGTCATTTCCTTCTCCTCCTTCAAGCTACTCTTCCTTAAAATCTGGCTAAGACAATAGCCAGGGACGAAACCAGTATGAGTACAATGGGAATTGTACTCGCAAACTACTCCTCTACTGAGTATGCACCAGTTTTAAGTTGTTTCCTATAGCACTTTTAGTTAGTAATCTATCTCTATATCTCTGTTGAAAAAGACCTCTATATCTTTGTTGAAAAGAGATGGATAGACTTTTGTTTAATAAAACTTTATCTAAAAACTCTATAACTTTGGTTGAAGTAAAATAAGAGAAATTTTATAACTTTTCATAAACCTTGTATATTTTCAAAATATCTATAGCCTTTGTTAAAGAAAACGAAAAGAAGGCTTTAGATTCTTTTTTTTTCCTAAAACTGTCTTTGTAAGGAGTTTTCTTTTAAAACATTTTTCCCGAAGAATAGCTGTTTGTTAAAATAAGAAGTTCCCTTTTAAAAACGTTTTTCCCGGAAAATCACCATTTTGCTTATTTATCCAAAACTCCTCCTTTTTCCCGACCATGTCTCATCATGGTCCAATTATTTCCAACAACTCATACCAGCACATTGGCATAGTTGCATAAAACATCCTTCACATCATTTTCTCTTTCAAATCTCAAACCTTTTTCCAAAACTTGCACATCTTTGTAAAACTTTGCACATGGTCTAGTAGGGCCTCCCAACTGTCCATATCCGAGGACTCGGCTATTCGAATAGTTTTTACCCTCTGCAGAGGTAGCACGCTTTTCCCACACCCATCCGGTAGCTCACCGTGTCTGCCACGTCCCGCCATACAAGGTGTATGCGAAGTTGAGCCACCGACCATAGCCTTTCCTTTGCTCATGCTAGTATAGGACCCTACCCTTACGATTTCACCATTCCTTCAACACCTAGTACAGGATCCCCCGTCGAGGAACCTAGATGTAAGGACTCGCAGTTTTGCCCGGCGAGCACGAAGCCCTTCAATCCCTCAATCCCTCAGATTGCCGGGACCCAGGTCAGGGGTTAGAGTCGCCATGCTCATCCCCTCACGCATAACGGAGTCGTCTCCGTCGATGAGGTATCCAGTACTAACATGAGCAAATTATATGACTACGCCCGTTCCCATATTTGGGTAGATGTGGTCGCACAGATTATCGGCTGGTCGACGTAAGTACTAAGACACAATGTGCATTTTTCATAAAACAACTCCCTTTATCACTTCTCCATTTTAACACCGAAAACTCGGCATTTCATTATCAACTAGGTACTTCAAAAAGGAGTTTGGAATAAATCATATTTTTCCCATCCTATAATTTTAAGTATCTACTCTACATTCTTCATAGGGTGAGCAGTTTTATATCCCTTGTGATAAGGGTTCTTTTCAGAAATCTGTACTACTACCTTAGGAATTTGCATGTAATTAATTTAAAGGGATGTAAATGCAAGCTCAGCGAAGTAGCTTGCCTGTTTTCAGCATAATGTCCTTGGACTTCTCCTCACTGATCAGAGAAATAAACTCTGATTCTTTTCCAATAAATCCTTTCCAATATCACCCAGGTAGCGTTTATATCTAGCGTCGCAAAAAGGAAAGAACACAATCAACACACAGTAGGACACCCCAACAACAATCATCAAGCAATTACTACCAAACAACCATCATGATGGAAAACTATTAGTTAACAAACAAGTTTGGCAGTCACCTCACTACTCATGTTTAAAAGTTATGTTTAAAGTTGTGATTAAGCATCTTTATTTAAACAGGAAATACTTCAGACAAAAGTTAAGCTACCAACTCTTTTATTTAATTCACAACATTCTACCAAGCTAAGGTAGAGACATTAACATGATACACAAGCTAGCACTCAACTTAAATATAAGCAAGTTTAACAAGCAAGGCTAGTATATTAACCACATAAAAATAACCTAATTATCAACATAAACAAGCAATACATACCATTTCTAAACTACTCAATCAAGCATCATAACAATCTCATGCATCACACATAGCTACTGCACTCACAAAGCAACACAATTTGATTTCGATTTAATTGAATTAACCATTATTTAATGGTGTCACAATTATGGCAGAAACTAGGGTTTCATGTTTAATTGCATAACTTGAGTTCTGTTGGTCACAAAAATATGAACTAAAATTCTACGGAAAGCTATTGAAGTTTAGAAGACAACCCAATTGGATTTAATTCAATTAAGGTTATTAAACTCCCTATATAAATGTTTTAATCCAGAATGTTGGTTTTCTTGTTTTTGCTACAACTCAAGTTACTTGTACTCAAAAGTTAAATCCTCTTAGGGATAACTAGTATTGCTTAAATGTGAGCTAACAAAATTGGTTTGACCTCATTTGGATTAGTAGAGTATCAGAAACAAACAAGTTTAGGTTTTATACCTTTTGTGGCATTTTGATTATCATTATTTATTTATTAACCTAAATGGGGTGAAACCACTTTAGTTAGTTAGATAACTTCATAAGCTTTCCAGAACATTTTCATTTGTTATTTTTAGAATTTTAGATCTCAAGTTATTGGTTTTCAAATTCTAATCAAATTTCTGACAGAAGTTTTTATCATTTTAAGTGTTAACAACTAGCTGATTTGATAATTTCATTCTGACTTGACCACAACATCAAATGGATTCAAACCAGTGGCATTGGGTTCACTAGTTGATATACTTTTAATAAAATTTTAGTTTGATAATTTTGGTTAAACCAATCTCTGGGAAGCATCTCCCAAAGTTGGTACCAAAATAACTTTTCTGTGTTTTTCAGTTAAAACTAACACATTTGTCATTTTTGTTTCTAATGGAAAACTTGTCCAACAAGGATCATGGCCTGCATCTATGCAAATAGGGCATGTTATACTAGCTACAACATTTTAGTTTGATATTTTTAGGCCACTAGATAAATGGGAAATTTCATGGCAAGTTGACAATCTTTTGTTATTTCATGTGAGAGAATTAACTGATTAGCTATCTTCCTTAATTTAGATCTTTTACATAGATTTTATTTTGGGGTTCACATCACTTGGTCATGGCAGTACTCTAACCATACTAACATGACATGCCACTACTAACATCTAAATAAATCTAGAATAATTGCTATGATCAGATTAAAATCCTAAGCAGTAATCTGTTTTCAGAAGTTTCTGAAAACAGACAGAACATAGCTACTTTGCCTCATGTTTCCATCAAGCTAGACTAATTATTTTGGAAATCTAAAAGTTTCATCAGAATCTATGTAACTTTTTCTTTCTAACCATGCAAAGATCTCAAATTTTGGTGGACTATATTGCTCAGAAATTGCATGCAAAGGTGGCTATTCTAAACAGATTCCAGCACTTAGCAGATTCAGCAGAAAATCGAAAACGGGCGGGAACGCACTGTGGCCGTTGATCGCCAGATCGACGGCGCACAGCCGTCGTCTGCCTCCCGACGGATCAGAGAGCGGGGAGAGAAGGAAGAGGGCGGGGCTCGCCGGAGGGCTACCTGCCGGCGGCGAGGGGCGGCGGCGAGGGCCGGGGTCGGCTGCGGGTGGTCGGGGCTGCAGCTGGGTGGCGGTGGAGTCGCCGGGGAAACACCGCAGTGGCGGCACGGCTCGGTGGCCGAGCTGCTTGAAATGGAGCTCCCGAGCTCCTCCTCTGGTGGCTCCTAGGCGAGGGTGAGAGGGGAAGTGGCGGTGTGGTGCTTGCTCTCGGCCGTGGGGTTCCTTTTATAGCCGTGGAGAGGCTCGGGGGCGAGAGGATGGTGTGGGGTCCGGCCATGGTGCGGACGGCAAGGGCGGCGTGCGGCCGTCCGTGGTCGGCGACGTGCAGAGCGAGGGAGGCACGGGCGCGGTCTCTGGGGGTGCAAGGGTGGCGTGGGCATGCTGCTGGCGGTCGGGGCCGGGTCGGGCGCGCTCGGGAGGATGCTGGTCGGGCGGGGTGGTTGTGGTGCAGTGCGTGCACGCAGGGTGCTCGACACTCGGTCGGCCGGCAGAGCACCGCCGATTGCGGCCAGGGGAGGGGGGGCCTGGTGCGAGGGATCGATGTGGGGTGGTTCAGGAAGGAAGGGGGCAGCTTCAGGACATGGTGGCTTGCCTCCTTGCTGCTGGTTGGGACAAGGTGGGCATGTTGGATGGCATGCCATGCCATTGCTACTTAGGCTAGGTTTTTAGGGTATGGGGTGGCTAGGGTTGTGTCCAGCAGGTGTAGGGGTGCTGGAGAGGGTGCTGGACATGAGGGAGACAAGGTTAGGGCAAGAAATTAGGTTGCCATTGAATATGAGGGTAGTGGTACCAATTTGCACTATGTGCCACTATTAGGCACCATTAGGATTTTAATGCCAAAGAGAAAAGTGAGATGCGGGTGTGCAAATGCTGTGGGAAATAAATATAGGTGTTGGTGATCTTTTTGGTGCTATGATGGAAATTATTTGATAAGTGCATCATAGCACATTATGTGATTTGGTAAAATTAAAGAGAGAAATAGAAATGTAATTTTTAAATTTTGAATCTATAATTTGAAGAGGGAAGAAATATTAGAGCAAAGTGGGAGTGAGCACTATGTCACCCCACTGATTTTCGATTTTAAAAGAAAATATTAATTTCTCCCTTTAGAGAAATTTGGGTGGCACTTGTCCCATCATTTTATGTGTTGATGCTTTGCTTTTGTTTCCTTTCTTCTCCTCATAATTTTATTTAGCAAACACACACATCAAGCAACAAAACACAACAATATTCACATCACACCCATGACCACACAATTCAAACAACATGAATTAATATCACCATCAATTCCATAATTCACAATACTATATTATAAAAATGATCACACTCAATTATGACAAGATGGTGTTTAAGAAATATCTCAACTCATAATTTAATTGTTTTCAAAAAGGTTTGAGAAAGAAAATATGTGGGATAATATATTTCCCACTAGTGTTGTTTCAAATGGGGTGGAAATCAGGGTTTATAAAATGGGAGTTGCATATACATGCAAAATATCATGGTTGGCTTTAGATAGGAGATAACATATAGATCTCCATTTTATTTTTTTGGGAACACATAATTTTGGAAATACTTTTACTTTCTCAACTAAAGGGTATTTTATTTGTTGCTGAAATCAAACATCATTGAAATAGACTTTGGCCAAAATAAGATTGGAAAAGATATATGGAATATACTCTTGTCATAACATGAGCACCAAGTTTAATATATTTTACTTGGGCTGGATTCTTGGATTAGTATTTACTAGTCAAACAACATAAACAACAAGTCACACAAGGTCAAACAGAACAATATAAAGGAAAACACAATCATTAGTGTAGTAATTTCGAAAAGTTTTTGTTGGTTCTGAATTTTGGGTCTCGTTAATCCTTATTTTAAATTTGGGATGTTACAAATCCTTCCCCCCTTAAAATAAATCTCGTCCCGAGATTTGCCCGGGGGTACAGGGGAGTACGAGGGCACGGGTTTTGGGATGGTTAACTTCCGAGGTCGTTGCTTCTTCAGTGAGATCACCAGGTGAGCTATTGACAACTTGATGTTGCGAGGTCGTTCCTGGTCGATAATTTTCTCTGGTGGGTTCAGATCCTGGATGATAGGGTTGAATTGACGATCGATGCTGATGGATAGTCTTGGTTGGCTGTTTCCAGTTTCTACGAGGCTGAGGCGCAAGGAACTAATTATTACCACGTTCTTGTCTACCTATTGCTGGTCTTCCCCCCTTAAAAAGGGGTTTTTAATCGGTCTTGCTGAAGTTTGCAGCTGGAGTTGACTTGGAGGCATTGTTCTTCTTGACGATCTTCGTCTCGGTTGTCACTCCTTGGTGCTTGGGGTCGGTGCAGATATCACTTCCTGATATTGTCGCCTTACGAGGGTTGCAGGAGGGGGCGCATGGTTTTCAGGATGTGCCGAGTTTGCGTACTCAACTATCTCCGGTTTCTAGTTAGAAAAAGGATGTTATAAACGTCTAAGTTCGTCTGGACTTGCTTGGTGGTTGAGGTTGTCCACAACAGGTGCTTATGTCGTTTAATTTTTCTGGGTATTCCATTGGTTATTGGTCTTCAGGCTTGTCCTTCTTCAGCTGAGTAAAGGAGGAACTTCATTGCTGACTTCCTTGGTTCTTGAGCTTCATGAAGCGTTGGTAAGAATCTTAAGAAGTACAGTCTAGATTATTGAGCTTCCAGATGAATCTAAAAGTCAGTTCTAGTGTCCCGAGTAGGTGGTTCGGTCTGCTGTTTTATGAGGGTACAAGGGTCGCGTTCTCAGTTAATCCTTAAAAAGTTAGTGAAAGAGCTTCATGTCAGCGGTCGATGTTCGTGCTTTCTTGAATCCTCCTTCGGAGTGATTGGTCGAGGCCAGTTGAAAAAAAAAGATGATTGCTAGATAGGTAACGTTGACGGTGCTTGCTTCATGGTTCAATTCTGCGTAGATGGTCTTCAGTGTTGATCGTCTTCGTCCTTGATGATCGTCTTCGTCTTCTCACTACCAACTATATGTGATTCTTTCTACATTACCTCTCTTTTTGTCAAAACTTGTGGTTGGATGAAGCCAGTTAGTACCGTCACAACTGGGGTTAGATGTTAGTCTAGAATTTGGTAAGTTGGTTCAAAAGTCACGGCTTAATGGACCTTAGAAAAAGTTAGTGAAGAATCTTCACACCGTTTGTTTCCCAACAGGTACCTTTGCCTTTCTTGTTTTGATTAGTTGAGCCGGGTTGAACTAGGATTGTTGTTCGGCAGATGACGTCGATGGCGTCTTTTTTTTCCTGGGGTAACTTCATGTTGACGATCTTTGAAGTTGGTTTCCTTTGGGTTGGTTGGTGGCAATCTCCCTTGGATGGGTCTTGTGCTTGAGGCTTCATATAATCTTCAGAAAATCAGCGGCAGGCTAGGGTTCTCATCTGTCTTTCCCAAGTTTGCGGTGATAGGTAGGAGTTAGTCGAGGTTTTTCTTTGGTTTTATTTCACGGGACAATTTGGGTGGGTCAAACCTAGCAAGGTTAGCGCAAGGGGTTAAGGTGCCATTAACTGTACGTCAAGCGGGTAGGTACATGATCCTGTTTGAAACCCATCATTATTGTCAGTCTCTGAGCTCGAATCTCCGTAGCAATCTCTTATGTAGTTCTAGAGTTCCTCTAGTTACCAATTCTAAATGAGTCTCCTTATGTCCTCGTTTCATGTCAAGGTTTGTGGTCCTAGGAGATTAGCTGGTACTATCGTGGACTGGAGTTAGTTGTTAACCTAAAGTTAGATACGATAAGTTGGTGTGGTATTCTTGTAATTTCACAAGTTAATTTTGTGAGGTGGGGCTCGTGTCTTCATGAGGTTGGCGTACAATTGCAGTTTCCTTCAAGATCTTGACGCACTTGCTCCAGATGGTGCATGAAGTCCATTGTCTGACTTGCCGGTTGGGTTACAAAAATTTCCGGGTATTTGGCTAAGGATCGGGGGTCTTCTGTATCTTGCGGAACGGTCAGATCTTGAGATGAGAGGGAAAATTAGTTTAGAAAGATTTTCCTTGGCGGGTTTACATCCGCAACAAGGTGCAACTATGATGAAGAGTTAATGAAGAGAAGTTTGAGATTACTTTGTGCTGCCGACAAGGCGTGATAGTGAACACACAAGAAAAACAACACCCCAAACGGAGAACTTGCAAACAACACACAAGCAGATTACACACAAGCAAGGTGCACACAAGGTACGTCTAGTACCAACGGACGTCTAATACTCGTGGTAGTCGGGGTAACCAAAGTTCCTATCATGAGTTTTTCCTAGGGGTCTTTGTCGAACATTGTTGGTGGAGTCTTCATCTTAACACCTTAGTCTTCAGCTGGAGAATTTGAGATCGTTGAAGTTGCAACTTGAGTAGAATTGTTGATGTTGAGCTGAGGTCTTCGGAGGTTTCTTGCTTTGTTGACATTGACGATCTTGGCATTTGCGAATCAACCACCCTGAGGTTGAATGTTGAGTATTTGTGATGGAAGCTTCTTCTTGTAGGTGCTAACTAATTAGGTCTCACTTGGGTTCATCGTCAAGTATACTCTTGGTTTTGAACAGGTAAGAGATAACAGAAGATTTCTTGGAAAATCTTAAAATAGAGGGGTAAGACGTTGAAATATTTGAGGAGATGAGAAGAGCGAAGCCATTTTCGGACTTCTCTAGATAAAAAAATATATTTTGGTAGAAATATATTTTTAACAAAAATATTTGCTTTCCTAACTAACGTCCATGCTAACTAAGGTCTCCTACAGTCAGGATTGCTCTGATACCAAGTCTGTGGGGACCCCGGACTAGCTGTCCGAAATACCCTTGTGCCTACATCAGCGATCCCATGATCAGTGTGTCGCTGAGCACAATCAAACTGGTAATCAAGGAACATCCATAATTACCGAAGGAATATACTTACTTGATTGAAGTCATACTCTTCAATAGGTACTTGCAGCGGAAAATCACCAAACAACGTGGAGCCCAAGTCATTCGCCTTAACCCTACAGGCAACTGACTGGGAAGCGCCCTAGTTCGCATTGACGTCATTTCCTTCTCCTCCTTCAAGCTACTCTTCCTTAAAATCTGGCTAAGACAATAGCCAGGGACGAAACCAGTATGAGTACAATGGGAATTGTACTCGCAAACTACTCCTCTACTGAGTATGCACCAGTTTTAAGTTGTTTCCTATAGCACTTTTAGTTAGTAATCTATCTCTATATCTCTGTTGAAAAAGACCTCTATATCTTTGTTGAAAAGAGATGGATAGACTTTTGTTTAATAAAACTTTATCTAAAAACTCTATAACTTTGGTTGAAGTAAAATAAGAGAAATTTTATAACTTTTCATAAACCTTGTATATTTTTCAAAATATCTATAGCCTTTGTTAAAGAAAACGAAAAGAAGGCTTTAGATTCTTTTTTTTTTCCTAAAACTGTCTTTGTAAGGAGTTTTCTTTTAAAACATTTTTCCCGAAGAATAGCTGTTTGTTAAAATAAGAAGTTCCCTTTAAAAACGTTTTTCCCAGAAAATCACCATTTTGCTTATTTATCCAAAACTCCTCCTTTTTCCCGACCATGTCTCATCATGGTCCAATTATTTCCAACAACTCATACCAGCACATTGGCATAGTTGCATAAAACATCCTTCACATCATTTTCTCTTTCAAATCTCAAACCTTTTTCCAAAACTTGCACATCTTTGTAAAACTTTGCACATGGTCTAGTAGGGCCTCCCAACTGTCCATATCCGAGGACTCGGCTATTCGAATAGTTTTTACCCTCTGCAGAGGTAGCACGCTTTTCCCACACCCATCCGGTAGCTCACCGTGTCTGCCACGTCCCGCCATACAAGGTGTATGCGAAGTTGAGCCACCGACCATAGCCTTTCCTTTGCTCATGCTAGTATAGGACCCTACCCTTACGATTTCACCATTCCTTCAACACCTAGTACAGGATCCCCCGTCGAGGAACCTAGATGTAAGGACTCGCAGTTTTGCCCGGCGAGCACGAAGCCCTTCAATCCCTCAATCCCTCAGATTGCCGGGACCCAGGTCAGGGGTTAGAGTCGCCATGCTCATCCCCTCACGCATAACGGAGTCGTCTCCGTCGATGAGGTATCCAGTACTAACATGAGCAAATTATATGACTACGCCCGTTCCCATATTTGGGTAGATGTGGTCGCACAGATTATCGGCTGGTCGACGTAAGTACTAAGACACAATGTGCATTTTTCATAAAACAACTCCCTTTATCACTTCTCCATTTTAACACCGAAAACTCGGCATTTCATTATCAACTAGGTACTTCAAAAAGGAGTTTGGAATAAATCATATTTTTCCCATCCTATAATTTTAAGTATCTACTCTACATTCTTCATAGGGTGAGCAGTTTTATATCCCTTGTGATAAGGGTTCTTTTCAGAAATCTGTACTACTACCTTAGGAATTTGCATGTAATTAATTTAAAGGGATGTAAATGCAAGCTCAGCGAAGTAGCTTGCCTGTTTTCAGCATAATGTCCTTGGACTTCTCCTCACTGATCAGAGAAATAAACTCTGATTCTTTTCCAATAAATCCTTTCCAATATCACCCAGGTAGCGTTTATATCTAGCGTCGCAAAAAGGAAAGAACACAATCAACACACAGTAGGACACCCCAACAACAATCATCAAGCAATTACTACCAAACAACCATCATGATGGAAAACTATTAGTTAACAAACAAGTTTGGCAGTCACCTCACTACTCATGTTTAAAAGTTATGTTTAAAGTTGTGATTAAGCATCTTTATTTAAACAGGAAATACTTCAGACAAAAGTTAAGCTACCAACTCTTTTATTTAATTCACAACATTCTACCAAGCTAAGGTAGAGACATTAACATGATACACAAGCTAGCACTCAACTTAAATATAAGCAAGTTTAACAAGCAAGGCTAGTATATTAACCACATAAAAATAACCTAATTATCAACATAAACAAGCAATACATACCATTTCTAAACTACTCAATCAAGCATCATAACAATCTCATGCATCACACATAGCTACTGCACTCACAAAGCAACACAATTTGATTTCGATTTAATTGAATTAACCATTATTTAATGGTGTCACAATTATGGCAGAAACTAGGGTTTCATGTTTAATTGCATAACTTGAGTTCTGTTGGTCACAAAAATATGAACTAAAATTCTACGGAAAGCTATTGAAGTTTAGAAGACAACCCAATTGGATTTAATTCAATTAAGGTTATTAACTCCCTATATAAATGTTTTAATCCAGAATGTTGGTTTTCTTGTTTTTGCTACAACTCAAGTTACTTGTACTCAAAAGTTAAATCCTCTTAGGGATAACTAGTATTGCTTAAATGTGAGCTAACAGAATTGGTTTGACCTCATTTGGATTAGTAGAGTATCATAAACAAACAAGTTTAGGTTTTATACCTTTTGTGGCATTTTGATTATCATTATTTATTTATTAACCTAAATGGGGTGAAACCACTTTAGTTAGTTAGATAACTTCATAAGCTTTCCAGAACATTTTCATTTGTTATTTTTAGAATTTTAGATCTCAAGTTATTGGTTTTCAAATTCTAATCAAATTTCTGACAGAAGTTTTTATCATTTTAAGTGTTAACAACTAGCTGATTTGATAATTTCATTCTGACTTGACCACAACATCAAATGGATTCAAACCAGTGGCATTGGGTTCACTAGTTGATATACTTTTAATAAAATTTTAGTTTGATAATTTTGGTTAAACCAATCTCTGGGAAGCATCTCCCAAAGTTGGTACCAAAATAACTTTTCTGTGTTTTTCAGTTAAAACTAACACATTTGTCATTTTTGTTTCTAATGGAAAACTTGTCCAACAAGGATCATGGCCTGCATCTATGCAAATAGGGCATGTTATACTAGCTACAACATTTTAGTTTGATATTTTTAGGCCACTAGATAAATGGGAAATTTCATGGCAAGTTGACAATCTTTTGTTATTTCATGTGAGAGAATTAACTGATTAGCTATCTTCCTTAATTTAGATCTTTTACATAGATTTTATTTTGGGGTTCACATCACTTGGTCATGGCAGTACTCTAACCATACTAACATGACATGCCAATGCTAACATCTAAATAAATCTAGAATAATTGCTATGATCAGATTAAAATCCTAAGCAGTAATCTGTTTTCAGAAGTTTCTGAAAACAGACAGAACATAGCTACTTTGCCTCATGTTTCCATCAAGCTAGACTAATTATTTTGGAAATCTAAAAGTTTCATCAGAATCTATGTAACTTTTTCTTTCTAACCATGCAAAGATCTCAAATTTTGGTGGACTATATTGCTCAGAAATTGCATGCAAAGGTGGCTATTCTAAACAGATTCCAGCACTTAGCAGATTCAGCAGAAAATCGAAAACGGGCGGGAACGCACTGTGGCCGTTGATCGCCAGATCGACGGCGCACAGCCGTCGTCTGCCTCCCGACGGATCAGAGAGCGGGGAGAGAAGGAAGAGGGCGGGGCTCGCCGGAGGGCTACCTGCCGGCGGCGAGGGGCGGCGGCGAGGGCCGGGGTCGGCTGCGGGTGGTCGGGGCTGCAGCTGGGTGGCGGTGGAGTCGCCGGGGAAACACCGCAGTGGCGGCACGGCTCGGTGGCCGAGCTGCTTGAAATGGAGCTCCCGAGCTCCTCCTCTGGTGGCTCCTAGGCGAGGGTGAGAGGGGAAGTGGCGGTGTGGTGCTTGCTCTCGGCCGTGGGGTTCCTTTTATAGCCGTGGAGAGGCTCGGGGGCGAGAGGATGGTGTGGGGGGTCCGGCCATGGTGCGGACGGCAAGGGCGGCGTGCGGCCGTCCGTGGTCGGCGACGTGCAGAGCGAGGGAGGCACGGGCGCGGTCTCTGGGGGTGCAAGGGTGGCGTGGGCATGCTGCTGGCGGTCGGGGCCGGGTCGGGCGCGCTCGGGAGGATGCTGGTCGGGCGGGGTGGTTGTGGTGCAGTGCGTGCACGCAGGGTTGCTCGACACTCGGTCGGCCGGCAGAGCACCGCCGATTGCGGCCAGGGGAGGGGGGGCCTGGTGCGAGGGATCGATGTGGGGTGGTTCAGGAAGGAAGGGGGCAGCTTCAGGACATGGTGGCTTGCCTCCTTGCTGCTGGTTGGGACAAGGTGGGCATGTTGGATGGCATGCCATGCCATTGCTACTTAGGCTAGGTTTTTAGGGTATGGGGTGGCTAGGGTTGTGTCCAGCAGGTGTAGGGGTGCTGGAGAGGGTGCTGGACATGAGGGAGACAAGGTTAGGGCAAGAAATTAGGTTGCCATTGAATATGAGGGTAGTGGTACCAATTTGCACTATGTGCCACTATTAGGCACCATTAGGATTTTAATGCCAAAGAGAAAAGTGAGATGCGGGTGTGCAAATGCTGTGGGAAATAAATATAGGTGTTGGTGATCTTTTTGGTGCTATGATGGAAATTATTTGATAAGTGCATCATAGCACATTATGTGATTTGGTAAAATTAAAGAGAGAAATAGAAATGAAATTTTTAAATTTTGAAACTATAATTTGAAGAGGGAAGAAATATTAGAGCAAAGTGGGAGTGAGCACTATGTCACCCCACTGATTTTCGATTTTAAAAGAAAATATTAATTTCTCCCTTTAGAGAAATTTGGGTGGCACTTGTCCCATAATTTTATGTGTTGATGCTTTGCTTTTGTTTCTTTTCTTCTCCTCATAATTTTATTTAGCAAACACACACATCAAGCAACAAAACACAACAATATTCACATCACACCCATGACCACACAATTCAAACAACATGAATTAATATCACCATCAAATTCCATAATTCACAATACTATATTATAAAAATGATCACACTCAATTATGACAAGATGGTGTTTAAGAATATCTCAACTCATAATTAATTGTTTTCAACAAGGTTTGAGAAAGAAAATATGTGGGATAATATATTTCCCACTAGTGTTGTTTTCAAATGGGGTGGAAATCAGGGTTTATAAAATGGGAGTTGCATATACATGCAAAATATCATGGTTGGCTTTAGATAGGAGATAACATATAGATCTCCATATTTTTGGGAACACATAATTTTGGAAATACTTTTACTTTCTCAACTAAAAGGTATTTTATTATTGCTGAAATCAAACATCATTGAAATAAACTTTGGCCAAAATAAAATTAGAAAAAGAATATATGGAATCTACTCTTGTCATAACATGAGCACCAAGTTTAATATATTTTACTTGGGCTGGATTCTTGGATCAATATTTGCTAGTCAAACAACATAAACAACAAGTCACACAAGGTCAAACAGATCAATATAAAGAGAAACACAATCATTAGTGAAGAAATTTCAAAAAGTTTTTGTTGGTTCTGAATTTGGGTCTTGTTAATATCTTATTATAAATTGGGATGTTACAAATCCTTCCCCCCTTAAAATAAATCTCGTCCCGAGATTTGCCCGGGGGTACAGGGGAGTACGAGGGCACGGGTTTTGGGTTGGCTATACTTCTGAGGTCGTTGCTTCTTCAGTGAGATCACCAGATGAGATATTGACAAATTGATGTTGCGAGGTTGCTCCTTGTCGATAATTTACTCTGATGGGTTTAGATCCTGGATGATAGGGTTGACGTGACGATCGATGCTGATGGATAGTCTTGGCTAGCTGTTTCAGTTTCTACGAGGACTGAGACGCAAGGAACTAATTATTACCCACGTTCTTGTATACCCATTGCAGGTCTTCCCCCTTAAAAGGAGTTTTAATCGGTCTTGCTGAAATTTGCAGCTGGAGTTGACTTGGAGGCTTTGTACTTCTTGACGATCTTTCGTCTCGGTTGTCACTCCTTAGTGCTTGGGGTTGGTGCCAGATATCACTTCCTGATATTGTCGCCTTACGAGGGTTGCAGATGGGGACGCGTGGTTTTCAGGATGCGCCGAGTTGCGTACTCGACCTCTCTCCGGTTTCTAGTTAGAAAAAAGGATGCTATAAACGTCTAAATTCATCTGGACTTGCCTGGTGGTTGATGTTGTCCACAACAGGTGCTTACGTCGTTTGATTCTCTTCTGGGTATTCCATTGGTTATTGGTCCTCAGGCTTGTCCTTCTCAGCTGAGTAAAGGAGGAACTTCATTGCTGACTTCCTTCGTTCTGAGCTTCATGAAGCGTTGGTAAGAATCTTCAGAAGTACAGTCTAGGGTATCGAGCCTTCCAGAGGAAAATCTAAAAGTCAGTACAAGGACCCTAAAGGTAAGTGGTTTGGTCTACTGTTCGGCAAGGGTACAAGGTTGCGTCTCATTTAGCCTTAATAAGTTAGAAAAAGAGCTTCATGTCAGCAGTCGATGCTTGTGCTTTCTTGAATCCTCCTTCGGTGTGATTGGTCGAGGCCAGTTGAAAAGGATGATTGCTACATAGGTAACGTTGACGGTGCTTGTTTCCTGGTTCAATTCTGCACAGATGGTCTTCAGTGTTGATCGACTTCGGCCTTCATGACGGCGATCTCTCACTACCAACTATATATGATTCTTTCTATCACCACTCTTCTTGTCAAACTCGCTGTTAGATAAGGCCATTAGTACCGTCACAACTGGGGTTAGATGTTAGTCTAGAATTTGGTAAGTTGGTTCAAAAGTCACGGCTTAATGGACCTTAGAAAAAGTTAGTGAAGAATCTTCACACCGTTTGTTTCCCAACAGGTACCTTTGCCTTTCTTGTTTTGATTAGTTGAGCCGGGTTGAACTAGGATTGTTGTTCGGCAGATGACGTCGATGGCGTCTTTTTTTTCCTGGGGTAACTTCATGTGACGATCTTTGAAGTTGGTTTCCTTTGGGTTGGTTGGTGGCAATCTCCCTTGGATGGGTCTTGTGCTTGAGGCTTCATACAATCTTCAGAAAATCTGCGGCAGGCTAGGGTTCTCATCTGTCTTTCCCAGTTTGCGGTGATAGGTAGGAGTTAGTCGAGGTTTTTCTTTGGTTTTATTTCACGGGACAATTTGGGTGGGTCAAACCTAGCAGGTTAGCGCAAGGGGTTAGGTGCCATTAACTGTACGTCAAGCGGGTAGGTACATGATCCTGTTTGAAACCCATCATTATTGTCAGTCTCTGAGCTCGAATCTCCGTAGCAATCTCTATGTAGTTATAGAGTTCCTCTAGTTACCAATTCTAAATGAGTCTCCTTATGTCCTCGTTTCATGTCAAGGTTTGTGGTCCTAGGAGATTAGCTGGTACTATCGTGGACTGGAGTTAGTTGTTAACCTAAAGTTAGATACGATAAGTTGGGGTGGTATTCTTGTAATTTCACAAGTTAATTTTGTGAGGTGGGGCTCGTGTCTTCATGAGGTTGGCGTACAATTGCAGTTTCCTTCAAGATCTTGACGCACTTGCTCCAGATGGTGCATGAAGTCCATTGTCTGACTTGCCGGTTGGGTTATAAAAATTTCCGGGTATTTGGCTAAGGATCGGGGGTCTTCTGTATCTTGCGGAACGGTCAGATCTTGAGATGAGAGGGAAAATTAGTTTAGAAAGATTTTCCTTGGCGGGTTTACATCCGCAACAAGGTGCAACTATGATGAAGAGTTAATGAAGAGAAGTTTGAGATTACTTTGTGCTGCCGACAAGGCGTGATAGTGAACACACAAGAAAAACAACACCCCAAACGAGAACTTGCAAACAACACACAAGCAGATTACACACAAGCAAGGTGCACACAAGGTACGTCTAGTACCAACGGACGTCTAATACTCGTGGTAGTCGGGGTAACCAAAGTTCCTATCATGAGTGTTTCCTAGGGGTCTTTGTCGAACATTGTTGGTGGAGTCTTCATCTTAACACCTTAGTCTTCAGCTGGAGAATTTGAGATCGTTGAAGTTGCAACTTGAGTAGAATTGTTGATGTTGAGCTGAGTCTTCGGAGGTTTCTTGCTTTGTTGACATTGACGATCTTGGCATTTGCGAATCAACCACCCTGAGGTTGAATGTTGAGTATTTGTGATGGAAGCTTCTTCTTGTAGGTGCTAACTAATTAGGTCTCACTTGGGTTCATCGTCAAGTATACTCTTGGGTTTGAACAGGTAAGAGATAACAGAAGATTTCTTGGAAAATCTTAAAATAGAGGGGTAAGACGTTGAATATTTGAGGAGATGAGAAGAGCGAAGCCATTTTCGGACTTCTCTAGATAAAAAATATATTTTGGTAGAAAATATTTTTAACAAAATATTTGCTTTCCTACTAACGTCCATGCTAACTAAGGTCTCCTACAGTCAGGATTGCTCTGATACCAAGTCTGTGGGGACCCGGACTAGCTGTCCGAAATACCCTTGTGCCTACATCAGCGATCCCATGATCAGTGTGTCGCTGAGCACAATCAAACTGGTAATCAAGGAACATCCATAATTACCGAAGGAATATACTTACTTGATTGAAGTCATACTCTTCAATAGGTACTTGCAGCGGAAAATCACCAAAACAACGTGAGCCCAAGTCATTCGCCTTAACCCTACAGGCAACTGACTGGGAAGCGCCCTAGTTCGCATTGACGTCATTTCCTTCCTCCTCCTTCAAGCTACTCTTCCTTAAAATCTGGCTAAGACAATAGCCAGGGACGAACCAGTATGAGTACAATGGGAATTGTACTCGCAAACTACTCCTCTACTGAGTATGCACCAGTTTTTAAGTTGTTTCTATAGCACTTTTAGTTAGTAATCTATCTCTATATCTCTGTTGAAAAGACCTCTATATCTTTGTTGAAAAGAGATGGATAGACTTTTGTTTAATAAAACTTATCTAAAAACTCTATAACTTTGGTTGAAGTAAAATAAGAGAATTTTATAACTTTTCATAACCTTGTATATTTTTCAAAATATCTATAGCCTTTGTTAAAGAAACGAAAAGAAGGCTTTAGATTCTTTTTTTTTTCCTAAAACTGTCTTTGTAAGGAGTTTTCTTTTAAAACATTTTTCCCGAAGAATAGCTGTTTGTTAAAATAAGAAGTTCCCTTTTAAAAACGTTTTTCCCAGAAAATCACCATTTTGCTTATTTATCCAAAACTCCTCCTTTTTCCCGACCATGTCTCATCATGGTCCAATTATTTCCAACAACTCATACCAGCACATTGGCATAGTTGCATAAAACATCCTTCACATCATTTTCTCTTGCAAATCTCAAACCTTTTTCCAAAACTTGCACATCTTTGTAAAACTTTGCACATGGTCTAGTAAGGCCTCCCAACTGTCCATATCCGAGGACTCGGCTATTCGAATAGTTTTTACCCTCTGCAGAGGTAGCACGCTTTTCCCACACCCATCCGGTAGCTCACCGTGTATGCCACGTCCCGCCATACAAGGTGTATGCGAAGTTGAGCCACCGACCATAGCCTTTCCTTTGCTCATGCTAGTATAGGACCCTACCCTTACGATTTCACCATTCCTTCAACACCTAGTACAGGATCCCCCGTCGAGGAACCTAGATGTAAGGACTCGCAGTTTTGCCCGGCGAGCACGAAGCCCTTCAATCCCTCAATCCCTCAGATTGCCGGGACCCAGGTCAGGGGTTAGAGTCGCCATGCTCATCCCCTCACGCATAACGGAGTCGTCTCCGTCGATGAGGTATCCAGTACTAACATGAGCAAATTATATGACTATCGCCCGTTCCCATATTTGGGTAGATGTGGTCGCACAGATTATCGGCTGGTCGACGTAAGTACTAAGACACATGTGCATTTTTCATAAAACAACTCCCTTTATCACTTCTCCATTTTAACACCGAAAACTCGGCATTTCATTATCAACTAGGTACTTCAAAAAGGATTTGGAATAAATCATATTTTTCCCATCCTATATTTAAGTATCTACTCTACATTCTTCATAGGGTGAGCAGTTTTATATCCCTTGTGATAAGGGTTCTTTTCAGAAATCTGTACTACTACCTTAGGAATTTGCATGTAATTAATTTAAAGGGATGTAAATGCAAGCTCAGCGAAGTAGCTTGCCTGTTTTCAGCATAATGTCCTTGGACTTCTCCTCACTGATCAGAGAAATAAACTCTGATTCTTTTCCAATAAATCCTTTCCAATATCACCCAGGTAGCGTTTATATCTAGCGTCGCAAAAAGGAAAGAACACAATCAACACACAGTAGGACACCCCAACAACAATCATCAAGCAATTACTACCAAACAACAATCATGATGGAAAACTATTAGTTAACAAACAAGTTTGGTAGTCACCTCACTACTCATGTTTAAAGTTATGTTTAAAGTTGTGATTAAGCATCTTTATTTAAACAGGAAATACTTCAGACAAAAGTTAAGCTACCAACTCTTTATTTAATTCACAACATTCTACCAAGCTAAGGTAGAGACATTAACATGATACACAAGCTAGCACTCAACTTAAATATAAGCAAGTTTAACAAGCAAGGCTAGTATATTAACCACATAAAATAACCTAATTATCAACATAAACAAGCAATACATACCATTTCTAAACTACTCAATCAAGCATCATAACAATCTCATGCATCACACATAGCTACTGCACTCACAAAGCAACACAATTTGATTTCGATTTAATTGAATTAACCATTATTTAATGGTGTCACAATTATGGCAGAAACTAGGGTTTCATGTTTAATTGCATAACTTGAGTTCTGTTGGTCACAAAATATGAACTAAAATTCTACGGAAAGCTATTGAAGTTTAGAAGACAACCCAATTGGATTTAATTCAATTAAGGTTATTAACTCCCTATATAAATGTTTTAATCCAGAATGTTGGTTTTCTTGTTTTTGCTACAACTCAAGTTACTTGTACTCAAAAGTTAAATCCTCTTAGGGATAACTAGTATTGCTTAAATGTGAGCTAACAGAATTGGTTTGACCTCATTTGGATTAGTAGAGTATCATAAACAAACAAGTTTAGGTTTTATACCTTTTGTGGCATTTTGATTATCATTATTTATTTATTAACCTAAATGGGGTGAAACCACTTTAGTTAGTTAGATAACTTCATAAGCTTTCCAGAACATTTTCATTTGTTATTTTTAGAATTTTAGATCTCAAGTTATTGGTTTTCAAATTCTAATCAAATTTCTGACAGAAGTTTTTATCATTTTAAGTGTTAACAACTAGCTGATTTGATAATTTCATTCTGACTTGACCGCAACATCAAATGGATTCAAACCAGTGGCATTGGGTTCACTAGTTGATATACTTTTAATAAAATTTTAGTTTGATAATTTTGGTTAAACCAATCTCTGGGAAGCATCTCCCAAAGTTGGTACCAAAATAACTTTTCTGTGTTTTTCAGTTAAAACTAACACATTTGTCATTTTTGTTTCTAATGGAAAACTTGTCCAACAAGGATCATGGCCTGCATCTATGCAAATAGGGCATGTTATACTAGCTACAACATTTTAGTTTGATATTTTTAGGCCACTAGATAAATGGGAAATTTCATGGCAAGTTGACAATCTTTTGTTATTTCATGTGAGAGAATTAACTGATTAGCTATCTTCCTTAATTTAGATCTTTTACATAGATTTTATTTTGGGGTTCACATCACTTGGTCATGGCAGTACTCTAACCATACTAACATGACATGCCAATGCTAACATCTAAATAAATCTAGAATAATTGCTATGATCAGATTAAAATCCTAAGCAGTAATCTGTTTTCAGAAGTTTCTGAAAACAGACAGAACATAGCTACTTTGCCTCATGTTTCCATCAAGCTAGACTAATTATTTTGGAAATCTAAAAGTTTCATCAGAATCTATGTAACTTTTTCTTTCTAACCATGCAAAGATCTCAAATTTTGGTGGACTATATTGCTCAGAAATTGCATGCAAAGGTGGCTATTCTAAACAGATTCCAGCACTTAGCAGATTCAGCAGAAAATCGAAAACGGGCGGGAACGCACTGTGGCCGTTGATCGCCAGATCGACGGCGCACAGCCGTCGTCTGCCTCCCGACGGATCAGAGAGCGGGGAGAGAAGGAAGAGGGCGGGGCTCGCCGGAGGGCTACCTGCCGGCGGCGAGGGGCGGCGGCGAGGGCCGGGGTCGGCTGCGGGTGGTCGGGGCTGCAGCTGGGTGGCGGTGGAGTCGCCGGGGAAACACCGCAGTGGCGGCACGGCTCGGTGGCCGAGCTGCTTGAAATGGAGCTCCCGAGCTCCTCCTCTGGTGGCTCCTAGGCGAGGGTGAGAGGGGAAGTGGCGGTGTGGTGCTTGCTCTCGGCCGTGGGGTTCCTTTTATAGCCGTGGAGAGGCTCGGGGGCGAGAGGATGGTGTGGGGGTCCGGCCATGGTGCGGACGGCAAGGGCGGCGTGCGGCCGTCCGTGGTCGGCGACGTGCAGGGCGAGGGAGGCACGGGCGCGGTCTCTGGGGGTGCAAGGGTGGCGTGGGCATGCTGCTGGCGGTCGGGGCCGGGTCGGGCGCGCTCGGGAGGATGCTGGTCGGGCGGGGTGGTTGTGGTGCAGTGCGTGCACGCAGGGTGCTCGACACTCGGTCGGCCGGCAGAGCACCGCCGATTGCGGCCAGGGGAGGGGGGGCCTGGTGCGAGGGATCGATGTGGGGTGGTTCAGGAAGGAAGGGGGCAGCTTCAGGACATGGTGGCTTGCCTCCTTGCTGCTGGTTGGGACAAGGTGGGCATGTTGGATGGCATGCCATGCCATTGCTACTTAGGCTAGGTTTTTAGGGTATGGGGTGGCTAGGGTTGTGTCCAGCAGGTGTAGGGGTGCTGGAGAGGGTGCTGGACATGAGGGAGACAAGGTTAGGGCAAGAAATTAGGTTGCCATTGAATATGAGGGTAGTGGTACCAATTTGCACTATGTGCCACTATTAGGCACCATTAGGATTTTAATGCCAAAGAGAAAAGTGAGATGCGGGTGTGCAAATGCTGTGGGAAATAAATATAGGTGTTGGTGATCTTTTTGGTGCTATGATGGAAATTATTTGATAAGTGCATCATAGCACATTATGTGATTTGGTAAAATTAAAGAGAGAAATAGAAATGAAATTTTTAAATTTTGAAACTATAATTTGAAGAGGGAAGAAATATTAGAGCAAAGTGGGAGTGAGCACTATGTCACCCCACTGATTTTCGATTTTAAAAGAAAATATTAATTTCTCCCTTTAGAGAAATTTGGGTGGCACTTGTCCCATCATTTTATGTGTTGATGCTTTGCTTTTGTTTCCTTTCTTCTCCTCATAATTTTATTTAGCAAACACACACATCAAGCAACAAAACACAACAATATTCACATCACACCCATGACCACACAATTCAAACAACATGAATTAATATCACCATCAATTCCATAATTCACAATACTATATTATAAAAATGATCACACTCAATTATGACAAGATGGTGTTTAAGAAATATCTCAACTCATAATTTAATTGTTTTCAAAAAGTTTGAGAATGGAAATATGTGGGATAATATATTTCCCTCTAGTGTTGTTTTCAAAGGGGGTGGAAATCAGAGTTTATAAAATGGGAGTTGCATATACATGCAAAATATCATGGTTGGCTTTAGATAGGGGATAACATATAGATCTCCATTTTATTTTTTTGGGAACACATAATTTTGGAAATACTTTTACTTTCTCAACTAAAGGGTATTTTATTTATTGCTGAAATCAAACATCATTGAAATAGACTTTGGCCAAAATAAGATTGGAAAAGATATATGGAATATACTCTTGTCATAACATGAGCACCAAGTTTAATATATTTTACTTGGGCTGGATTCTTGGATTAGTATTTACTAGTCAAACAACATAAACAACAAGTCACACAAGGTCAAACAGAACAATATAAAGGAAAACACAATCATTAGTGTAGTAATTTCGAAAAGTTTTTGTTGGTTCTGAATTTTGGGTCTCGTTAATCCTTATTTTAAATTTGGGATGTTACAGTTTTGTTTGTTTATATCCATGTTTGTTGTTATGTTTGTTTCTTTTGATTGTTGTATTGTCGCTTATTGCCATATGTTTGTATTGTATAGATTGAACGGAGAGCTATGAGCTACGTTGAAAAAGAGTGTGTGAGCAACGACAAGTTCCAAAAGGCAAGTGCATACACCCTTTCATGAAAGACCTACTATTTTATTATATATGCATGGTAGACTATTTCAGTAGTATACATGATAGGTGTACTACTATATTGCTATGCAGACCTGTTAGTATATCACCCTTTATTCCTGTTGATTTAGGAACCCATTCACTTGGTAGAAGTTAGAACTGCAATGCTGAAATGTTTTATTGTAGTATGAAAGGATAAAAACTCTACTAAGTTAATGAACTACCTGGGTGGCAATTGGTTTTGCTCTATTGGTGGTCAAAGTTGAGTGGCTGCTCAGGGCCATTTCCATGGTTTTAACTGAGTACGTGCACTTGTGAACGGCCACCCAGGAACAAAGAGATTTAAGTCACTCTAAGTTTAGATTGCTTCCAGTGCAGCCACTTGGTATTATGGCTCTGCCTTGACTAAGTAAGTTCTAGGAACCTGATTCCGACAGTTCTCAGCGGATGAATGTCTTGTATGGGTCTGTCTGACGAACAGGGGACTGTTTCCCAAAGGTCTCGTCTTCATCTTCACCTTTCCTTTTCACTTCAAGAAGGTCAAGGTCAGAATGGGTTGATGAAGTCTCGTGGTGAAAGTGCACAACCTCTCGAGAGTGTAAAACTATGATCATAGCCGTGTCCCCGGTTACGGACAATTCTGAGCAGCTGGACAAGGATGTTGATGGAAAATCTCCTCATTCCAATTTCATAATAAAATTTGATGGGTGAACTCGGGTATGTGAGACCTTGGATGCGTTCCATGGGTGTGTCTCATATTGAAAAGTTGAGAATACAATGTTTATGAAAAGTAGGACAAAATTTGCTTTACGCAATAGCCTTGAACTCCACCAGCCATATAAGCATGTAGTATTAGTCTTGCCATTTTATATTCCACCAAAGTATCACTTGCCGGCCTGTCACAAGGTATTGACCCAAATTCCCTGGGCTGCAACATTAATGTTGCAGGTTATTACGATGTCGCGTGAGGACGTCTACCTTTCGAGCTTGCAACCAACATGTATGCCAGTGGCACATGAAGATGATGAAGCTCTCTGTGCTACTTATGTTTCCGCTGCCAAACTTTACATTCAAGCTAGCCTTTGGGCTATGCAATTTGTAAAGAATATTTTATTTATGGATCTCGCGATGTAATAATTATTTGACATTGATGCATGGTATTACATCTATTTGTGAATTGCTATCCATACTCGATCCAGGGAATAGCATATTTCACGATGTGTTCTTGCTTTTCTAAGCAAGGGCGCTACAGATGGTATCAGAGCGTAATGTTGCCTGTAGGCTCGAAAACCTTAGGTTTGGATTAGAAATAAGAATGACCATAGGAACAAAAGTTATTTTCTCCTTGTCTAAATCTTTCCTAATATCTTCTTGTAACCTTCTCAACTAATTGCTTTCTAAGTTATCTTATCTTATTTATAGATGACCATAACTCACAAATGTTTCCGAAGACGTTGAAGATCAACATGACAAGTATGAGAAGCCATCAAGTGCCTTGATAGAAGACTTCAATTTAGACTTCACAACACCAGAAGTACCCGACGAGCTCAAAGAAATAGAAGAGAATGCTGAAGCACTGAAGGAAGAGATAGACTAGACCACCATTTTATTAGAATAACGTTATAGTAATATTGTATTGACTTACCAAATTGTGGTATGGCAGTACTATCGTGTCTATTTTGAAAAACCTTGTTGTGTTTGTTTGTTATCCAAACTATAATTTCGAAAATTAAGTAGGAGGAGTTGTTTTTATCTCTATTGGTTGTTTTACTGTTGATTGATGCTTGCTAGATGTTGCTTGTAAGATGAATTGCCTTGATCTGCTGTGTTTGGGTAGAACTTCTTTTAGATTTTCTTCTATCTTCACTCATCCATTCTAAACCAAACCAGATGTCTCACCCACATACCAACCATGATGAAAAAGATAGCCACCTCAAGGAGCCCTATGCAGTTCAGTTGCTGGTAGCAGCTCAGACTCAGATGACTCAAGTGATGACAGAAAGTCAAGCCAACAACCCCAATAACGAGTTACCCACAGGAATGCAACAAATGTTAGATAACCAGACTCAATTAGTGCAGATGATGGCTCAGTATATGGCAAGAAACAACAACAACTTACCACAGATGGAAGATGGCCACAAAGAGTCCAAGGAGAATATTATGACAGGACCCAGAGCCTGCAAAATCTGTGGGGAGATTGGTCATTCATCCAAAGAGTGTCCCGATGAGTCGCCGCATTTGTATACAAACTATCTAGATGAAGGATATCCCATAACCGAGGTTACCTGCTTTTTGTGTGAAGGGACAAATCACATTCCGGCTCAATGCCAAATCTATCCCATGGTGCAAGAAGTCAGTCAACAAGTCAAAGCGGGAATGCAACAAATTCTCAAGAGGTCTGTGGTAGAACAAAAATGGAAGGAGGAACTCAAGCGAGATACTAGCCATATAACATGTTTCACATGTAGGAAAATGGGTCACTATTCATGGGATTGCTCAGAGAAGAAGGTTGGTGATGGGATCAAGCCAAAACAGTATGAGAAGGGACTTGTTATTCATGACAAGATGGAAGGTGAAGCTATAATTAGTACTCATCCTAACTCATCTAAGGTCACCACCAAGTGTTGTTATTCATGTGAAGAGGAGGGTCATTTTTCTCGAGATTGCCCCTTTAAACGAACAACAAGGTTCCCAACCGTTGAGGTGGATTATGATGAGGAAGATTACAAAGACCTGTTCTCTAGAGAAAGGCCAAAGAAGAAGAAGGACCTTAGTCACATACAGTGTTATAAGAGTAAGAAGATGGGACACTATTCTAGCGACTGCCTCGAATGGAAGACTGAAGAAGAGAGCAAGTTAAATTCTCTCAAGAAGGGACTTGTGAACCATCACAGAACTAATGACGACCACCATCATCACGGTATAAACCATAGTGGTGGATTCAAAGCAAGCAATGGAGGAGTCAAAGGAAGTGTACAAAATGGTCACAACAATGGAAATGGCCAGCAGTGCCACAACCATGAGACTAACAGGGACATCAGTCAGGTGACATGTTACAAGTGCAAGGACAAGGGGCATTATGCGAATAAATGTCCGATGGAAGGCAAAAACTATGTGAAATGTTTTAATTGCAAGAAAATGGGTCATTATGAAAGAGAATGCACAGAAGAGCCCCGAGATATGACAACAGTATTTTGCCATCGCTGCAGAGAGACAGGACACTTCACTGATGATTGCCCAAGTCGGAAGAAGCGTCGTGTCAATGCCTTGCTCGACTAATTTCCATTAGATTATGTATGAGGAAATAAGCACTATGATGAAAGAGTGGTGTAATGACGATGTAATAACCACAATTTGTGGGGATGAGTGAAACTTGTATCGAATTTCTTATGCCAAAACTTAGACAAAGCGATAACTATTGCTGTGAAGCCAGTTCGTCATATCAGGGATGAAGACAATACACTGAAATGGACAAGCAAAGACGACATGGAAAGCGTGTTTCCCAAGGAGAGGGATCACCAAAGAAGCAATAGCTTGTGAGCTAGCGTGTGTAGTAGTTTTCGTACCCCATAGTTTGAAGGATCGATAGTTTAGTTCAGGTTGTCTTACAGACTGGAAACTTTCTGTTAGACAAGTGAGATCGACCAAGTGTTAGCTTACGAGATTCTCCAAACCAAGTACAAGGTAATGAATTGAGTGCGACGTGGAGTAGCTACCATGACGACTACCCATTTCATTCGCTTTGCTATGAGGAATGGTAAATCTGAGTGACATACCTATAAGAGAGACGACGTTGATAAGCCTGATCCGTAGGAGGATAATATATTATAACCCTATGTGAGGCAAAAGTGTTGCCGAAACGTAAGATATTCGGTGAGGATAAACCACAAATCTCGTGATGAAGAAAAGATCCAACAATGAAAGTTTTGACCTACCATGAGAGTTTCGTTAGAATTGACGCTTTGTTTGCGCTGAAGGATGCCAACCTAGAGAAGAAAGATTGCCGAAGGCATCACATGGATGGAAGACATAATATTTCGAGCCATCTTGAAGAGACATCCACCTATTGGAGATGGAGCACTTAATGAGTGTAAGATATAGTTGACTCCAGTGAGACCTAAAGACTAACCCAATGGACCCTAGCCCGAAGGAAGGAGTTCAATACTGCCTACAAAAGTCTCTTTTAAGGGTGGTAGCCCACCCAGTTGTCTAAAACCCGGATATCCGAACCCATATTTCTTTCTAGCCTCTCCGAATCTCGGGGACGAGATTCCTTTTAAGGGTGGTAGGTTTGTAACATCCCAAATTTTGGAATGTTGTAAAAATCACAAAAATTTAAAAAAACTTTGTTAATAATTAAATAAAGTCTCCAAAAATCAAGAAAAGCTTTTATAGAAGATTGTTTTGACATCTTCAAAGTTATATTTTTAAATTAAATATTCCTTTATCTTCCTATCTCAATTATAAGGTTTTGGAAATAAAATATTTAAATGGATTTTTAAATAGTACTTTCCACTTTGGAATGTTGGCTATCAAATAAAAAGTATGGGGTTTTCAAATAATATTTTTCCCTTTGGTTTATTGTTTTAAATTAAATAAATGGGGATATTATAAACCCTATTTCAATTGTGGAAATAATTTAAATACTTTTCAAGCCTTGTTTTATAAAAATGTTTTGTCTTAAATTATTTTAATATGAAAATGAGTTATCATTTTGAATGATATTACTCATATTATTTCTCTGGTTTTTATTTAAATATTTTGGGATATTTATAAACCCTAATTTGGAAATTTCCCAAATAGCCATATAAGGCAAATTTGACCAAAAGGGTATTTTGGTAATTTTGTTTTGACAAAAAATAGTTCCTAAATGTCTATTTTGACTAATTGGAATTTTACAAATTTTTACAAATTTATTTGACTTGATTTGGAGGCCTAATTCAAAAGTTATAAAAGAAAACAGAAAATTAAATAAAAAGAAATTCGATGACGTCATGCTGACGTCATCGTCTTCAAAGCTCGTCCACGGCCGTTTCTACCCGATCCTCTCCCCCTTGATTGCGAGCGATTTACAGCACCATTTGAAGCGCCGTTTGTTGCTACGGATAGCCCTCGACCTCCTCTCCAGTTTGCCCCCAAAAGACCCCTCCGACAAGCCTCCACGCCGACGAATTTGCTCGTCGGAGATCCGCTCTGCCCGCGCCGTTTTCTTTGATTCCGGTGAGTGGAAACCACCCCGATGTCTCCCTTTGGCCTCTCTCTGGTCTCCACATTCCCGCGCACCTCGTTGACCCCCGATTCGATTTTATTCGCAGCAAAATCGACGTATTCGAGATCGGCCCGAGCTCACCGAAGCCGCCGCAACTCTGGTCGCCTCCAACCGCCGCGCCAGGACGCGCCTCACGTCGCCACCGACATCATCATCTTCGCCGTGTCGTCCCGCACCCCGTACGCCTCTCCGCCGTCACCTGGGACCACCGGAGCAACGACAACATCCACGACCGAGCCGCTCCGCCGCCATCCCCGCCCATCGCCGGTGACCGCGCCGCCGGGTAAAAACCCTAGCTTCTCCACCGTCAGATCGAGAACCGACGGCCAGGATTAGATCGAGCCGAGCCGAGTCCGAGCCGCAGCTTAGCCGAGCCGAGCCGTGAGCCGAGCCCGAGCCACCCTGTTTTCTGGGATTTTCCCGAAATAAAATTAATTGGCAGTTTTACAGAAAAGTCCCTGCAACTTCAAACCTTTATATCTTTTTAACCCTTTAGCCAAATTTAGCAAACTTTATCTTTTTGAAAAGCTCTGGACTTGTAGAATCTTTTGGCACTGTTAGTTTTCAGTGTAACAAATCCAAATTTATTCAAATTTCAAATGAGTCATTTGAGTAAATTTGCCATAGTTTTAAATCTATAAGTCCAATTTTTGCAAATAAAATATTTCTGGAAACCTTGGAACATGCATGACATGATCCCACTGTTATAATTAATTTTTGGTAGTTTTAAAATGATTTCAAAAATCAGAAACTCAATTTGGAGTATTTCTGATATAGTTTAAATTCTATAAATCCTTTTAATTTGTTTTCTTTTAGAAAACTTCCTCAAATAGTTGTCCTTGTCCAGAGAGACCAAAGCCATACCTAGCTACCACTTTTTGAAACATAAACATTGAAAGTGTGCCAAAGGCCATTTAAATGTTAATGTTTTGCAAACTATAGTTTCAAAATGTTTTAAAACTCTTGACCAACTTTCTTGTGTGATCACTTTGATCAAGACCAATCTTTAGAACCTTTGTAACAACCCTTCAACCTATTCAAGTTTGAAATATTCAAATTTGATTTCAGACCAACCCCTGACCCAAATGGCAAACCCCAAACCTAATGCATTGATTCTTTTTGCATATGGAATCATGTATTGAAGCTTGGACCACCAACCTAGTTTTGTTTGTTTATATCCATGTTTGTTGTTATGTTTGTTTCTTTTGATTGTTGTATTGTCGCTTATTGCCATATGTTTGTATTGTATAGATTGAACGGAGAGCTATGAGCTACGTTGAAAAAGAGTGTGTGAGCAACGACAAGTTCCAAAAGGCAAGTGCATACACCCTTTCATGAAAGACCTACTATTTTATTATATATGCATGGTAGACTATTTCAGTAGTATACATGATAGGTGTACTACTATATTGCTATGCAGACCTGTTAGTATATCACCCTTTATTCCTGTTGATTTAGGAACCCATTCACTTGGTAGAAGTTAGAACTGCAATGCTGAAATGTTTTATTGTAGTATGAAAGGATAAAAACTCTACTAAGTTAATGAACTACCTGGGTGGCAATTGGTTTTGCTCTATTGGTGGTCAAAGTTGAGTGGCTGCTCAGGGCCATTTCCATGGTTTTAACTGAGTACGTGCACTTGTGAACGGCCACCCAGGAACAAAGAGATTTAAGTCACTCTAAGTTTAGATTGCTTCCAGTGCAGCCACTTGGTATTATGGCTCTGCCTTGACTAAGTAAGTTCTAGGAACCTGATTCCGACAGTTCTCAGCGGATGAATGTCTTGTATGGGTCTGTCTGACGAACAGGGGACTGTTTCCCAAAGGTCTCGTCTTCATCTTCACCTTTCCTTTTCACTTCAAGAAGGTCAAGGTCAGAATGGGTTGATGAAGTCTCGTGGTGAAAGTGCACAACCTCTCGAGAGTGTAAAACTATGATCATAGCCGTGTCCCCGGTTACGGACAATTCTGAGCAGCTGGACAAGGATGTTGATGGAAAATCTCATCATTCCAATTTCATAATAAAATTTGATGGGTGAACTCGGGTATGTGAGACCTTGGATGCGTTCCATGGGTGTGTCTCATATTGAAAAGTTGAGAATACAATGTTTATGAAAAGTAGGACAAAATTTGCTTTACGCAATAGCCTTGAACTCCACCAGCCATATAAGCATGTAGTATTAGTCTTGCCATTTTATATTCCACCAAAGTATCACTTGCCGGCCTGTCACAAGGTATTGACCCAAATTCCCTGGGCTGCAACATTAATGTTGCAGGTTATTACGATGTCGCGTGAGGACGTCTACCTTTCGAGCTTGCAACCAACATGTATGCCAGTGGCACATGAAGATGATGAAGCTCTCTGTGCTACTTATGTTTCCGCTGCCAAACTTTACATTCAAGCTAGCCTTTGGGCTATGCAATTTGTAAAGAATATTTTATTTATGGATCTCGCGATGTAATAATTATTTGACATTGATGCATGGTATTACATCTATTTGTGAATTGCTATCCATACTCGATCCAGGGAATAGCATATTTCACGATGTGTTCTTGCTTTTCTAAGCAAGGGCGCTACAATTGCGTTGGAGACTGGTGAGGAGTCGATGGCCTTGGCGGCCAGTTTGGAAGCACGATGAATTCCTTTGGCCATAGAATTTTCCCTTTCCTGGCTTCTCCAAGTTCAACCACCTCCCCATCTTCACCTGCAGGGTGTTCCAGCTCCAGCTCCTCAAATCCTTTACTAACTTCATCCACCCTGACAACAACGTAGCCATGAGGAACCGGGGAGCAATGGAAAGTTGGTGTAGGTCCAATTGGTACGGCATAGCCGACCGCCACCTTCATGGTTAAGTTGAGCACTTTCACATGTAGCTCACAAGGTGTGCTCTCCGTGATATCATCCACTGGGTAGCGACGAAGAGGATCAGTCGTCAGTGCATCATCATCACCAGCCGGGACCATGCTCGAAGCCATGCTACTTTTCCGATATGATGGGTCGGTAGCATCGACTGCAGCTTCTACAACGTGCTGCTGAGATAGGCCGGCAGTGCCTTGCTGGCTAAGTCAGTCAATTTGATCCTGCTGCTGCTTCATTGTTTCTTCTATATGACGCAGCCGGTCTGCAGCAGCGCTTGCTTCCCTTGCCTCCCTTTCCTTTCTCCTCAGATGACTTCTATCGGGAAATATTTTCCTTTTCGCGGGAAACCCATGTACCCACGGCTTCGAGCCTGAGGTGCCTCGTGTTCGTCCTTCGTGTTCGGGATTCCCAAGGGCGCGTGCAAGCTCGTCATTCTCTCTATCGGGACGGAACCGTCCCTCTTCTTATATGCACTTTCCTTCTGCGTCCAATGTGCCCCCATGCCCGTAAAACCAATTTCTTGACCGTTCGATCCATCCTTCTTTTATAGGCTCTGGAACGATCCCTTTAGCCAGCAGGTCGGCCTAAAGTTTTTCCCACTTAGGCATGGAACACGCGTAGACACCAGGCCCCATAGTATGGTGGTACTTCTTTTTAGCAGCATTTGCCTTATTTATTGCAGACTTTGACTGAGCTTCCTTCGATTTCTTGTACGCCACAAAATCTTCCCAGTAGTCTCTTATCTTCTCATACCCGTGATCGAAATCCGGAGTTTTATCTTTCAAGATAAAGTCGGTGTACAATCTTTTCTTAAATTTGTTGAATAGCTCGGTCATCTTCTTAAGAGCCCACGCCTTGACTTTATCTACTAGATCTTTTTTTGGGCATCCATCTCCTCCTCATCTGGCTCCCCCTCCTCTGGATCCACCTCTGGCAACGGCAAGGTGAAATTAACCATGACCTCTTCAAAAAGGCGTTTTTTGCCTTCGGGGCTGAGCCAGCTAACTTCAGGATCCCTTGGCTTATTCCATTCTCGGATGGTGATCGGGACGTAGTCCCTAACAACAACAACGCATTGCTTCACAAATTTTGTTCTAACATCAATTGGAGCAATGGGTTCGCCGTCTGCAGCGACTTTTTCGATCCTGTACCGGAGATGGTCCTCCAACTTTTTGGTTGGGCCTCGTTTCGTCCTCACAGAGGATTTGCTCGATCCGGATGGCTAAAAGAAGAAAGACCGTTAGTATGTGTATATAGACAACTGAGGCTAAATTAATTAATATATATATATATGCACCTCGTCGGAGTTCGTAATAATCAATGTTGCACGGGAGCCGCCGGCTTCTGCCTTGTCGGCTTCTCCCTCATCGGAGACGCCGAGTTCGGCCTCTTCCCAGACGTTGGAGACGCCATCTCCTCGGTTGAGAGACTCATCCCCCTCACCGGAGTCGTTCAGAAAGTGACTTGCGTCATCCTCGCCGTGGATCATATCCTCGAGGATATTTTCCTCATTTTCGTCTCTGCCGTGTGGTTCCATAGTTTCTGCAAAATACGAAAGTTATTTTCGGAGCCGTCTCTGCCGTGTAGTTCAGAAAACTTGTAGGAATAGAATGATACTAGAAGGAAAGGCGCGCGTTGCTGCGCCCGTTGTTTCTAAGCGTCATCATGGTGATATGTATGACAAACAATTCAGCATTTCATCTTGTCTGAAACGGAACAAAATTGAATTGTAGTAATAATATGACACCTACGAAATAGGAATCATTAACTAACTACACATTTTGATATCATTGTACTTCACATGAACATCACTTGAGCAAAATTGTACACAGCTCCAATTACACGGTGCACCGATTAAAAACATCAGAGTATACAATTCTATCAATTCCATCAATTCATACAAATAATTCTATCAATTCCATCAATTCATACAAAACTGTATCAAATCCACTTATATCGTAAATAAATAAATAAATAACTGTATCAAATCCAATTCTATCATACAAATAAATATGAAGCCTAAAATTATTGGATTTTGGATAAATATTTATTTATACAAATATGAAGCCTAAAATCATAAATAAATATGAATCCTAAAATTAACTAACTAAAACTAAAACTAACTAACTAAATTACTAACTAACTAAAATTACTAACTAATTTAAATTACTAACTAAAACTAACTAACTAAATTACTAACTAAAACTAACTAAATTACTAACCCTAAAAGCAGCAGCAAATTCAACAATTTAAATTACTAACAAATTTAAACAACAAATTTCTCACTAACACTAACATTTCCTAACACACTAACACTAACATTTCTCATGTCAAAAAAAACACTAACATTTCCTAACACACTAACAAATTTAAACAACAAATTTCTCACTAACACTAACACTAACATTTCCTAACACACTAACACTAACATTTCCTAACACACTAACACTAACATTTCTCATGTCAAACTAAATTTAAACTATGCAAATATCAAAATGGTACTGAAAAAGTTGCATCTAATAAATTTAAACTACTAGTACTATAATAAATTTGAAGCTAATAACTATCAAATTTGCTAATAACTCTAACACTAATAACCTACACTATGAAAAAAAAAGAATAAGAAAAGAGTACTAACCTCTCTGTAGCAGGGGAGGCGATTCGGCCGCCGTGGAGAAGGAGGGCGAGCCGGCCGGCGTGGAGAAGGAGATGAGCGAGCCGAGCGGCGTGGAGAAGGAGAGGAGCGAGCCGGCGGAGCGTCTGGCGTGGTGGAGCACGGCGCGGAGGCGCGCGATGACAGGCCGGGCATCGGGAGGGCACCGTACCGGAGGACGGAGGGAGGCGACGGAGGGCGGCACCAGAGCACGGCGTGGAGGCGAGACGGCTGCGACGGCGGCACAGGAACGGCGTGGAGCAGGGCAGCCTGGCGGTGACGGGCCGGGCGTCGGGAGGGCACCGTACCGGAGGACGCGGGGAGGCGACGGAGGGCGGCACCGGAGCACGGCGTGGAGGCGAGACGGCTGCGACGGCGGCACAGGAACGGCGTGGAGCAGGGCAGCCTGGCGGCGACGGCGTGGAGCACAGGGCCGGGAGGTTCTTCCTTCGTCTTCTCGGGCGCAACTGCGCAGAACAGACAAGCGGCAAGATCTAAAAAGCACTAAAAGGACCTTTAGGTCCGGTTGGTGCCTCCAACCGGGACCAAAGGGTCTTTAGGCCCGGTTGGAGGCACCAACCGGGACTATAGGCCTACCCTTTAGTCCCGGTTGGGGGTACCAACCGGACCTAAAGGTCATTTTCGGCGGCACCGAAAAGGCGCGCGCCAAAATACCCTTTAGTCCCGGTTCGTGGCATGAACCGGGACCAATGCCCTGAAAATTTAAATGCCCTGAAAATTTTCAGTTCTGAATGTTGTTCCCGCCTTTTTTTTTCTTATTAAGGTGTTTGAATATGAATTTCAAATGGTTTTGAATTTGAAAAGACTAAATTTCAACATGAAAAGTGTTTAAATTTGAATAAATAATCCAAAACCATTTTCGGTTTTCTAAAATAATTATTCTAACTATAGAAACAATTAACCATTTTGTCATTTTCGTTTGAGATTAGAGGTGAATTCATTTAATTAAAATTTTTGGAATTTGAACTTAATTAAGTCATTAAACTTATAAATTCAATATCTTTTCATATGTTTATCAGAAAAAATGCAATTAAAATATCAAATTGTTGATAAAAATATAATCTATCTATATGAAAAATTCATTTTTTGAGATTAGAGGTGAATTCACTTAATTAAAATTTTTGGAATTTGAACTTAATTAAGTCATTAATTAAATTTATAAATTCAATAGCTTTTCATCTGTTTATTAGAAAAATGCAATTAAAATATCAAATTGTTGATAAAAATGTAATCTATCTCTTTATGAAAAATTCATTTTTTTTAGATTATAGGGGAATTCATTTAATTACAAAATTTGGAATTTGAACTCCATTAAGTCATTAATTAAACTTATAAATTCAATATTTTTTCATCTGTTTATCAGAAAAATGCAATTAAAATATCAAATTGTTGATAAAAATGTAATCTATCTATTTATATAATTTGATACGGTACAGAATGACAACAGTGGATTAGTTGTCCTAACAATCTTAGTCATACTCCTGCCTAGGCCTATAATACTCGTACTCATAGTCGCCGTCATCGTCGTCGTCGTTGTCATCGTACTCATACGGCGCTCGTGGCTCGAACCTCGACGGGTGAGCACCCCCGGACTGCATGTTAGGGTAGCGCAGGCGGGGGTTATCGCCAGCCATGATGTAGTTCATAACGCCCTGGAGAGTCCGGCCAGCCCACCACAGCTGACGGAAGGCCTCGTTGAAGTCCGAAGGAGGCGGACCGTCCCCCTCGTACCTGGCGAGCGCCCTCTCACGCCGATTGATGAAGAAGGCTTCCCAAGTCGGGCGGTAGTCGGGATGCCAGCCCGGATCCATCCGCTGCTCCGGTGTGAGCTCGAGGTAGTAGTGGTTCGTGATGGCCGCTCGGCACGCCACACCTTGAGGGACAGGAGGGACCGGCATGCCTCTGGCGCTCAGCATCCAGCCGGCGGGGACGCGGTAGCCGGGCGGGCAGGGGTAGTTCGAGGCGGAAAGCTCCTCCGCCTGACGGTAGGTTAGTACGATGGAAGCCATGGAAGAGTGATGAGGTTGCAGATATGAGTTTAGATGTGATATGGCAATGGCGGCCAAGCCTACATATATATAGTTAGAAATTGCAGGAAGACGAAGGCGGGAAGCGGTGGAAGAAGCACACGGATCGTGTGTTTCCTTCGAGCGCTTGTGAGCCGTTGGATCAGAGTTGTGTTTCTTTCGAGTGCTTGTGAGCTGTTGGATCGTGTGCACACGGATCGTGTGTTTCCTTCGAGCGCTTGTGAGCCGTTGGATCAGAGTTGTGTTTCTTTCGAGTGCTTGTGAGCTGTTGGATCGTGTGCACACGGATCGTGTGTTTCCTACGAGCGCTTGTGAGCCGTTGGATCAGAGTGTGTTTCTTTCGAGCCCTTGTGAGCTGTTGGATATCAAGTAGAAGATAAGGCACTCATATCAACGCTCCTTTAGTCCCGGTTCCAGCTACCAACCAGGACTAAAGATGAAGATTTGCCCTAATCTTTTAGCTATAAATACCCACCATGAGGAGGATATGAAGAACAAGAGTACGGCTAGTCCGGAAGGCAAAGACCGAATACAAATCATTCGGATTCCCTGCATACGTCCTACGGTGCATTTGATATGCGAGCACTCTCTAGCCACCGTAGGGCTATATGCAGGTGAAACCGTGTGTTTTGTTCTATCTAGAAATCCTTCAGTTCATCGACCGAATACAAGCCATCAACTGTGATGATATGTAACACTTTTGGGAACCAGCGGCAAGGGCTTCTTTGATGATCTGGTACATCCCCAACACTTGTTGGGATGGTTGCCGCTGCTTGGATCGAATGCCCGTTTAAAACGGATAGGCTTCTCTCTCGACAGACCAAGGCGACGACGAACTTCTCACCAGTTTTTGTTGCAGTAGAAAGAGTGAAGCGGAGCCGGCACGATGCGCAACTGGGCGCTCTCCTGTGCGCTGCTGCATGGCTGAGGACAACGGCGACCAGCTGCAGGCACTCACGAGCCACCGTTGGGCTGTATGCAGGTGAAACTGTGTGTTTTGTTCTATACAGAAATCCTTCAGATAATCGACCGAATACAAATAACATAAAATGTTTAATGCATTTGGGAACACTCGATCATACATATATTGTGTAATGCATTTGACAACACTCATACATAAAAAGTTTTTGAGAACACTCATACATAAATTGTTTAATATATTATTACACTCATACTTAGATCATGATCTCTATGATCGCTTCTTCGGTCGTAACCATGGAGTTTCTTCATTATGTAACGGGATGCTTGGGTCAATTTTCACTGTGAAGGGCGGAATTTCATCAAACTTATTATAGTCTGCTGACATGTCTGTCTTGTCCTCGACTCCCACGATGTTTCTTTTTCCTGAAAGAACTATGTGACGCTTTGGCTCATCGTGTGATGTATTTGTTTCCTTATCTTTTCTTTTTTTCGATCTGGAGCTCATGTCCTTCACATAGAAAACCTGAGCCACATCATTGGCTAGGACGAATGGTTCGTCTCTATACGCAAGATTCTTGAGATCCACTGTTATCATTCCGTACAGCTGGTCTACCTTTACCCCTTCTCCATTCATGTTGACCCAACTGCACCGAAACAAAGGGACCTTAAAAGTAGTTCCATAGTCAACTTCCCATATCTCCTCTATGTAACCATAGTATGTATCCTTTTGTCCATTCTCGTCTGTTGCATCAAAGCGAACACCACTGTTTTGGTTGGTACTCTTTTTATCTTGGGCGATCGTGTAAAATGTATTCCCATTTATCTCGTACCCTTGGAAAGTCAATACAGTCGAAGATGGTGACGCGGCCAATAAGTAGAGTTGATCTCCAACATCGGTGTCATTCATGAGATGTAATCGCAACCAACTGCCGAAAGTCTCCATGTGTTTTTGTTTAATCCAGGAGTCAGGCTTCCCTGGGTTTTTGGAGCGTACAATATTCTTGTGTACCTCGATATACGGAGCCACGAAGGTGGAACTTTGTAGAACTGTGTAGTGTGCTTGAGTGAAAGAATGCCCGTCCCTACATATCATTGCTTTCTTTCCTAGCGTGCCTTTTCCACTAAGTCTCCCCTCATGCCGCGATTCAGGAAGACCAATCGACTTAATGTCGGGAATAAAGTCAACACAAAACTCAATGACCTCCTCTGTTCCATAGCCTTTGGAGATGCTTCCTTCTGGCCTAGCACGGTTATGAACATATTTCTTCAAGACTCCCATGAACCTCTCGAAGGGGAACATATTGTGTAGAAATACAGGACCGAGAATTGCAATCTCGTCGACTAGGTGAACCAGGAGATGCGTCATAATATTGAAAAATGATGGGGGGAACACCAACTCAAAACTAACAAGACATTGGACCAAATCCTTCTGTAACCTTGTCAGACTTTCTTGATCGATTACCTTCTGAGATATTGCATTGAGAAATGCACATAGCTTCACAATGGGTACTCGAACATTTTCCGATAGAAGCCCCCTCAATGCAATCGGAAGCAACTGCGTCATAATCACGTGGCAATCATGAGACTTCAGGTTTTGGAATTTTTTATCTGTCATATTTATTATTCCCTTTATATTTGACGAGAAGACAGCTGGGACCTTGGTACTTCTCAGGCATTCAAAAAATATTTCCTTCTCTGCTTTCGTAAGAGCGTAGCTGCTTAAGTAATGACGCCCTTTATCTGTATGCTTGTTGTTTGGGTCTTTCATACGCTGCTGGTCCTCCCTTGCTTCCGGGGTATCTTTTGTCTTCCCATACACGCCGAGGAAGCCTAGCAGGTTCACGCAAAGATTCTTTGTCACGTGCATCACGTCGATTGAAGACCGGACCTCTAGGACTTTCCAATAGGGTAGCTCCCAAAATATAGATTTCTTCTTCCACATGGGCGCGTGTCCGGTAGCGACGTCTTTCGGAACAGATTGACCGCCAGGACTCTTTCCAAAGATTACTTCTATGTCCTTGACCATACCAAATATAGCATCACCATCAGGGAGGTTAGGCTTCTTCCGGTGATCTGCCTCACCTTTGAAATGCTTGCCTTTTTTTCTTACGGGATGATTGGCTGGAAGAAATTGACGACACCCCAGGTACACGACCTTGTTACATTTTTTCAAATATGTACCTTTAGTCTTATCTAAACAGTGCGTGCATGCGTTGTATCCCTTGTTTGACTGTCCTGAAATGTTACTAAGAGCAGGCCAATCATTGATGGTTACGAACAGCAATGCTCGTAGGTCAAATTCCATCTGTTTGTGCTCATCCCACACACGTACACCTGGTATGGCCCACAACTGCAAAAGTTCATCAACTAATGGCCTTAGGTACACATCAATGTCGTTGCCGGGTTGCTTCGGGCCTTGGATGAGAACGGGCATCATAATGAACTTCCGCTTCATGCACAACCAAGGAGGAAGATTGTAGATACATAGAGTCACGGGCCAGGTGCTGTGACTGCAGCTCTGCTCCCCAAAAGGATTCATACCGTCTGTACTTAGACCAAACCATAAGTTTCTTGCGTCACCTGCAAAGTCCGAGAACTCTCTCTCGATTTTTCTCCACTGCGACCCATCGGCGGGGTGTCTCAACTTCCCATCTTTCTTACGCTCTTCTTTGTGCCATCGTAACAACCTGGCATGCTCTTTGTTTCTGAACAGACGTTTCAACCGTGGTATTATAGGAGCATACCACATAACCTTAGCAGGAATCCTCTTCCTGGGGGGCTCGTCATCGCCCTCAACATCACCAGGGTCATCTTGTCTGATCTTGTACCCTAGTGCAGCGCATACCGGACATGCATCCAAATTCTCGTACTCCTCGCCGCGGTAAATGATGCAGTCATTGATGCATGCATGTATCTTCTGCACATCTAATCCTAGAGGGCAGATAGCCTTCTTTGCTTCGTACGTAGTCTCGGGCAATTCGTTATCCTTTGGAAGCTTCGGCTTCATTATTTTCAATAACTTCTCAAATCCCTTGTCAGATAAACCAGTCTCTGCCTTCCATTTCAGCAATTCCAGTTTGGTACCGAGCTTTGTGCTGCCATCTTCGCAATTTGGGTACAGCAACTTTTTGTGATCCTTTAGCATGGCCTCCAACTTCAGCTTCTCCTTTTCTGTATCGCATTCTCGTTTTGCATCAGAAATGACCCGACCAAGACCATCATCGGGCTCATCTGACGCCCGTTGTTCTTCACCTCCTTCTTCTTCATTGTCTTCCATCGCAGTATCACCGTATTCTTCAGGGAACATAGGATAGTTCTCATCATCCTTTTCTTCTTCATTGTCTTCCATCATAACCCCTCTTTCTCCGTGCTTGGTCCAACAATTATAGCTGGGCATGAAACCTCTCTGAAGCAGGTGGCCTTGAAGGGTTCTCGAGGAAGAGTGCTCCTTAACGTTCCGACAGTCCACACATGGACAAGGCATAAAACCATCATCTTTGTTTGCCTCAGCCACATGGATAAATTTATGCAGACCTGCAATAAAATCAGAACTGCGTCGGTCGCCGTATATCCATCGCTGCCGTTCATCCATCTGCATATCATATAATTAAGTTTATCAAATACAATTATAATAAAATATTGAATACTGAAATGACCACCGTACATCGACACATGCAATATTTCTGTATCAATTATAGATGAAAAGGATAAAGTTGCTAACCTCAGTCGAGGATATCATTTTGTGTGAACTTAAGTGTGGCTCGGGCATTTCATCGAACACATCTTGTGCGTAGCAAAGGAAAAAAAAACTAGCACCCACTTCCCACCAATCCAAGCAAAAAAATAACAGAGGAGAGGAGAGAAGAGAGGGGGTTACATATAGGCAGGGGGTATTAGTCCCGGTTCGAGACACGAACCGGGACCAAAGCCTCCGCGACAGCTTTTCGGTATTTTTATATATAGGCAAGGGAGGGGTATTAGTCCCGGTTCGAGACACGAACCGGGACCAAAGCCTCCGCGACAGCTTTGGTCCCGGTTCGTACCACGAACCGGGACTAATGTCCCCAACCGAACCGGGACCAATGCTCCATGGGCTCCTGGCAGCTCGAACCGGGACCAATGCCAGGCATTGGTCCCGGTTTATCACTCAACCGGGACGGATGGCTGGTTCGGCTCTGTCCGAAAGGTTGTTTTTCTACTAGTGATATTTCAAGCCTGCAATATCTCAATCCGAAATACGTCATATTATGGGCTGCACAAAAAGGACAAGATTTGAAGTTGCACTATTCACATACTCAGATCCATAATTTTTTATTTTTTTGTAGCTTAGATTACAAAATATTTCGGATTGAGACTTTGCACACTTGAAAGTATACATCATTTTCTATTCATACATATTTTTTTTGAAACTTTGAAAGTACTATTTCGAAGTTTGGGAGTGTCTATTTATCAGTCGACTGTTTTCGATTTCGGTTAGAGTCGAATTTTTGGACCAATCATTTGCTGACACGTACCACCATCAGCCCACACCTAACTAAATCAACGTTCCTGCCAAAAAAAATGGCAGACAGAGAGAGAGAGATGGCACAAAAGAGAGAGGGAAATGGAGAGAGAGGGGTAGAGACTGAGAGAGAAATGGAGCAGCTCGGGCTGGCAAACAGAGAGAGAAATGAGAGAGGAGTAGAGACTGAGAGAGAGAAATGGTCAAGAGAGAGAGAAATGGAGCAGCTCGGGCTGGCAAAGAGAGAGAAAGAGAGAGAGGGGTAGAGACTGAGAGATAGAAATGGCCAAGAGAGAAAGAGAAATGAAGCAGCTCTGGCTGGCAAACAGAGAGAGAAAGAGATAGAGGGGTAGAGACTGAGAGAGAGAAATGGCCAAGAGAGAAAGAGAAATGGAGCAGCTCCGACTCGCCGCTCGGGCGGGGGCGCGACACAGAACTCTCCTGCTGCATGGACGACGCCGTCTTCCTGGAGTACCGCGCGGTGGAGCACCGCCTGCCGCTGCCCATCTCCGTGAGCGCCGGGAACCTGAGCCGTCTGCCGCTGCCCATCTCCGCGGGCGCCAGGAACCTGAGCCGCCTGCCGCTGCCCATCTCGCGGGTGCTGAGAACCTGAGCCAGCTGCGTGAGTCCTTCTCCCAGCGCTGCAGTGGCTACGGCTCGTCGTCGTCGTCCTTAGACTCCACTCACGCCCAGAAGAACTCGTCGGCGATTAACACTGCACACGCGCGCGGAACAATGTGAAGGATGCAGCACGAATCTTGCCGCCGATCGGACGGACACAAAAACGACTGTGACCAAAATGAGAAACAGTCAGCTGCAATACAGCAAAATCCATTTTGAATGTTCAAAATAAAGGGCTCCAATGAGCCCGAGAGCCAAATTGACGCACTCATCAGTTCCCTCATATAAGCCGTTTTGGATCCATAATAAGCTTGCCAAAAGTTTGTTTTCACGAAACTTGGCATCCCCATATAAAATATTGCAATGCACACATCAAGTTTTTATTCAGAATTTTTGACATATTAATATGTTTTCTTTTTGCGGCAGGGACTTATGCTCATATGCGCCAAAGTGAATTTCCCATTTATATACTATATCTTCGTTATCTGCAAATGCCCCAAACATTATTAAAAGTTTCACTATACTTTACATCACCACATGATTCTCAATCGTGTGTATGCTGTTTTTTCCTCCAGATTTGTTGGAAGAGCTAAATGCCTATCTACGTAACTAAATGCGCACGTGAGCCCATGCTCACCTTGAAGCTGTAAATTAAAATGGTAAAAGTGTACTTTTGTCACTCGACTATTCCGAATGGCTAAGTTACTTCCCTAAATTATAATGATTTTTTATCCTCAAGTATTAAAGCCATTAGATTTAGCACATTGCTTCGCTCAAAACTGTTTTGATGACGATGTGGTGCCGGATACACATGTGACAACGCAGCCAACACAACTATTTTGAACAAAATCAGAAACATAGGGAATTTAAAAAATAAGAAAAATCAAACATTTAGAGAAAAACATAAATCTTAGAATATATGAGATTGCCATAACAATCTGAAATACTCTGGACATCTAACTAAACCACGAATCTCATGAAGTTCAAAAGTTTTTCCATTTTCATTTTTAATTGCTATAATATTAAATAATTTTCTTGACTAGTCCTAATTTTCCTATATTTCCACCTTTTCTATTTTCCAAAGTTTATTTTTTTCATGTTAATTTTCACTTAAAATATGTTCTTAATAAATTTCCATTTTCTCGGAAGAATATTTTTTTACTTGTTTACATTGTACTTAAGTTTCTGAAAATAAAAATTACTTTCTTTCCTTATTTGGCCCTTTTTCTTGATTTTTTGTCAATTCCAGAACGCAACCAAGGCATTCTTAAAACTACTCAATGTAGCAGAATACAAAATCCTGGTGGCTCTAACCTTTGAGAAACCCAAAATTCTGGTATTAGAGTTGAGGGACCAGACTTGAACTTGCCCCTAGTTGAGGAATAAAAATACCTCTTCCATTTTAATATGAACTTCTTAGCGCATGGATAGTTGCAGGGTGAGCAGCCAGAAAAAGTAGGAAGAAAAAAGGCATCGTAATAGTGCTAACTCGCTACATTTTCGTTTTCTTTCTGAACGTAGGAACATTTTCACATGATAACTCGCTGCTACAAGCGCACTACGACCCTACGTATGTGACTTCCTCTGTTGCTTGTCAGTCCGCTTCCTGCTACGCCATAGTATCCGGATAGGTGTTCCCGGGAATCCAGCGTCAGACCGGAGCTGCTTGTGCATGTACCGGCGATACGGCTCAGGGAAGAGTTTCGCGTCATTGACGAACAGAACAAATGTTGGTGGACGAATAGCAGCCTGCAGGAGATGAACAAGGTTCCTTAAGCTCAGAAGAAAGTTGCCAAAAGAAAAGCTGAAAAGACTGGAAGTGCTGTACGGCAGTTTCGAGATAAAACTGTACAGACTGAAAGCAGTGAGATCGCCTCTTTCCAAAGTGGTGAAAGGATCTACAAAGATGCCATACTAGCTGACTTGTCGAATTGTAAAATTATAGTTAGCTACAATCCCCTCTCTGAATTGTTTCAGAATACTTCAGCAGGACTTGGGAATTAGCACAAGAGAATATCTTTGAGCAACTGACAGAAGCATGGAGTTTAATGATGGTAGAAACCAAGTTAATTGGAAATATTTACACGACTAATCTATATTAATTATTAAATATAAGAAAAGCAGATGCATAAATGGGCAATGCAGTTGTGCTTATGGCTTGAGCTTATTCAAAAGGTTATCTCATAAACACTATGACTTAACAAGTAAATTACGCGAGCTTGGAGCAAGGCGATAGATTACCTGTGTTGTGTAATAAACACGGCCTCGTTTGCCACCTCTTGTTCTTGGTGGTGCTTTGAATGATACAGCTTCTCTAACCACTTGGTTAAGAATGGAGGTGCCAAGTCTTCTAGACCTTTCCTTTTCCACCAAAGAAGCAGCAGAAATAATCCTGAGAACAAATCCACACAACATTTTTATCAGAGAATGTCAATACAGGACAATACCATATATGCAGTGCGGTGTCCGGAACACAAGTAACAGGATGTGACTAATCGAGGCATGGACGACTCATCAATTTTAGGGGGAAAACGTGGAAATTTTCAGCAAGTGTTGTATATCCAGTAAGCACGGAGAGCTTGGGAAACACAATAGTGTATGCCCGGTTAGCAAGAAAGATACAATAGCATGACCAGCAGCATACTGCTTGCTTAACAGTGAAAAACATGGAGAGTTTTGAGAAAAGACAGAAAGAAATTGTAATGCCATTTACTGGAAATTTTCTACGCCAGAGCCCAGTCAGCCACTACACCAGCACTTGGCATTACAGATCTATGAGTCTATAAGATTTATGTTGTACGGAATTTGAAGTATGAAAGAAAACAGTGGATGGTTTTCTAGAAGAAGAAAACGCTGGAAATGGCTGCCCAAGTGTATAAATTAATCCTTCCAGAGGTATAACCGAAACTATTAATTAAATACTACTTGTTGGATGGAAAGTTGCTAATTAATGTTTGTCACAGGGAATGCAGGTATAGATGGACAGGGAACAAATTCAGAGCATAACTATATGTCATGGTTTGAACATTGGTAAATTGCACAATCATCACAACGATCTTCGAGTTGGAAAATACACTCCAGTGTGTAAATGACAGAGCTAGACCCCGCAATTGAATCAGGGATTGTATGCTATTTTCCATTTTAAACATCTTTGCAATGGTACTTTAGAATTGATAGCAAGGCAAAAATGAGGGATTTGGGAAACGAGCACAAATATGAAAAACACAGTAAAGATATCATATGCCAGAGTGAAGGGAACACACTAAAGCCCGTAGGGTTATACAGATAATATCTGAACGAAATATCAAAAGACTAAGATTCTAAAACTAAGATAAGGGATTTACTTTTCAACGCTGCTCCCATTAATTGCAGAACAATAAACAATAGGTGCCCAGTCAAGTACACGAAGCTTCTCTCTTACATCCACTTCATAATGTGTAGTACTCTCATTGTTCTTGTTTGGAATCGTGTCCCATTTGTTCACAACAATGACACATGCCTTTCCTTCTTTCTCAATCCTTTCTGCAATTTTATAATCCTTGGCGCCGAAAAAAAAGCTCACTGTGTTAGAACGAATTTCATATCTATATGAATTGTTTGTGTGCACATGTGAGTGGATTGGTGAGATAAATACCTGCTCCGTGACGCATGCCATCGCTTCAACAACAAGGGCAACAACATCAGATCGACGAATTGCACTAAATGCACGTTTTACTGAAAGTGTTTCAGTTGTGCTGCCAGCAGAAGCCACTGCTGCTCTGCGTCGGATGCCAGCCGTATCGATGAGTTTGTATTTCTGCAGCATTTGAAATATCAGCAGATCAGGGTTGCATGTTACATTGCGATGACGTCTGATCCTTCTTACATATCTAATTATCTTATAGTTATACAGATAGAGAAGCGCATTTAAGTGGATACAGTTGGGCTGTGTACTAAACTAGTGAAGGGCCTCTGTATTTTAATGTTCAAGAGTCTTATGAACAAACCTGCCCATCCTCTGTGGTAAACTCAGTATCAATGGCATCACGGGTGGTCCCACTAACTGGGCTCACAATTGTTCTATCTTCTCCAACCAAAGCATTTAGAATACTACTTTTCCCAACATTTGGTCTTCCAACAATGGAAATAGCAGGAATGCGGTTTTCTTCTTCTTCAACATCATCCAATCCTTCTAGTCCCTGTAATCCCCAATCTTTATATCAAAAAGGATGTCATGAATGTTCCCAATACCTTAAAAATATTATCCATGCATGCATGTAAGATTAAATAGTATCTGAAGTTCTGAACAAATATTGCAATACCTCGAAATTTTTGAATTCTGAACAGACCATATCAAGGAGCTCTCCAGTTCCAGTGCCGGTAATAGCGGATATTGGTATAGGTGTAAATCTAGCAGGAATGATGGAAAGATGAGCCAAGCACAGCAAAGAAATATAGATACAGCCAACTGCTGTATAGATAAGGGAAATAAACACCATAAATGGTTTTTGACAACAAGGCAACCAGAGTTGAGGGACAATCGATCCAAACAGCATAACTAAATGATGTACAGGAGTTTTGTGATCTTGCATGTCAAACAATTAAATTCTGCTACTTCATGGTCTTATGGCCTATACAGTTGAAACAAGACTAATGTGTTGTTTGTTTATTTTATTTTAGCAGCACAAGCATAAAAATGTCTGTTACATACTGAACTGAATGCTATGCAATCACAGTGTGAGCATAGTGTAACTTGTACTTTTATAGGCTCACCCCAAAGACCAAAATTCTAATGCTTGCATTTGCCCTTTCCGTGGTGATTCACACTTGTTTACAGCAAGTATGATGCACTTGTGTGAGAAGTTGCGACGTAACCAATCAGCAATTTCTATATCAGCTGCCACAAGACCAGCCTGAAGGAATTTGAGATCATCATGTTAATAAGGACAAGCTTTGCAACAATTTACAGGTGACAACAGGTAGCGAAAATAATTAGGGAAACAAAGACACCAGAGACACAGAACATGCATCATCAGGAGGTAATATATTGAGCCGTCCATATTAGAGTAAATAGTGCTACTAAGATTTAAAAAATCCAATGTAGCAAAAGTAACACATAAACTAGTTTCTCAAAATATAAGATGATAATTGCTTAAACCTGCCTGACCATCCACAAGGAATATAAGGACAGCTGCTTCTTCAACAGCAGAAACTGCTTGTTTTTCAATCATTGATGGCATCCTAGCAATAGCAGCTTCTCTAGAGGCCAGAGGAATCCCATCCATACCAACAGTAGTTGTGATGGCAAGTTCTTCCATTACACCTGCTTGAGACTTTGATAGAGTAATAACACCCCCAGTATCAATAACCATAAACTCTTGATCACCCCAAAAAGATCGCCCGTACAAACGATCTCTGGTTACACCAGGTTCATCAACAACAATAGCCCTGTTGTGCTGTTAGATATCATAATACAATACTATATCAATTTTTGCATTCGGATCAGACATACAATGGTCTACATTTCAGAAACGAACTGAAGTTATGGTCATATAAGTAAGTGACATACCCCGATAAGACGATTGAATAGTGCAGATTTACCAACATTTGGCCTACCAATAATAGCCACCTTTGGAAGATTATTGTCTGGGATCTGAAATGGTTGAATAGTAAATCAGTTAACTTTATTTTCCACATTACAATTCATTAGCATGTCAAGTAGACGACTGCTTATTAGAACATCAAGATACACTGACATGTTTAGCTGTTGATGTCTTATCCCTCATGGTTCTTCTTTTCTCCCGAACATCACCATCTGAAAAAGGTCGAGATGTAGTCTATGAAGAAGCCAAATGAACAACATACTTTTAGAGGAATAGACCAGCATATCATTCTGTTCTACTTTTTTTTTTTTGGACGAATCATTCTGTTCTACTTGAAAACACAACTTCTGCAGTCAACAATGTGTTTTCTGCAATACTACAAGATGACTGTAGAAGTCACATTTGTCTTGCTAATTACCAACATCTAGTTGACTAGGGTCCATAGGCGATCACGCCCCTCCCGTGGTGCTCCCCGTGGGAACCACCGGAAAACCAAAACCATAGTTCCTTCTCAGGCTCCCACGCCCCTCTCCTCCTCCCTTTACCGCTGGTGATCACCGGCAGCTGCAGGGTCCCCTCCCCCCTCACTTGTTGTCACCATAGCTCGTTATTCGGGCGGTCTAGAGAAATATTTAGTCAATAGAGTGGTGTTATGGTTTCCTGTACTAATTTTTGTGAGTGTGAAACCATAAACAATTGACTCAAAATTTCTCATCGGGTTGCTCTACAACATTAGTTCAGTGTTCAGAGGCAAAACTTTTATCACAGTGTACTCTAGAATTGCGAATTCTCAAGAATGGGTTGGACAATTATGACGGCAGTCTTCACTGTAAATGCTAAGGGACGAGCGGACTTCACTAATTTACCTGTCCAGAGGTAGCACACAAACGGCGGCTACCACGGCCGGATTCAAATACCCGGACGACACAGGTGGAAACCAAATGTACAACACTTCCACTCACCTACGCTGAGCTCGCGGTCAAGGCGCGCGGCGAGGTCGGCGGCGGCGCGCCGCGCCTCCTCCTCCATCGCCTCCACGTCCATCTCCTCCTCATCCTCCTCCTCGCTGTAATACTCCTCCTCCGATTCTCCCTCTTCTTCCTCCTCTGCATCGTCGTAAGCGGGTTGCTGTACGGCGGGGGAGGCAGCGGCGGCACGGAGGTCTCGGGTGGGACCAGGCGGAGCGAAGGACAGGAGCAGCGGGCGAGGGGCGGAAGCCCTGGAGGCGAGGGGCAGGAGGCGGGGAGGGTTTGGGGTTTTGGAGCCCGGGTGGATGAGAGGCGGCCGCGAGGAGGAGGAGGTGGAAGCCATGGCCATGGCGCGCGTCCGGTGGAGTGCTGAGTTTTGGGGAGCGGGAGACGGAAGGGGATAAGGAGGGAGGAAGGGGTTGAAGCCGTTATGGGCTGCGGGTGGCTGCCGCGTGGGTCCCGCCGGTCAGGTGGAAATAGTCGTGGATGACGGTGGGACGTCTAGTCGGCGGGTTGGCTCCAAATCCGTCGGATGTTTTTCCTTTTGAAAGTCAGCACGCGCATGTCTAGCTCAGTTTCGCGTGTGAAGGGAGCTCACCATAACCACCATGGCTAGCTAACTGTAGTGCCACACTTGGCGGATTTTTCAATGTTGCATGTGTCTTTTAAATTCATAACAAATTCACATGTGTTTTGTTGTGAAAACAGGAGCGAGTCGTTGCAATTTTTCTGTGCATTTCGACGAGTTGTGTTTTCCCCAGATTTTTTTGAGTGTGTTACATGCCTGTTTCTAAATTGTAACAAACTCGTATACCTTTTATTGCATAATAACACGTCATATGTTGCAATGTTTTCTCAAAATTTGCTATATGTTTGTGTGATTCCTCAAAAAAATTCGAATGATGGTTACGTAATTTTCAAAATGATGTAGACACTTTTTTTATCGTTTATATTTTTATTGAAATAGTTGGTGATTTTTGTTGCAAATGAATCCACATCAAAAAAAAATTCTTGTTTGAACAATTTTTATTGTGCAAAGACACTGCTTTTATTTTAATGGTTTGTGATTTTGTTGTAATTGTTGGTGAGTTTTGTTCCAATTTAATCTACAGGAAAAAATGTTTAACTACTTGTCCGTAACATTACTCTTTCTAAAATGTTGCGATGATTTGTTACAATGGTATTATTACTGTCACATAGAGAGGATCTCCTCTTTTTGCAATAATCGAATTTTGTTGCAATGTTAGGGGTAAATCACCAGAGTGGCATTTTTCTTCGGAAAGTCCAGGTCAATGAGATGCCAAAATCAGAGGAAGATGTTTCAAAATGGTGCAAAGACATCTTTGTGGCAAACGCCTTCTTTGAAGGTATCTTCTCGGAGGAGCCAGAAGACGAGGAGGCGCTACTAGCCGCGGCCATCCGCCGCTTCTGGCGATCCCACAAATGTAAGGAGTGACGCCACACGAAGCTCGCCCACTGGAAAGATCAGCTGACAACGACAGCGAAAGCGAGTGATCGGTGCCACTTCCTGGTGACCTATCTACTAATTTAGTTTAAATTGTCGTTGAACTATGCCCCGATACATGTAATGTAACATCCCAAAAATAATCCCCTTTTAATTTCTTTGTTTGTGAATTTAATTTGTTGCATAATCATGTCATCATCTTTGTTTGTTGCACTTTTGTGGTTTTATAAAATTTTCAAATTAATAAATAGAGTTTGTCATTTTATGTGATTATCACATGAGACACTCTTATTTATTTTGAAAACCAAACTATTAAAAAAACAAAATTATATTGGACAAACAAATTTAAAATGTTATTTGAATTTGCAAATTAACAAAATATTTTTGAGCAAAAGGAAAACCCTAACCCTAATCTTTTCTCCTCTTACTCTTATCTCCCTTTTAATATTTCTGGAAAAAGAAAAAAAACAGCAAATCTGGAAAAAACCAGAGACTGGGCCGAAGCCCAGCTCTCCTTCTCTTTCCCCTCTCTTCTTCCCTCCCTACCTTCCTCCCGGACCGGCCCGCCAGCGGCCCACCTACCCTGGCCTTTTGCCTTTTCCTTCCACTCCCGCACCCCTCACTCGCGTACGTCCCCGACGGCGCGCCCCGCCGTTCCCGTCGCCACCTCGCCACCGCTCCCCTCCTCTTTAAAGCAAGCCAGGGCGCCTCTCCTCTCCTCCAAACCCTAGCCACCTTCCTCTCTTCCTCGCGCCGCCGCCGCCCTTCTTCTCTCCTCTCCTCCCCCTCTGTTTCTTCTTCCCCGAAACCACCACCCCCACCAGCCGGAGAAGCACGGGATCGGCGCCATGGAGCAACCGCAGGAGGAGCGCGTCTGCGACGTCGTCTACATGCTGGTGCACGAACGGGAGCTGCTGAACGTCTACTCCAGGGCCGGCCACGACTACGTCCATCTTCTTCCTCCGCGTCCCCGGCGTCTACCGAAGCAGCGCATCAACGAGCCCTTCTCCACCTTCCCCAATCTGCTCTCCTCCGACCTTGGTGAGCACCACCGCCGCCTCTGGCCTCCCCTCTCCTTCTCCCCTTGCTCTGGATTGCCTGCCTTCGTGCAGCGCCGCCGGTAGCCGTAGGTCGCCCAGGTCGAGCTCGAGCCCGTGATGCTCCTGCTGCCCAAGCACCTGCACGCACCTCCTGCACCTACACAAGAGCACCAGCGCATGCACACGCACACCTCCCGCGCCACACATGCACGTAGATCGCCGCCAGATCGTGGCCACTACTGTAACAGCCCTAGTTTGGTACCCTAAAATATGGGCCAAACTTTCACTTTTTCTTTTCATTGCATCATGGCATACATATTTAAATTGCTAAATAAAAATAAAGCAAGATTGGAAAACACTTAAAGGGAAGCAAAACCCTTATCAAATTTCCAACCCAAGTGCAATTGCTCAAATTGGCAAAAAAAAAAATTCTGGAGTTTCCATATTTGTCCAGGAAGTTCCAAGAGTGCAAAATAATATTCTTGCTTTGTGCTTTTATAAGGCTATAAAATTGATAGTTGGAATTGATCAAATTGCCTTATGTAAACCCTATGAACAAATGTTATGCAAAACTTTTTATTTTTGCAACACCAAATTTTGTCGAGCTTCTACATGTCATGGGGAGGTTACATGAATTTTTGCAGATTTTATAAAAATGTTTAAATGCCTCAATTAAAAATGAGGACTTCAAATAGTTGCAAATCAACTTTGAATTTTGAAACCAAGTTAAACCTTTCAAAAATTCAAAACAAAAATATGGTGAGCTTCCTTATATTATTCCGAGCCTCCATGAATATTTTTATAAATTTTGGGAATGTTTTGATGCCTCAATTAAATAGAAAAGGCTGTTGTTTTCAAATAAAAATAAAAACAGAAAAAGGAAAGAAATGCCAGGGGGTTTTTCGGAAAAGTGTCATTGCCCTTCACTGTGGCGACAGGGGAGGCACTGTCGCCATGGCCGCCGCATCGCCGTGGCCTCCCCTCGCTCCTCCTCGCGCCATGGCCCCCCCCAGCTGGAGGATAAGAGCCCCGAAGCAGCCCTGCTCTCTCTCCCTCGTCCGTTTCCCCCTTTGCAAACCCTAACCCTAAATCGGTACCGACGCCCGCGACCGCTGCTCGCCATTGTCGTGCCCGCTGACGACTCCGGCTGCCCGGAGCCAAGCCGACGCAGCCACCAGCTCCCCGGACCTCTCCTCTACCTCCTCCTCGAGCCGTGCGTGCTAGGGAGCCGCCGGTCGCGCGAATCGAGCCCACTCCTCCGACTCTGCCGCCGCCGTCCGAGCTCGATCCCGTCGCCGTTCGAGCTCCTCCGCCTTCACCGAGCGTGCCGTTGTGCTCAGGGTGAGATGCTCGTCCTCCAGGACCCCTTGGTCCTCCTTCTCTCCCTCTGTATCACTCTATCGATGTGCACCGACCGCTGCGCTCCGCTCCGGCGATCACCGCGGCCAGGTCCGGTGACCATTTGGTCCAATCCGCCGCTTCCCCGGCTCCTCTCCGCCTCCTCTAGCTCGTAGTGTGTTTGCCCGCGTCAAATTTTGAACCGAAGCGAGGAATCCGTGATCAACAGAGCCGATGCGCCCCGGTGACATCACTGTGACGTCATTTGTTCTTATAAATGGAAATTCTAGAAAATTAGTTATAATTGTAAATTGCAATATCTTTTAAATGGTAAATCAGAAAAATTCCTTTATATACCAAAATGTTCACAATTTCATGACCTATCCAAATATGTAACTCACACATGCATATGAATTTTTGAATATGAATTTAATTGTGTAATACAAAATCATCTGTGAGTTATCCAAAATTTGGAAATTCATATCTTGTGTTTTACAAATCAGAAAAATTCAAATGATATGTTAAAATGCTCAGATAAATAAACCCTACATGTTAGTGCGCTTAGTTGAATTAACTGGTTAAATTAAATTGCCTTTAATTGATAAATACCCAAAATGGCAGATTTAAATCAATATTTAGAAAATGCATAACTTGAGAAATAATTGTCCAAAAATTATGAATAAGATATCAAAATGTTCAGTAGACAATGAACTATAAGTTTATGCGATTTTAGAGAGTTGTGGAATTAAAATTGGTGCTGTTATTAATAATTAATTAAAATGGCAGATTTAATTCCAATTTTGGGAAAATAATAACTTGATAAATATTGATCCAAAAATTGCAAATGATATACCAAAATGATCAGCAACTCAAGGGCTGTTTATCTATGTTAATTTCACAGCATGAAACCAATTTTTACTTTGATGTCATTTTGGAATTGGTTAAAATGATTTAAATTGAATAACCGTTTAAATCACCATTTCTTCATCGTTAATCGGAAAATTGCAAACGAAGTACCAAAATGATCAGTAGAACAATACCTATCTAATAATGTCATTTTCATGCATTTAGGACCCATATTTCAGTACTAGACATTTCGGATAATAACCTAATTCACTAAGTTAAATATGGAGTTTTAACCCGTTAATTGCAATATTTATTTTAGGGGTTCCATTTAACTTGTGGGACATGCCCAATATTATTTCAGTGCATAATTTGACCATCTCATCATGATTGTGGATTGCACCTTTGTATTCGTGTTATTTATTTCGTTTCCTGTATTGTTTGTGTATCGGTAGATTCAGGAGTCGAGGTTCCACCACAATACCTCGACGATCAGCGCGACCAGTACTATCAGCAAGGCAAGAGATAACCTAACCTTCTTGGCATTCTAGAATCCTATTGTTTTATAAACTTATTTTATCCACCAGAATATTGCATGCGATTCAAATATCACTTTTGATCAAGTTAGAGAATCCTATGATATGCATTGTCCCCTGAACCATCACATGCTTCCCCTCCTATGAAACCTAGGTTTGATGTGTTGGCCGGAGACAAAGATATAACTGTTGTATGTATTTATGCTTAGTGATGCTTAGCCATGCTTAGTAAATGTTATATTGTCCGGTGATTTAATTCCATGATATTGATGTTGATGGAATGATTCGGAAATGGTGGTTATGTTTGGTACTTAATTAATTTGTTAAAAGGCTTGGATGAGTTGCCATCGGGGATGGTGTTTTGCCTCATTCCTGCCGCCTAGGCTGAGAGTGCTTTTAGCTAGAACCAAGAACCGAGTGTGCTGCCATTGGTGGGGGTATGGGCTCCTTACTAACTGAATAACTTGTGCGGGCGTATCCAAGGGTCCTCTAGTTTCCTATTTCCATTTGCGCGTGCGTGTGTGAGCGGAAAAAGAAATGATGAGGATGGTGGTGTTTAGGACGTGGCGATGGGGGCAGGGGCTGAAATAGGCTGGGTAAACTTGTCCTGTCGCCACTGATGACTCTTGGATAGTCTCATGCGAGGTAAAGGTTTAACCGCGCCCACTCGCCGGCCTTCCCCGGAAGAGGGCCAATTAGGTGAGCCGGACGGTACCAATGGGTAAATTAGTACACCCATGCAGGGTAAATCTTTTCAAAAAGCCATGTCCGCGGTTATGGACAAACTCTTGGGAAAGGTGGATTAGCTCATAGAGAACCTGAACCTAATTAATAAATTTGGCAGCTAGAGGTTGCAATCCAACGTGTGATAAAAGGTTCATTTCCTCGAGGGTGATTCGAGGAAGTGCCTTGGCGGAGATGAGATGCTTCTGGTTACAAATGGTTCGTTGAGAACCAAAGATGAAAGTTTACTCTCTTATCCCTTTTCGAAAACATTCTGAGTAGACGATGCAATGGGTCTTTATGTCTTTTAAAAAGGAAAACCAGCGTTATGCAAATTAGCTACATTATACAGCATTAGAGCCTCCGTCAACATTGGGCCTATCGCCCTACTAATTCTTGCGAGTACGTCGTACTCAGCCTTGCTTTGTTGATTATTATTTGTTTCAGAGGAGGACGTCACCGAACTGGAAGGTGGATTCTTTATTGACATCGACGAGTAGTCTGGGGTTCCCAGGTGGCAGCTTGGGACGTTTTGGAACAGGCTGGCACGGGATGTTTATCTGTAGACCTCTTAGGCCATATTTTGGATCTTGTTGTTTAGACAACTAAATTTGCTTCCGCTTGATGTAATGTTGGGCATGTGACCTCTGAAGTGTTATTTGCTATCTTTCTCATTATATGAGTTGAACTATGATCTCTTGGTGTCGTAGAGTCTGTGATGTGCCAGTTGTTCCGCAGTCTTGATCTCTTTACTATACGTGAAAGCGATGTCTGAGCTTATGGCATGATCGAGGTGTTGTGTGCCGATGATCCATTCCGAGTACACCTGCCAATGAGTTTTGGCCTGGGATTGGTAAACCTAGTAACCCTCGATTGTGCAGCATGACCGGTTACACAACGTTTCACTGTATAGTTCTGGGGTCGGGGCGCTACAACTACCGGCATGTCGCCGCCGTCGCCGTCAGACTTCTCTGAAAGTCTGAAAATTGCATGTGCAGTTTCAGTTAACCTCGGTGTACACCTCAGCTAGCCTCAGATCTGTTTCTTAACATCATCCGTAGCGCAGCCCAGTGGCCTTGTTCCCTTGCATGGTGTAGCGACCCCGGGATCGATTCCCAGATCCGGTGATTTAAGCCACCCCTTTTTCTCCTTTTTAGCATGGCCGCTGACAAGTGGGCCCCTGGGTCCCACATGTCATGCTAATAGATAGAACCCACCTCGGTGACAAAAATATCTCCCAGATCCAGATCTGTTCTTTTTGCAGATGAACCCAGTTTTTGAAAATCTTTTACAACTAGGTCCTTTATATATGTTCTGTCCTGTTTTTCACATATTTAATTCTTGGCCTTTTCGAATTCAAAAATTGCAATAAAAATATGTTTCGAATTCAGAAAAATGTAATCTGTTCAAATATAATTTTTGTTTGTTTTTCGGAAATAATTTAAATGGCTAAAATAAATAAATCTTTTGCTAATTAATTAATCTTGCAAAATTCATAACTTTTGTTTTACAATTCCAAAAATTATGAATTTTATATCAAATTAAAGCTAAAAATGCAAACTGTTTAAATCTAATTTTGCATGCATAAAATAATTAATTTAACTTTCTGGTAAATTGAAATTCAATTAAAATGAATTAATAAAATGCCCTAAATGCCTAATTTGTTTATTAAATTGCTAAACCCTAATTTAAAATGCCTAACAAAATGTTTAGCACTTAAATTGCTGCATATTTAAATTTTTCATGTCATCATGCTTGAGTGAATGCATATGTATTGATTTGCCTTTTTGTTATGTTTGGGGTTACCGTAGACGACGACGTTGCCGAGTACCCCGACACCTCCGAGGATCTAGCCCAGTACCAAGCTACTAAGCCAACAGGCAAGCAGCCCCTCCCCAACTTTCTCATGTGATGCCTATTCCTGTCTTGCATGCTTTAGGACTTCCGTTCTATCGTGTCTTACGATTCCTACTAGAATTACATAACCTGATAGAAGTCCAGTTATTCCTGATATGCCTATCTATATCCTATGCTTGTTCCCAGTTACTGTCTACTAGTATGCTTAGGAGTTGTTTGTGGTCTATCACATGTTTAGCTGGTATATCTTAATAATTGAAGACTTGCTATGTGGGAATCACTTTATTATATTAAAGATAAGGCACCGGCGGAAGGCCAATTATGGTGATTTGTTCTGCTAGTGTCGCCTAGGAAAAACCGTTCTTTTCCGCTTATCCAAGAATGAGCGCCCTACCCACACGTGGGAAGACTTATGGAACCCCCCGCAACTTAGTACCGGATCTGCTATATTGGTTAGGGAGCCACAAACTAGTTCGGGCGTTTACCATTTGGAGCATAATAATAATAGAAGATGAACTAAAACTGCATATAGGTTTGCGGAATGGGCGTTAATCGCATGTGGACGGAGGAGCACTCGTATGAGTGTTATCCTCCCGAAGTCGTTCTCGCAACTTTTGGGCCCGCAAAAGAGTTTCGTCCGGGCTCCCCACGTGGATCAGTCTCAGATAGGTGGCTCTCTATCCAATGTAGTAGTGATGGGGAAGGTCGTGTTGAGATACCTAAATGCCTCTGTGGCATGTGGTTGATTGAACGTGTATGGTTACATTTGGGCACCCCTGTAGGGTTAAATCTTTTCGAAAAGCCGAGTCCGCGGTTATGGACGACTTGGGTAATGTGCTGGCTAAAAAGATCATAGACATCACCGTATATCTCTAAATAGCTAATTTGACTAGTAAATAGCCATATTCCAATAATAACCTGCTAAAACTTGATCAATGTGTGAGTGTCCGGACTTCTTCCTTGTGGGAATATGATACGATGGAGTTGTCTCAGGACGGGTTTTGCTTGGTGAGTAGTTTAGCCCAGTAGTGCAAGCGCTCTCTTCCCTTATTCTAATTAGACGTCAGTTGTAGCGTGTCTTCTATAGTTGTTAGGTGCTGCTGCTACAAGTCCACATACAGCCCTTTTCAACCCCAATGAATGTGCATCGTACCTTCTTTTCCTCTTGTGCGTAAGACTTGCTGAGTACCCCCGTACTCATACCATCGGGTGTCCGGTGCCCGTGTTTTCACCGATGCAGGAGCGACAGCAGATTTCGACGATCCAGGTGGTGGCTACTACGTAGCATTTGACGCTGACTACAACGAGTAGATCGAGATCCTAGGCGGCAGCCTGAGACCACCGTGGGCGGGTCCCCTCTTTTATTTTCCGGCCTTTGGCCTTTGATGTAGTCTGTACTCAGACGAGTGTTTGCTTCCGCTGTATTCGGGACATGTGATCCTCTGTGATGTAATAAAAGTATTTCGAACTATGTTTTTTTATCTTTTTGTGTCGTACTTGTGCATGTGATGTAATCCAATTGTGGTTCTACTTGGCGAAAATGATATTTCTGCTAAGTGGGACTTACAAATTGGTATTAGAGCATGGACCGCCTTTAGGAGCCTTTTTCTACTAGTCGTAGTTGAGTCTAGAAATTATTTTAGTAGCTATTCAGGAAAAATTATACGCGAGAGTAGGAACTCTGTTCTCTTTTCTCCTTTCCCCATCCACCCTCCCTCTTTTCCGGTAAGGAAGTGAAACGAGTTTTTCTCTCCTTTCCTAAATTTTCAAAATTAGGTTTTCACGTGTTCGGGGTTTTCCGTAGTACCTTAGATTGGAGCTATGCTTATGGTGAAAAGAAATGTTGCTTCGGTCACTTCGCCTTTGTGTTGAACCTTTCTTGCATATGCAATTCCACTACCCTTCACACACTTATCAGTTTTATGCTAATATGTGCTCCTTTTGAACTGGTGCATAGTCAACTTGTTGCCTTTCTGTCCACCTCCTTACTCTAATTGTCGACCCTTTCCAAGCCATTCAAGTTGTTCCAGTGGTCGGCAACTTTCCTTATGTTTTCCCGGAGGAGCTCCCAGGTATGCCACCTGACAGAGCTGTTGAATTTTTCATCGACCTTGAACCAGGCACTTCTCCTACCTCCAAACAACCTTACAAAAACCTATTGCAACAATCTCATGATCTCGGACACGAAGATCATCTTCGATCCGACTATCCCGACCTTTTCCTTTCTTTTCTTTTTGGAATCTCGGGGCGCGATTCCTTCGAGGGGTGGCGAGTTGTAACATCCCAAAAATAATCCCCTTTTAAGTTCTTTGTTTGTGAATTTAATTTGTTGCATAATCATGGCATCATCTTTGTTTGTTGCACTTTTGTGGTTTTATAAAATTTTCAAATTAATAAATAGAGTTTGTCATTTTATGTGATTATCACATGAGACACTCTTATTTATTTTGAAAACCAAACTATTAAAAAAAACAAAATTATATTGGACAAACAAATTTAAAATGTTATTTGAATTTGCAAATTAACAAAATATTTTTGAGCAAAAGGAAAACCCTAACCCTAATCTTTTCTCCTCTTACTCTTATCTCCCTTTTAATATTTCTGGAAAAAGAAAAAAAAACAGCAAATCTGGAAAAAACCAGAGACTGGGCCGAAGCCCAGCTCTCCCTCTCTTTCCTCTCTCTTCTTACCTCCCTTCCTTCCTCCCGGACCGGCTCGCCAGCGGCCCACCTACCCTGGCCTTTTGCCTTTTCCTTCCACTCCCGCACCCCTCACTCGCGTACGTCCCTGACGGCGCGCCCCGCCGTTTCTATCGCCACCTCGCCACCGCTCCCATCCTCTATAAAGCAAGCCAGGGCGCCTCTCCTCTCCTCCAAACCCTAGCCACCTTCCTATCTTCCTCGCGCCGCCGCCACCCTTCTTCTCTCCTCTCCTCCCCCTCTGTTTCTTCTTCCCCGAAACCACCACCCCCACCAGCCGGAGGAGCACGGGATCGGCGCCATGGAGCAACCGCAGGAGGAGCGCGTCTACGACGTCGTCTACCCGCCGGCGCATGAACGGGAGCTGCTGAACGTCTACTCCAGGGCCGGCCATGACTACGTCCATCTTCTTCCTCCACGTCCCCGGTGTCTACCGAAGCAGCGCATCAACGAGCCCTTCTCCACCTTATCCAATCTGCTCTCCTCTGACCTTGGTGAGCACCACCGCTGCCTCTGGCCTCCCCTCTCCTTCTCCCCTTGCTCTGGATCGCCTGCCTTCGTGCAGCACTGCCAGTAGCCGTAGGTCGCCCAGGTCGCATAGCCGTAGGTCGCCCAGGTCGCGCTCGAGCCCGTGCTGCTCCTGCTGCCCGAGCACCTGCACGCACCTCCTGCACCTACACAAGAGCACCAGCGCATGCACACGCACACCTCCGACGCCACACATGCACGTAGATCGCCGCCGGATCGTGGCCACTACCGACATGTCGCTGCCGTCGCCGTCAGACTTCTCTGAAAGTCTGAAAATTGCATGTGCAGTTTCAGTTAACCTCGGCGTACACCTCAGCTAGCCTCAGATCTGTTTCTTAACATCATCCGTAGCGCAGCCCAGTGTCCTTGTTCCCTTGCACGCTGTAGCGACCCCGGGATCGATTCCCAAATCCGGTGATTTAAGCCACCCCTTTTTCTCCTTTTTAGCATGGCCGCTGACAAGTGAGCCCCTGGGTCCCACATGTCATGCTAATAGATAGAACCCACCTCGGTGACAAAAATATCTCCCAGATCCAGATCTGTTCTTTTTGCAGATAAACCCAGTTTTTGAAAATCTTTTACAACTAGGTCCTTTATATATGTTCTGTCCTGTTTTTCACATATTTAATTCTTGGCCTTTTCGAATTCAAAAATTGCAATAAAAATATGCTTAGGAGTTGTTTGTGGTCTATCACATGTTTAGCTGGTATATCTTAATAATTGAAGACTTGCTATGTGGGAATCACTTTATTATATTAAAGATAAGGCACCGGCGAAAGGCCAATTATGGTGATTTGTTCTGCTAGTGTTGCCTAGGAAAAACCGTTCTTTTCCGCTTATCCAAGAATGAGCGCCCTACCCACACGTGGGAAGACTTATGGAACCCCCCGCAATTTAGTACCGGATCTGCTATATTGGTTAGGGAGCCACAAACTAGTTCGGGCGTTTACCATTTGGAGCATAATAATAATATAAGATGAACTAAAACTGCATATAGGTTTGCGGAATGGGCGTTAATCGCATGTGGATGGAGGAGCAATCGTATGAGTGTTATCCTCCCGAAGCCGTTCTCGCAACTTTTGGGCCCGCAAAGGAGTTTCGGCCGGGCTCCCCACGTGGATCAGTCTCAGATAGGTGGCTCTCTATCCAATGTAGTAGTGATGGGGAAGGTCATGTTGAGATACCTAAATGCCTCTGTGGCATGTGGTTGATTGAATGTGTATGGTTACATTTGGGCACCCCTGCAGGGTTAAATCTTTTCGAAAAGGCGAGTCCGCGGTTATGGACGACTTGGGTAATGTGCTGGCTAAAAAGATCATAGACATCACCGTATATCTCTAAATAGCTAATTTGACTAGTAAATAGCCATATTCCAATAATAACCTGCTAAAACTTGATCAACCTGTGAGTGTCCGGACTTCTTCCTCGTGGGAATATGATACGATGGAGTTGTCTCAGGATGGGTTTTGCTTGGTGAGTAGTTTAGCCCAGTAGTGCAAGCGCTCTCTTCCCTTATTCTAATTAGACGTCAGTTGTACCGTGTCTTCTGTAGTTGTTAGGTGCTGCTGCTGCAAGTCCACAAACAGCCCTTTTCAACCCCAATGCATGTGCATCGGACCTTCTTTTCCTCTTGTGCGTAAGACTTGCTGAGTACCCCCGTACTCAAACCATCGGGTGTCCGGTGCCCGTGTTTTCACCGATGCAGGAGCGACAGCAGATTTCAACGATCCAGGTGGTGGCTACTACGTAGAGTTCGACGCTGACTACGACGAGTAGATCGAGATCCTAGGCGGCAGCCTGAGACCACCGTGGGCGGGTCCCCTCTTTTATTTTCCGGCCTTTGGCCTTTGATGTAGTCTGTACTCAGACGAGTGTTTGCTTCCGCTGTATTCGGGACATGTGATCCCCTGTGATGTAATAAAAGTATTTCAAACTATGTTTTTTTTATCTTTTTGTGTCGTACTTGTGCATGTGATGTAATCCAATTGTGGTTCTACTTGGCGAAAATGATATTTCCGCCAAGTGGGGCTTACATGTAATGTCGTTGAAATGAATTAATTTTGTGTTAACTATTTATATGTTAGCTATATGTGTGTGCTCTTGTTTGAATGTGCATATATCTGTGATAAAAACAACTGGAAACGCCTATTTAAAATTTGGGGAGATTTGGTGGATTGTTCTAGCAGATCACATCTCATTCGGCAAAAGTGTTTTACGGTTTACTGAAACCAGTTTTGCGGTGTGAGGTTTTTAGGGGTCTGATAGAGATGCCCTTAGCACATAGAGGATGCACCTTATCAATAAAGATATCATAGTCCTTCAAAGCCTCTTCATCCAAAGAAATTGAGCGCAATAACTACTGACGAAGATGTACTTCTCTTCAATGGTAGATAAGGAAACAAAGTATAGGGTGTTTTGTATTTATCGAACATCATCCTTGCCATTTCTATGAGTGTGTGGTTCTTCCTTTCCGCCACTCCATTTGTGAGGAGAGTGTGGAGTTGCAAATTCATGCTCACTCCCCTATTCTTCATTGAATTCTCTAACATCCATGTACTTGAACTCGGTGTTACTGTTACTTCTTATCTTGAAGATCTTGAAGTCAAATTTCCATTGTGACAACAAAGATAGTCTATCACAAAGATGTCGTATTGGGGACATGCGGCTGCTTTAGGATTATGTCGTAGAGCCGAAGAAGCGAGGGGAGATCACTAGGACACATTGGCAGTGGAGATCGGAATGACAATGATGGTTGGTGGTGCTAGGGTCACATATGAATGTGGTAGAGCTTCATGAGCTATCAGATGGTCGGAGTGGCTTCAGGTTTATTAGCTCAACAACACTGCTTGGCAGGGCCATGGTGCGAAGTGCGGTGTGTCGATTTATTTGCGAGATGGTAGCATGCTCGTGGAATATGGAGGATGAGGGTTGGGATGTGGAGGGCGCGACCTAGGTTTAGCGGGTAAGGAATGCGTGGAAACGCACACGCCAACACCGAGGATTAAAGGGGTAACTGCAGAAATACCACACGCGAATTTACCTATATCGACTCCGTTCGACCTGGATGCCACGTCGCAGGCCAGCGTGACTAATTTTGCTCCCGTCGGGTGGTCCGAACCAAAATTGAACCTGCTTGCGAAGCTACTATAGGACTTTGAACTGTTTTAAACTTGGTACACCAAAATGTTCCCACTAATATTTCCTCGCAAAAAAACAACTAATACTTTATATGTGTGAACGCGATGTTCAAATCTCACGTCACATGTTCACAGTGCAATTGGAAGTTGTATATAAATATGCATAGGCATCTATTTCCAACAATGGAATTTTGCCAGAATTGGTTCGCTTCGTGAAATTCTTGTTTTCAGAACGAGGGTGATGCTCTGCTACCCCACGTGTTTGATCGATGATTTCAAGCTAGATCCATCAACTGTTCCACTAGAAGTAATGTGCCGAATGGGACGTGAGTACCGGGCATAGGAAAGACGTGTGAAGAAGAGTGGAAACAAAAGAATAAGTGGATGTTCAAATTTGCATGGGGTTACAGGGAACCTACAATAATCCTAAGGCCCGCTTGGTTCATTGTTTATTTCCACCCCGTAAGAAAACGAGGGAACCTATCAGAAAATATACGGATGTTTGGAGGTCCGTAGATTTTTTCCGGTCCGTTTCCCCTATGTTTAACATGTATTGATAAGATCAAATATCGTTTCAACCAGGTCCTATGAGATTCATTCAGTCCAAAGAGGCACAATTGTATTCCCGATCCCATTGTTGATGTTGATGTTTTCTCGTGATGTCATCCTCTACTGCTAATTTCAACTATGTGCTGATTCTACATCAAGATTGTGCCATCCCTCGGGAGGTGTTGTGGTAAATTGATAAAGCGAACAGAAGTAAACAACAAGAGAGACCACTATGGATGAGAATTATGCAGAAGAACCTAACACCACAGACTAGGTCAGACAGATCCAGAAGACAGAAGATGATGCAGAAAAAGAAGCATGTAGATGGGCAAATTGCAGAGAGAATCGGAATGTACAGATGTTCCAGCAGGACACAAAATATAGCCTTAGACGAAAAGCCGCAAAATGAATTAGAATATATATTGTAGCATTATTATTCCTTGGGACCCAGGAGGGGCATCCCTCAAAAGTTGCACTAGGAAAAAGACAAACCAGACCTCTGGTACATACACTTCAGTACGATAGAAAAAAGAAGCAAAAAAAAGGGAAATTATCATCATCCTGATAACAAGAACTAGCACACAAGTTCCAAGAACACTAGAGCAGTTTCTACTATACGAACAAAAACCCAAAAAGGGGTGGGTCTATATTGGGGGGCAACACCGCCGTACAACTGAACACTCTTCGGACATATATATCCCGCAATCTTACTTCACATCTCAACCAACAAAAAAAACCAGGGTCGCCAAAACCTAAACTCGCTGTAGAAATCCGAAACCACAATCCCAAACCTTACATACGCTTAAAAGGCCCTCCTCCGATAATATATATATCTGATCTCTTCGACCAACTCCCTGGTTAGCTCTATTAACTAACCCATGCCTTTAAATCATGTGAAGTTCAAAATTTGCACCTTATGCACCTGCTGCGGTTCTCTCCTCAACCTAATATGAATTGTTGTATGTGAAAAAGATTCCTAGGCGGCGTCATTCCTGCACAAAGACGAGCAGATAAGTTAATAGTGCAATTACCACAGTTTGATACCTGAAGCAAGATAAACAGCATAAACAGGATGGTTCAATGGTGTCTTTTATATCTCAGCAGTGCTAAGTGTAATCCAGAGGAAAAAAATATTGGTCTCTACAAATGCAACATGAGTATGATGCTTGGAACACGCATTAACAGTTCATGTTTTAAGAGAAGGAGCTCAATTGAACTGTCCAAAAGAAAAATGCATCTTCCACGAGGAGTTCTAAAGCTATCCAGCATAAAACAATTCACATCATTTAATACTTGTATAGTATAGCAAGCCAAAACGGGTTCATGAGACATGATGCCATGGTTAGTGACGGAACAAGTATTAATTCAGATTAGTGAGTTCTAGAAAATACACTTTTAGAAATTGGATCAGTACAGTAACCAACAGATATCCTTGGACTATATCTTAGCTGAAGTGAATGGTCAACAAGCACTGCCACTAGATTGAACGAAGTATCAGTCCGTGAAAGGGGCAAAATATTCCAAAGTACCATAGAAGTTATAGATACCTTAAGCTTGGTTCCGTAGCCCTAAGTTCTATTAGCTTAAGTGTTAGATATTCAATTTCACCATGGGCAGCAAAATGTGCAGATACCAACTAAAGCATGAGAATACTTTGGTTTTTCAAATTGGAGACGATGGGCAAGGAACAAAAGTTCACAGAATTTTTAAAAAGCAATATACAATTCTGAACTTAAGTGTATACTGGAGCTGCCACGTACATATTCATGTATTAATACACCTTGATGGACATATTACTGGGCTAACTTATGTTTTCCAAACATGAGTTCATCTTTCATCATGGCTGCACAGTTCATGGATGACCAATATTTTATGGATATATTACTGGTCTACTTATGTTTTCCAAAAGTAAACATGGGGTGCATCAATCTTTCATCATGGCTTAGTACAGTAACCAAAAGAAATAACGTGTCCAGAACTAACAAGTATAACAGTTTACTTCAGCACAAAGAGTAACAAAGCAATACTGGATTTCATTATCTTTCGAACTGCAAACTTATCATACTACTTTAATATGATGATGGAAATTATAAAATCCAATCAGCCTAATGTGTCTATTCCATATCAGTATGCAATATCAATAATAAAAAACTATTAAAAGCAATTTTATGTAACAGTTCGAACATGAAGTACATAGCCCCTTAACATTTTCAATGGATGCTAATGACATCTTTTAGGTTTTTTTTTAGAGAGAAGACATCATTTTAGTTCATGGTGACAGTAACTTCATTATCATGGTGCTGCTAGGTTTGAATCATCTATGCTTGTCTAGATTCATGGACATTCAAATGTCACAACTAAATTTGAGCATTATCCTGGGAGAACTAAGACCAGATTAGTATTTTTCATACTGAATATACATTCTATATATGAAACTTGAGCATTATGAATGGCACAGTGTGTGTGCTTCAACACAGGAAATGCTACATATTTGAAGCTACATTGTCTACATATTAGTACCAACAGTTCAGCTGACAGTTTCAAACTTTGAAGGTGTTTATCTGATGCTGCTAGTACATGAACTAGGATTTAAACACTGATAAAATATAAAATGAAAAACACAAAGAGAACACAGGGAAGAAAATATCTAACCTCTATCTGTTAATGCCCCATGTAACCTGCTGCGCTCTTCGCTGTAACATCTGAAGCTGCATTCCCAAGCCCATATCCAAATGGGCTAGCTCCATCAAGCTCAGATCCAGATCTCCAAGTTGTGTCTCCATAGATGGAGCCACCAGCAGCTCCTGACGAATCTCCAAAGTTCCTCCCATATCCATTGCTTGATTGGTTGAGTGAAGCATTGACGCCACCTGATCCAGCGTTCCTTCCATAAGCGCTGGGACTAAGATTGAAGTTGTTTTCACTGGATCCATAACCAAAGTTCCCACTGCCGTAGCCTGAGCCAGCGTTAGCACCTTGAGAAAGCACTGGAGGTGTTCCCCAGTTCACATTGTTGTTCCCAATTCCACCAAGGCCTCCATTGGCAGATGACATGAAAGAATTCGAGTTTGCAGAGTTGGAAGAGTAATTGAGACCTGAGTTACCCCATAGATTACGAGCCAGCGAGTTAAACACTGACCCAGAGTTCTCATTGACTCCACCATAGCCAATGTTGCTATTGTATCTACCAGAATTACCACTGTAGTATGGATTGACCTGCCGTCCATACTGGACATTATTGTTGAAGTTCGAGCTACCACCAATGCCCGGGTTCATCCCTGGGTCAAAATTCATACCAATTCCATAACCACCACCAAAAGAAGGATAGTTACTACGACCACCCGATAGAAGCCCAAACCTAGCATCCATCCTCACTCCATAGCCACCTACTGGGCTCGGATTGTAACCTTGGGTATATCCATTGAGAAAGCTATTGGCTCTGTTCATTACATAGTTGATTCCACTAGCAGGAGAGCGCATGCTAGGTCCAGGTGATAGCTCCTTAGGAACAGCCCTCTTTACCTCAACCATCTTGCCATTTAGTTCATGGAACGTCTTGAATAATGCCTTGTCCACAGCATCTTCAGAATCATATGTTATGAACCCAAACCCTCTAGGACGTTGCGTGTTGTGATCATACATCACAACAACATCAGTGATCGTGCCAAACGACTCAAAATACGTCCTGAAGTCTGCCTCCGTCACGGTGGATGCAAGACCTCCGACAAATATCTTCTTGGTGCGACTAGGCCCTGGTGATCCATGAGCACTGCCACCACTCTTGCTAATAGCTTGTTGATCGTCTCTGGGAACAGCTTTCTTAGCCTCCACCTGACAAAACAATCCAAACATTGTCAATGTTCCACAATGATAATAATTAATAAAAAGCTACAAAACGGTACACAAGCATGGATCTAGCACATCATGAACATAACGCACGTAAGCAAACACCAAGCTCTTACCATGCGGCCATCGATCATATGCTTCTCCATTATGACACGCTCTGCAACTGCTGCGTCTGAGAAGACGATGAACCCGAAGCCCCGGGCGCGGCCGGTGGCCCGGTCGCGCATGATGACGGCCTCCACCACCTCCCCGTACTTCTCAAAGTACTCCCGGAGGCGGTCCTCGTTGGTGTCCCACGAGATGCCACCGATGAACAGCTTCCCAGCGTCCGCCTCCATGTCCTTCTCCGCCTCCTACTTCCACCCTGCAACGAACACAAAGACAGAAGCTTTCGCATCAGATCTTACGCCGGCCGATCGAATAAGCAACCATCGGATCAAGAAAACGAGCGCCGCCGCCGGCGGCGGCGGCAAGATCCGATCTTTAGCGCGCCGGCGATCCGGGCGGCAGATCTAAACACGAACGACAACGCACCGAGAATGCCCGGCTTCAAGAACCGATCGAAACCGCAGCAATTGGGCACCAGAATGGAGCAGAATTTGGCACTGCGGGGCGGAGAGAGAGCGGTGAATTCAGGGGCAGGGCGCACCGGTTGATCCGAGGAAGGGTCGCAAGCTGGCAGCCTAGGATCTTGGGGGAGGCATGGCAACCTCAAAGGCCATACCACGGCACCACCACCTCGTCCTCCTCCTCTTCCTCTCCTTCCTTTCTTGTTGTGTGTCTCTCTCTATTCTATCTCTCTCCTTCCTTTTTATTATTTATTTTCCTTTTGCTATTCTCTCTGTCTTTTTTTTATGTCCTCTGAGGTGTTTATATATAGATGTCCTTGTAGCTTTATATGCCCCGTTTCCTGCCTCCGTTCCTTTTTTTTTTCCTTGCATATGTAACGCTTGTGAAAATTATGCACATTTATTCCACCGAGATCTTTCTTTTGATATAGGCAGATCATATATTTTCTTTTTGAATTCAATCCTAGTGAACGTTTATGCCATATATTGATGGACATTTCCTTATGGCTCAAAATAAATCTATATTTTCTTATATACTTTAAGTCTAATCTTAGTCCCGAATTGCATATGTCTTCCTTTGGTTTGCCGAAAAGACGAACCATCATATAATTATGCAATTGTTTTAACTTATGAATTTTCTCTAATGTGCTATGCTTATCGCCTTCTACGTCATTGCCCACGCCATCTCATCACATTAGCCCTCTCATGTCCGCACGATTTTGTTAAAACGGTCGTGTTGTCCCTCAGTGCTCTCTCCCGTTTCTCACGCACTCTGGCGTGCTCTTGTGGTCCAGTAACGTGTGTTTTGATGGCAGGTAGCATCACTGTTTTGTCGATTTCCGCCAGTAATCAGGAGAGCCGCACATTTTTGTATCTCTTTATGCATGGCACAACTGGCATGTAATTTATTTTTTGTGATAATATAATTCCATTAGATCTCAAGAATAAAGTACTAGAGAACGTAAATGCGTTTTCTCGAAGAACAAAATAAGAGAACGTAAATGCAGCTGATTTTTTCTTTTCAAAATTGAGGGCGTCCTTTAGAGTGAATTTTGGTAACCCAACATTGCCTGCTTCGTTAATTATGGGCCTCTTTTGGTTTGATACGTGCCGCTCCTTTTCTTTTTTACGGCGGATCTTTTGTTTGTTTAAGGGTGCATGTAGGAGCCGTAACGTTATATGAAAAACCATATAAAAAAACGGTTATATGAAAACCTATGGGCACCTTGGTATTTCACAGGGGCAAGACACCATCAACCATGTTGAGGTTAATGATACAGCCGTGCCTACAACTAGCTAGCATGTTTTCGCCTAGACATGCTAGGGTCCAGCCGTAATATTACTACTGTATGTGATTTGTATAATAAGTATGCAAATTTTCATTCGAAGATATATAGAGATCTTCTTTATCACTCTATAGGGTCGTTCAAACCTGGTTTAGTTGGGGTTGGTAAAACCAGTGAAATGACGAATCTAGTAGTGACACATTCCGTACAATACGTAGGAGAAAAGGCAAAATTAAAGTCTCTTACAACACTTTTTAATGGTTATCTGGGAAAAAATAAAGAACCTGCACTCCTTTGTAACTCTCCAATATATGTTTGATTTTCAGTACTTGCAACGCTCGTGTTTATTGGCAGCAATTGTGAACCTAGGACCTGCATGTAAGTGAAATGTAGGATGGCATGTTTTGAAACGAGATTTGTTCTTTTATAAAGGGAATACTAGTTACATCCGGGTTCTGTACCAACAGGATATCAAGAGCCAATCAAGATATCGAGGATGCACATAACCAAATTATTATAAATAAAAAACGATCAACACAACTGATGCATCAACCAGCAATGATGGAAATCGAGGGTAACAAGATAGGTACTGTAACAACGACGCCTCCAAGAAGTAAATGGAGCAAGAGGGTGATATCTCTAGATCCAACTACCGAGACCGGATTATGGGTTTTTATTCCAAAGATAAGTCCGAGAAAACCCTAACCAATTCCTTCAATAGGGGAACGCCTTGTGAACGTTGCCTTTGTCAGGCTCAACAAATGAAGGTTAAACCTAGAGTTTCAACCCCTAAAATTAGAGACTCGACACTCAAATAGTGCCATCTAACTGAAGTCACCATGTACTACCACCATATGTTGATCATCATCGCACAACCGCATAGGCACGGTCCTGACAGGACCAAACCACGCAACTGGAACCATGCTTACACAACACATGTTGCCAACTAGCGCCTAGGGGCGTCCGCCATCGAGACCGATCCCATGATGTCGAGAGTCCATATCATCCACGTAGAGCCGATAGGCCAGTCACGTGGGGCAACTCGGAAAACTGCCAAACCCATGCACCGAGTAGTAGTAGATTTGCCAGATCGGTCGCACAGACGCCTTCGTGGGCATGTCGGGAACTCCAACCCCTGCATCGAGTGAAGGAATACCAAACACCGGAGCACGCGGCTAGAAACCTCTAATATTGAAGTTGAAACCCGCCTACCTTGCTCCCATTGAGACAATTTGCAGCATGGGGTCACGCTGCCAAGAGCATAATGTTTGACATGCGCGTGTGAACACCACAGAGGTGATAGAAAATGAGACGAAGAGTTGTTTGGCTGTCCCAACGTGCCTCGTTGGGTAGGGGTCTTTTCATTATATAGTAAAAACAATTACAGCTCTATACGTATACAAAACGGTATACTCTAACACCCTCCCTCAATCTCAACTAGTGAAAGATTGAGATTGCGTTTACAATGCTCATACAACGGTAAAGGGAGTGGCTTAGTTAAGATATCAGCAACTTGATCCTTTGAAGAGATGAACTGAATCTGCAGTTGCTTATTAGAGACACGCTCACGGACAAAGTGAAAGTCCACTTCAATATGCTTCGTCCGTGCATGAAAGACTGGGTTAGATGACAGGTATGTTGCACCAATATTGTCACACCATAGGATTGGATGTTGGATTTGAGGAACACCAAGCTCCTGTAACAATGATTGTACCCAGACAAGCTCTGCTGTAGCATTAGCAAGAGCTTTATACTCAGACTCTGTACTCGACCTCGAGACAGTAGACTGTTTACGTGCACTCCAGGCAACCAAATTTCCTCCATAAAAGATAGCATATCCCCCCGTGGATCGCCGATCATCCATACTGCCAGCCCAATCTGCATCTGAGAATGCTGAGAGCAGTGTAGAAGATGAAGACCGAAACTGCAGGCCACTGTCAATAGTGTGACGCACATATCGAAGTATACGTTTAACGGCGGACCAATGGGAAGTGTGAGGCTCATGGAGGTATTGGCACACCTTGTTGACCACAAAAGACAAATCAGGGCGTGTCATAGTGAGATACTGAAGACCACCAACAACACTGCGATACTGAGTAGCCTCCTCAGCCGAAAGAACATCACCATCAGTGCTGCACAGACGCTCAAAGGAAGCCATGGGAGTAGTACACGGACTGCACTTCAACATACCAGCACGCGCAAGAAGGTCCAGAGCATACTTGCGCTGTCGAAGAATAAGGCTGCCAGACGAAGGAGAGTGAACCTCAATGCCCAGAAAATAATTCAGAGCGCCAAGATCTTTCACTGAGAACTCTGACCGAAGCACCGAAATTAACTTGGGAATGGCAGCAGCAGTCGAACTGATGACAATGATATCATCAACATAGACCAGTAGATAAATAGTCACATCTGGGCGCTGAAGAATAAATAGGAACGTGTCAGCCACAGACGGTTTGAACCCCAGGGAACCAAGGACAGAACTGAGACGAGCATGCCAGGCACGAGGAGCTTGCTTCAGAGCATACAGAGACTTGACTAGCTTACAGTAATGGTCAGGTTTATCAGGATCGGCAAAGCCAGGAGGCTGGCGCATGTATACCTGCTCATCGAGAAAGCCATTGAGGAAAGCGTTCTGGATATCAAGCTGTCGAAGATGCCACCTGTGAGACAAAACCATGGACAGCAAAAGACGAACGGTTGCTGGCTTGACCACAGGACTGAAGGTTTCTTCATAATCCAGACCATAGCGTTGCTTGAAGCCTTTAGCAACTAGGCGCGATTTGTATCGCTCAATAGTACCATCAGCATGACGCTTAACCTTAAAAATCCAACGAGAGTCAATAAGATTAACGCCAGAAACAGGAGGTACCAGCGTCTAGGTGCTATTGCTCTGCAAGGCTGAAAACTCTGTCTCCATAGCTGCACGCCAATGAGGAATGCGAAGTGCTTCACGAAAGTCACGGGGTTCCGCAGTAGCTTTAGATGCTGCATGTTCTGCCAAAACGGTGCTCCAGGCAACTGTACCATCAGTGCGCACCTTAGGTTGCTGGATGCCCCGACATAAACGGGTAATAGGTCCAAGTTGAGCTGCTGGTGCCGACACAGGTGGAGCAGGCGCAGATGAAACATCCGAATCTAGTGTTGTCGGATCGGAGGAGCCAATCGCTGGACTTGCTTCATCACGGGGGGCAGAGGACGGTGACGCCACGCTTGGCGTCACGGGCGTCGGTACGCTGGGAGACAGCAACGAGGACGCGCCTGTCCCGGTCGGCTGCATGGCGCGCAGCGAGGACACACCTGTCCCGACCGGCCGCATGTCGTGTACAGGCGACGAAGGCGTCATGGGGCGCGAGGGCTCCGGAGCTGAGCCGCTGCGTGCTGGCTCATGGAGCGGCTGCATGTGGCATTGAAGCCCAGGTGACGCGGAGCCCGGAGAAGAGCCATGCACAGGCGGCAAGCCCAAGGCCGAGCCATGCATGCTGTCCAGCGTGTGATCAACGTGAGCTGGAACCGAAGCTGGAACTAAAATTTCCAGGCGAGCGCCGCGTCCAGTACCTGCACCATGGTCAGCGAGCAAAGGCGGCGCATATGCAACATCCATAAATTGGTCAGCGGAAAGTAAGGAAGATTCTGTGACAGGTGGCAGTGTATGGGAGGTGGGCATGTTGACAAAGGGAAAAACATTCTCATAAAAAACAACGTCCCTAGAGATATAGACACGATTGGAAGGAACATGGAGACATTTATACCCTTTATGAAGCGAACTGTAGCCCAAAAACACACACTTCTTCGAACGGAAATCAAGTTTATGATTATTATAGGGTCGAAGATGAGGCCAACACGCACATCCAAACACCTTAAAAAAGTATAATCAGGTGTTTCGTTAAGAAGTTTCTCGAGTGGAGTTTTCATGTCAATAGTGCGACTAGGAAGCCAGTTAATAAGGAAACAAGCTGTAGAGAACGCATCATTCCAGTAGCATAGAGGAACAGACGCATGAGCAAGCAAAGTAAGCCGGTTTCAACAATGTGACGGTGCTTACGCTCAACAGTGCCATTTTGTTGGTGTGTGTGAGGACAATACACACGGTGTGAGACACCGAGGTTGTGAAAGAAGGGATGGAGTTTCTCATACTCTCCACCCCAATCGGTTTGGACATGGATAATCTTACGATTAAGGAGACGTTCAACATGTTTTTGAAATTGAATGAACACATCATAGACATCATATTTATGCTTAAGCAAATAGAGCCAAGTAAAGCGACTGAAAGCATCAACAAAACTCACATAGAAACGATGTCCACTAACAGAGGTTTGAGCAGGCCCCCAAACACCTGAATAAATAATTTCTAATGGAAACTGAGTTACACGAGTAGATAAAGAGAAAGGCAATTGATGACTCACTACTAGGGAACATGCCATTAGCGGCGCACGGATTTTTCATTCTGTGGCGCACGGATTTTGCTTCCCGGTGCGCCACAGAATTGTCGCCACTAAAATTTATTTCTGTGGCACACCTGGGCCGTGCGCCACAGAAAAGCCAACATTCTGTGGCGCACCGAGAAGCTGCGCCACAGAATTACCTCGGCCCATACCAGCATATTAATTCTGTGGCGCACCCTCGCTCAGTGCGCCACAGAAATAGATGTGCCACAAAAAATGAAAACCATGCGCCACAAAAATTTAAAACAGAAATACAGAAAAACATATTTTGCTGTACAAATACATGTATACATGATTTATACAGATTTATACAGAACTACATGTATATTTAACAGGTATATGAAAACAGACAAATACATTAATCACTATGTCATCACACATATATATTACTTAGTGCCCGAGATACATACATATAGTCACAAAGTGCCGAATGTTTACACAACATTATGATACAAAAGTTCATCATTTACACACATTATTACAAATGGAGAGGTCACTGCCTAGCTACACTAGGATCAAGTAGAGCGTACATCGGCGACGGTGGTGAGCAAGATCGAGCGGGGAGGACGAGATCATGGATCCTTCTTCTTCGTCGGCGTCGGGAACGGTTTGCAGCCCTCTTTCGTCGTCCACGTCCTGGTGTCCTGCTGAGCCTCTAGGATTTCTTCAATCTCCCTCTTAGGCAACCCTGGAGATGGATTGGGATATAAATATATTGATTAATAATACAAATCTAAGTGGACAAGTCTATAATAAAGAAAATAAAGAAGCACTTATTGCTACCTCTGATGTTGTGTAAGGACCCCCGATGATTGGTGACATCTTCGACGATGATTTTTGATAACTGCACCTGGATGCGATGGAAGTCTTCTCTAAGATCGGCATCCGTGATTTTTTCCCACGGGTTCTCTTTTCCGAGACGTGCGTACTCGGCATCCTCTTTGTCCCAAATGGGCTTCTTTCCTCGGTAACCGCCGCTTCCACAACGGTGGTTACCTATGTTCTGCTCCCGCATGTCCTTCCCCCACTTGGTCCATTTTTTAGCCTCCTCGGTTCTTAAGGACAACTTGAATTCCTTAAACTCTTCTTGGTCGAGCATCGGCTCTTTGGCTTTTATCTTCTCCCAGCTGAGACCCTTCTCAATCTTCCGCTTCACCCGGTGTTTCCAGCTGCTCAAGGCGGTGCTCATCTTTGAGATGGCTAAACTGTCCACCTTTTTGTTGAACGGCTCCGGGAACGTGTACCGTTGGTGAAGCTTATGGAGGAGGATGTCACGCAAAGCCTTATTGGTCGTGCTTCTGATGTCCTTCATGTTGATGGACACGCTTTCCCGGAGGATGCACCCTAGTTGCATGCTGTACCCTTTGGCAGTGGCCTTAGGCGCCACTGGTAGGCCACTTGGCGTGACCTCGGTGAAATGGTCTGTGACGTTGGCGAGCACTTGAGGTGTCCTATTCCTCCTTTCCTTCTTCTGCTTTGGAGCGGTCGGGTCGACACCACCATCCGTGTGGTCGCCGCCATCGGTGGTGGTGTTGTCATCCTCATGGCTGCCACTAGCAGCTCCATCGGTGGTTTCGGCGTCATCGCCCTCCAGGGCGTCTTGCTCATCGTCGGCACGGTCGCCACTAGCAGCTCCAGCGGCGGCGGCCTCCTCCAACTCTTGGGACGCTTCCCAGAACGACTTGTTGGCGTCTCTAGCTATTTCTTCGACGCTCATCTTCTTAGAAGGGCCCGCGGAGTCCGACATGTTTGCACTTAATTAAAAAAAGGCAAAAGTTAGTACAACAGAAATATAAGAAAAAATCAATTAATTAATTACTAGGATACCCCGGCCCATGCATTAGTCGCAATACCCCATATGTCCCTTTTTTAGCAGTCATGCCAAAATTCACGAAAAATTTCGGCATGACCTTTTCTAAAAAAGGGACATATGGAGTACCCGAATTTGCCGGAACGGAAGTTAATCAACGTTCCGGCAATCTCAAGGGCCTCTCGGGGTACCTGCAAGCATTTCACAAAAGGCCTCTAGGGCACACATTCAACACATGCAGCACACCACATCCACCATCACCATCACACATATGCATTCACCACCACCATACATACCACCACCACCATCACACACATCCACCACCAACATCACACATGCATTCACCACCATGCATCACACACATCCACCACCACCACCATCTCACCTGAAATTGAACAAGCGTCGAGGTCCTTCTCGATCACCACCACACAGCAGCTAGCGCTTAGGACACCTGCTACACATTCAAGTAACATACTGTGAGTTAATTAAGCAGCCAGCAACTAATATTTAAGCTTGCGTCAATATATTTAAGCATCTTCAAGACAGTTAAAAGTACCAACTTTGGAGGCTTACAAAATTATGAAATCTTGATCCTATTTACAATGTACCTTCATGGATCTATTGCACTACATTATTACATCATGATAAAGCTCAAAATAGTTTTTTGAAAATTTCTAGCACCTTAATTCACGTCAGTTTTAAAGGTATGTTTAAACAGTGACCATTTAACACTTAGCAAATTTTTTATCTCCAATTTTCATCTCCAATTTTTGCAAATTTGAATATGCTCGATTAGAGAAACAGAATGGAGCTGCAAATTTGAGGACTTAAGCTGACACTAACATGTTCAAAATGTCTCGGTTTGGGCATTTCCACAAGCACCTAGAGTGCATGTTCCATGGAGAGGAGGGAGGAGGAGGAAGATGGCAGGGAGGGAGGAGGGAGGAGGGCGCAGGGCGAGAGGAGGGAGGAGGAGGGAGGAGGGAGGAACCTACGAGGCCGTCCGGGGCGGGCGTCGGGCGTGGACGCGGCGGGCGCGGTGGCGAGTTGCAGAGGGCGCGCGGCGAGTTGCAGAGGACGGGGACGATCGGAGTATCGGCAGCCGGCGGCGGCGAGTTGGAGGCGGGGGATGGGCGCGCGTGTCCTCCGGCGGCCGGCGGCGGTCGATGGCGAGCGAGTTGGGGTGCGGCGGCAAGTTGTAGAGGGCGGCGTTGCAGAGTGCGTGCGGTGGTGAAACTGCTAAGTGATGGAGAGGCGCGGGCGGGCCCCACATGTAAGTGGGGGAAAGGAAATTCTGTGGCGCATCCTTGCTGGCATGCGCCACAGAATATTGAGATTCTGTGGCGCACCCCTCGTGGGTGCGCCACAAAAATGGCATATTATGTGGCGCATGCCAGCAAGGATGCGCCACAGAATTGTGTGGCCTCATATTTAAAAGAAGCGTTTTGCTGTAATATGACACCAGTACACACACAGCCCAGTGGTTTGCTGCACTTTGTAGTTGGGTGACAGCCAGGTTCGAATCCTGACTGTCCCAAAATTTTTTTTTTTATTTTTTGGTTAAATTTAAAATATAGAAAACAAACACATTTGTTATTCTTAAAAAAAATTTTGGTTATATTGAAAGAAAGAACGTACACACATTTTAAAGAAATTAAAGACGAATATACACACAATTGTTAGTAGACCACACATATTTTATTCATGGTATATATATATATTATTGTCTCTCTCACACACACATGGTATATAATATATAGTAGCTAGAACACACATATTTTAGTAGACCACACATATTTTAATACACAAAAAAGTCTTAATTTCTTTAAAATGTGTTTGTGTTCTATATTTAAATTTACACAAAAATTTTTTTTGGTTAAATTGAAATATAGAACACAAACACATTTGTTATGCTTTAAAAAAAACATTTTTGATTATATTGAAATAAAAAATTTCGTTTAAATTTTTTTTTGGTTAAATTTAAATATAGAACACAAACACATTTTAAAGAAATTAAAGACGAATATATACACAATTGTTAGTAGACCACACATATTTTATTCATGGTATATATATATATATATATATATATATATATATATATATATATATATATATATATATTCTTGTCTCACACACACACATGCTATATAATATATAGTAGCTAGAACACACATATTTTAGTAGAGCATACATATTTTGATACACAAAAAAAGTATTTAATTTCTTTAAAATGTGTTTGTGTTCTATATTTAAATTCTGTGGCGCATAGAGCAGGATGCGCCACAGAAAGTGTCATTTCTGTGGCGCATCTCTTCCATGCGCCACAGAAATGGCTCACTCAATTTTTTGGGGCGGGGACCACCCATATTTCTGTGGCGCATGGGTCCAGATGCGCCACAGAAACACATATTTTTGTGGCGCATCCTTCGCCATGCGCCACAGAAAATGTGGAGTAGGCTGCAATCCAGCCGTTGGTTGTGGGGCCCACTAGTTTTCTGTGGCGCATGGACACGGGTGCGCCACAGAATAACATATTTCAGTGGCGCATCTGTTAGATATGCGCCACAGAAAGGGGAGGATTTCTGTGGCGCACAGCCAACGGTGCGCCACAGAATATATTCTGTGGCGCACGGCTACTTTAGTGCGCCACAGAATATCTATCCACCTATAGCTAGTTTCCTAGTAGTGACTTTTCCCTTGTTGACACGCATCACAAACAGACTCAATTTTATTGGACTCTAAAAGGGATGGTAACTCATGACTACGAAGAACATGTTGAACAACTTGCAACGCTGGATGTCCTAGACGACTGTGCCACGTAGTGCGTGACACCTTGACACTGCTGAGTGCTTGCTTGATGACAGGGGCTTTAATCTCGTAGAGACCTCCACTGCACCGACCTCTAAGAATGGGTGCTCTCGTGTCCCGATCCTTTACAAAAAGATCATGAGGATGAAGTTCAATAAAGACATTATTATCATGTGAAAGTTTACTCATCGACAGAAGATTACGAGTAGCATTGGGAACATGAAGAACACGATTAAGGGCTAGAGGTCTAGACGATGGAGTGGGTAAAAGAGCATGACCAATATTATGAATGTGCATACCTGCTCCGTTAGCCGTGTGAACCTGGTCGGTGCCGCGGTAGGGCTCACGTGTAGTAAGCTTGTCCAGATCATGAGTGATATGATGAGTAGCACCGGAGTCCGCATACCACGCCGGGTCTACGGACTGCTGAGGGGCACCGTGAGAGGTCGAGGTAGTCATCGCCATGGCAAGTTGACGCTCCGTGACACTCCCATCATTGCCGATGCCCAGGAATTCGCGGTTAAACCGCTTAAAGCACTTGGCCGCCGTGTGACGTGGAATCCCGCATAGCTGACAGACGACATTACCACGTCCATTGTTGGGCTTGGGCGTGGTGGCTGAAGGTGGCGTCTTGGTCGGCGGTGAGAAGGAGGACGTCGGTGGCCGTGGTCCACCACGTCCAGCGCCGTACGCTGCAGCCGAGGGGCCGGCGTGGGCTGCTGTGTGAGCAGCAGGGTAGTGAAGGGCGCCGTGGGAGGTACGGCGCTGAGCCAGCTTCCGTTGTTCCGTGGACTGAAGCTGCGAGAAGAGGTCACGAATTGGCATGGCGTCTTTGCGAGCGGTCACCACCTCGAAGAGAGCATCGTACTCATCACCGAGCCCGGCAAGGACGTAGGAGATAAACTCCTCGTCGCGAAGAGGCATCCCGATACTTGTCAGTTGGTCTGCGAGAGCCTTCATCTGGTGGAAGTAGACGGTGACTGTCTTGTTTTCCTTCTTGAGCTCGGACATCTGTTGTCGAATCCCTGAAGATCGTGCAATCGAGGTGGAGGCGAACGCTCCACTTAGAGTTTCCCATGCTTCATAAGAGGTGGTGGCGAACATGACCATGCCAACGACACCTTCGGTCATCGAGGAGACAAAGGCTGATAGTATGGCCTGGTCTTGCTGGATCCAGTGCTGGTACGCTGGGTTGGGCTGCTCCTGCGTGCTGCTCCCGTGACTCACGAGGACGGTGGGCTGAGGGCAACGAACGGAGCCATCGACGTAGCCCATGAGAAGGTGACTACGGAGGAGAGGACCGACTTGAGCCCTCCATATCAAGTAATTTTCGCTGGTCAGTTTGATGGTGATGGCTGAAGCGATGGTGACGACGCTTGGCGCCGCATGGTTGGAGAAGTAAGGCCCCATCTGGTTGGAGAAGAAGCCGGGGTGGTACATCTGTTGAGACGGCGCAGCGGACGGCTCGGCGGACGGCGGGGCAGTCGGCGTCGGTGTAGGGCTGAACCCTAGCATCGGGTTGAAGGGCACCATGGGGTAGCCCGCCATGGAGTATGGTGCGTACGGCGAGTATCCTGACAGCGCCGCAAAACCAGGCACGGACGCGACCAGTGGGTTGGAGTAGATGGCCGTGCCCGTCATGGTCGTGCCCATCAGCGGCGTGGTGTTTCCCGGGAGCGAGAGCGATGAGGTAGTCGCAGCTGGCTCCGTCATGGGGGAGATCGCTGGCAAGGGAGCTGAGGAAACGATCGCTGGCAAGGGAGCTGAGGAAACGATCGCTGCCAGGGAATCAGCGGAGGAAGCCATCACGCGTGGAGCCAGCCGCTTGATCGATCAAGGCTAGCTTGTAGAGTGGAAGCGAGATGCGGCGACGGAACCAATCTAGGTTTAGGATCGCTGCTCTGATACCATGATAGAAAACGAGACGAAGAGTTGTTTGGCTGTCCCAACGTGCCTCGTTGGGTAGGGGTCTTTTCATTATATAGTAAAAACAATTACAGCCCTATACGTATACAAAACGGTATACTCTAACAAGAGGCACACCACATCTGATGGATCAAGCATGCCACGCAAGATCTCAAGTCGCCTCATGTGAGGGAATCAGTAAGATGTGTCATCGTCGTCGCCTCTGAAAAACATGCACAAAAGATATCCACCATTGACATGAATCAGAGACCGGGAGCCTTCGCCGCAAACTGTCACCGCCATTGCAGGTAGTCATGCTGCCCCGCAGTTATTACGACACAACCACCACCAATAAGAACCGGGGCTGCCACCCCGGTGTGCAACCTGTGTGGATGTGCGCGTCGTCCAAACAACATGTCAGTTGCGAGGGCTCCGCAGTCAAAAAAGATAAGCGTGCCATCGTCGTCCGCCAGATAAGATTTGCCTATCGAGGTGGGTGGAGAGGGAAGGAAACGGAGGTGGCAACTAGAGTTCCGCCCCGCCGCCCACCTAGAGCGGCCGAATCTGTTTTCTATTGGGCAACCTAGAAAAATGAGGGTCTAAACAAGATTTGATTAAGGGAAAAGTCACCTAGATCCATTTTTCCCTCTTATCTCGAACTAGCATACTGATTATATGCTAATGAAAAAGAGAGGTATTTTGGCTCCCGTGTGCATATGCACCCTTTATAAATGCAGTTTAAACATATTTTGAAATGTTAAAAAATTATAAAAAACATTCGCACATAGATCTTAAGATCCTATATATTTATAAAGTCGTTTCACGGACAACCGAAATTTTTTGTGATTTGTGTAAAATAGACAAATTTTGATGCTAAAATAAGACTTTTCACGAGACATTTTTTTATATTTTTTACATAGACTACAAAAAAATGTCGGTTTTCCGTGAAACGACTTTGTGGACACCTAGAATGTGAAGAAGTGTGTGCGAAATGTATTTCGGATTTTGATTTTTTGAAATATGATTTTTGAATACCGGGTGCATATGCACCCGGGTGCCAAACTGGATTGCACCTAATGAAGTACTTACCCATATGATGGCATCCCTATGATGACCTCTAAACGATATTTAGGACTGTGACTTATATGATTTGTCAAAATAAAAACAATCAGAACCCGTTGATGCATTGCGTATAGCACCAGGAAGTATTGTGTTAACTTTATACTTGACTTGGCCTTACAAATTTTCCAACTGGAGGGTGAAAAGGAATGTCATGTCTGCTCATGTGTATGCTTTCCCATCAGCTTCCTTGAGAAGTTTTATGTTCCTCCTGTATAAAGAGCTTTTGATCTAGTCTAGAGAAAAGTTGTTGCAGGAGATCTAGATAGTATGGTAAAAGATTTTTGCTATAAGGAATGCTACAATGTACACAAGAAATTGCACTCCAGATACATCGGGCATAACCGCCTCTAAGAGTTATAATTCGTTTCAACTGGAAAAAAATATCAAAACATGTGTCAGTTACGCTAGAAAGTTTGAAATGGGAAATTTCTGTACATTAAGGTCATGCGAGGATTTAGTTTCTAATTAAGTTGTAAAGGTTTCCTTTCAGTTTCGCTCCAAAACAAACTAAGAACTAACAAAGAGGAATTAAAATTGCCAGGGAGAGAGGCGACCCGAAAGGAGCTAACTAAAACCCATCTAGGGTTCCGTCCCTCCGTCGGCGACGCCGTCGGTCCGTCCTGCCTCCGGTGGACCTAGGTCCTCGGAGGTGTGGCGGACCACGACCTCTCGCCGGCGGGAGGTTTTTCGTTCTTTGTTTAGTCTGTGTCTTCTTCGGGATGTTAAGGCAGCGACTACGTCCTGAAGTCAGAATAAGGTCCTCCCCGCTTTATCCTCGCTCCGGTGGTGCATCTTGCGCCGACGCAGAGCACGTGGAGTCGTTTGTCCGGCGGATCTCCTGGGATCCAGTCCGTTTTCGTGTTTGTTGGTGTGTTTTCAGGCCAGTCTCTTCCGTTCTACGGTTGTCATCATTGGCGATGGTTGCTGCTCTGGTGCGCTGGTCCTTTGTGGCCTTAGCATGACGACTTCCCGTCCGTCTACTACAACAAGCTCTACTACGACAAGCTTTGCCCGGCTCTGCTGATGGAGGGGCGAGGACAACGGCGCGCCTTCGGCTCGCGCTAGTGTCTGTAGTCGTCGCTAGGTGGTCCATTGACCTATTTGTAATTTTTATTACTTTTGGTCCTCTTTGTACTGTTGTTGATGATTTTTAATAGATCGGTGGAATTTCACAAAAAAAAATTGCCGGGTACTAACCATGGAAATTTTGAATATATAATGTTCTAAACCAGACTTGGCTCTTTTATTTACCATTTCAACTTAATGGACAACACCAACAGTACAACGACATGGATCATATTAAGGATCTTCAATCTCTTACCACATACTAATTATTGATTGGCTATCTTGACTAAAACCCAGCCCCAAACATTTATCTCATCGCCAAGAAGAAGAATTGCATGGTGGCCCAAGCTTTCGACGGAAACTTTTGGTTGAGCACCCTTGACATTCATGCTGGCCTCAACACCGCTCATATCCATCAATTTGTGACTCTTTGGGAACTCCTCTACAACATAGCCCTCACCCCGGAGTCCGCGACACTATTCGTTGGAAATTCACTAAAGACGGCATCTATTCCACCTCCACAGCTTACAAAATGCAATTTGATGGCACCATTGCCACCGACTTGAACAAAGTAATTTGGAAGACTTGGGCTCCCCTCAAATGCAAAATCTTTGCTTGGCTTGTGATGCAAAATAGAATTTGGACATCGGACCGGCTTCAACGCAGGGGATGGCAAAATTGTGGCAATTGTCCCCTATGCAACCAAACCCAAGAATCGGCGGCTCACCTTCTCTTCAAATGATGCTTCTCCGCTAGAGTTTGGTTGGCTATTCTCCCTTGGTGCGGCTTTATAGACACCTACCCAACGGATTGGACCAATGAGCCTAGTGTTAGATGGCTGAGCTTACTCTCCAAAAAAGATCATACCTGCAAAGCCACGGCCTCCTTGCTTATGCTTGTTTGTTGGGAGCTTTGGAAAGAGAGAAACGCTAGAGTTTTTCATCACTACGCCTCTCCTACACATGCCGTCATCACCAAAATTAAAGAGGTGGCCAAATTCTCGAGCTTGGCAGGAGCCACTTCTTTGGGCCATGTAATTTTGGGAGAGTAGGCTTATTCGCAAGTCCTGGGGCATGTCCTAGGCATTAAAACTTTAAACCTCTAAAACCTTCTTCTTATTTAATGAAAATGGCAAGTCTTGATTAATATGCCCGGATTTATGGACTTAGTAAGGAATATATGGGATATACACTGTCCCGGAGACAGTGCTAAATCCTTATCAGCCAAGCTGAAATTGCTGCGTAAAGGACTGAAGCAATGGAGTACAAGTCTGTCAGTTATCAATAAATTAACCACCAATTGCAATGAGGTGATTTTGAGACTGGATGACATTGAGGAGCAACGTGTACTTCATATAACGGAATGGAACTTCAGAATCATTGGTAAAAAATAAGCTAAGACATCTTCTTCAATGTAAACAGGAATATTGGAAAAAGCGGTGTACGGCCAAATGGGCGAAATTTGGGAGCGAAAACTCTGCATATTTCCACTCCATGGCAACAATCAGGTACAGGCAGAACACCATCTCTTCTCTCTCCAGATCTGACGGGACCATGGCTCATGAACATCATGAAAAAGCGAGTATTCTCAGACAATCTTTTCAAGAGAGATTGGGCATAACTATGTGATGGTAGATATTGATAAGTTGGGTAGTGCCCCAAGCGAAGGCGGAATTGTAGCTAGTAGCAGTTTTCCCTCGTTTAACGAACCGAGGTTTATCGAACCAGTAGGACTTTGAAATCAACAACGAGGTGAATGTTGAAGATCTCTGGCGCTTAGGGATACCTTCAACAGACGTGGACCTGCACACACTCAACCAAATACTTTGTCCCCAACGGCGGAGAGGTTGTCAATCTCTCCGGTCTCGCAGAACACAAAGTGGTTAATTGTATGATGAAATAGATGCAATAATGAAAAGTGACCAGAGGAGTAATTATGATTAAAAGCAAGTAAATGAGGTTGTAAACAATGTAAAAAGATGGACCGGGGGCCATGGGTTCACTAGTGGAGTCTCTCAAGTAAATAAAATATGCATGTGATGGGTGAACGAATTACATCTAGGCAATTGACAAGATCATGACACAAACCCAATTTAGCTATGACAAAAAGGACATGATAATATTTATGGAGGCATCATGACAAGGAACAAAGACCGTTGAGTCCAACTGCGTCTTTGTCTAAAAAGTCCATCGTGGGATCGCTATCCAGCTTGTCACCCAACGGTATTAAGTTGCAAGCAACAGACAATTGCATTAAGTAAAGTGCATGAAGTAAGCAATACTAATATCAAAAGAGACATTAACACCGCTGTTTTACCCTCACCCTCGCCCTTAGACGTTTCTGTCACTCGTGCACAGGAACAAAAGGGGGCATGAACCCACTATCTAGCATAAATACCCTCTCTTGCAGATACACACAATCACTTGACCAAAGTAACTACGCACATCGGAGAGCATGCAAGAACATAAATTACTCATATAAGAATCTGCATAATCTGAACATAACGTCATAATCCATCGGATCCCAGCAAACACATCACATAGCATTACAATAATCGATCTTGATCATGTTAGGCAGCTCACAAGATCATAAGACATGAAGCACAAGAGAGAGAGACTACCAACTAGATACTGCCATGGACCCATAGTCCAAGGTGAGACTACTCACAAATAATCCCGGAGGAAGGCATGATGATGAAGAGCCCTCCGGGATCGATCTCCCCTCTGGTAGAGTGCCGGGATCAGCTTCAGATTGGACCCCGAACTGGGGTTTTAGGTGAGGGCGCGTCGGGGTCGAGTTTCTGGAAAATAATGGCCGCCTCGACGTTTTTAGGTTTTTAGGGATTTTATAGGCGTTAGAGGGGGCCGAGGGGGTGCCCCAGGAGCAGGGGCGGGCCCCACCCACGGGTCCTGGGGGGCCGCGGCAGGAGGCCGCCTGCGCCCTGTGGGTGGCCCCTCAGGCTCCCCTTTGGTCTTCTGGTGCCTTTCGTCGAGTAAAAATTCTTCGTAAATTTTGGTCCAATTCTGAGAATATTTCCAGAAGTAAATTTTCTAAAATACAAAAACAGCAAAAATAGGGAACTGGCACTTGGCATCTTGGCAATAGGTTAGTCCGACAAAATGCATAAAAATGATATATTTGATAGTAAAAACATGTGACAATATCACAAAACTAGCATGGATCACTCAAAAATTATAAATACGTTTGAGACGTATCACTGTGCCACTTGATGACACTTTTGATTTTGCTGCATACCTTTAGCCTTCCATTACATTGGAGTCTCTATCTGCTCCGTTTACAATTTCTGAAATTGATGATGAAGTGCATGATCTCCTGTCTGACAAAGCGCCAGGACCAGATGGTTTCAATGGTCTGTTCATCAAAACATGCTGGCCTATAATTAAATATGACTTCTATCATCTCTGTCATGAATTTTGGCTGGGCACTGTAACCTGCAGAGTATATACGACGCCTTTATCACCCTCATTCCGAAGATTTCCTCTCCGGAAAGTCCTAATGACTATAGACCGATATCATTGCTAAACTCTTGCTTCAAGCTTATTACCAAGCTCCTGGCTAATCGACTACAAGAGAAGATCTTAAAGCTTGTTCATGAAAATCAGTACGGATTCCTCAAAACCAGAACCATCCAAGATTGTGTGGCATGGGCATTTGAATACATACATCAGTGCCACCAGACTAAGGGACAATATGTGATTCTTAAGCTAGACTTTGCGAAAGCTTTCGACACTAGTGGACATGAGGCCCTGATTAAGATCCTTACATGTAAAGGTTATGATGATCGTTGGACCATGTGGATCAACTCGATTTTCAAATCAGGTTTTTCTTCAGTTCTCTTGAATGGTGTGCCGGGGAAAAAAATTCCATGTCGTAGAGGCACTACTAGGAGAAAGCTTATAGAAAAAAGTTACCACCGGCGCACCAAATTATGGATGCGCCGGCGCTATTTACCACCGGCGCCCACCAAAGCCGCGCGCCGGCGGTAACAAATTACCCCTGGCGCACCGAATATCACGAGCGTCGGCGGTACGTGTGGGGCCAGCCCCGCACCCCCACCCGCGCATACCCCGGCGCACAGCCCGCATGCGCGTCGGCGCGTTGCTTCTCCAGCGCGCCGGCGGTAAGTTGTACCCCGGAACGCAACTTACCGCCGGCGCATATCCTACATGTGCGCCGGCGCTAAGCTAGTTACCGCCGGCGCGCCCAGAATCTGGCGCACCGGCGGTTCCTGGCACTTATTAGAGCAGCTCAGCCAGCCACCTACTACCATCCATTTGCATCTCCACTTACTCCTCCCACACTTAAATCTGAGCCTCCTCTCTTCCTAGCTCATTCTCCCCCTCCACTCCATCAACTTTAGCTAATTTAACCAACCAAATTAGATATACTCTCGCAAATCTCCCTCCCCCACATGCACCAACCTTTCTACCTAACTAGATCTAGATCTACTAACGAGCACTCCTCCACACACAACCACTCGTTGTTCTAGCTCTAGCTCTAGATCTAGAACATAAGAGGCCTACATCACTCTCTCTCGGCTCCGGTCTTCGATCTCGCGTCTCATATAGGTGACTAATTAAGATGGAAACCGAGCTATATGACGAAAAATGAGTTGTATTGTGATGATGACATGAAAATGAGTTGTATTGTGACATGAAAATGAGTTGCCAATGTTTTGCCGAAATGTTGATTCATTTCCGTTTCGGCAAATTTCTGGCGCTCCCCGTAGGCCTTGTTTTAGCAGGGTCATGCCGAAATTTTCCGTGAAAGCCGATCGATGGTTCTAATCAACTCTCTCTTCTTGTGCAGGTGATAATGGCCATCTCGATGAGGGAAAGCATCGTGGATAGATACGTGAAATGCGCGACGGCCGACATGCATCGAAATAACCGCACATACATAAGTTGTCTGTGTCGAAGATGCAGACTAGGGTGCATGTTCGAGCCCACTTCAGGCAAATTGCAGGAGCACCTTCTCATGCGTGGTTTCATGGATGGCCACACTCAGTGGATGAGTGATGATGAGGATGATCATGAGGAGGTCAGTGGGGGGGGGGGGGTGGCGACAGATGGAAATGAGGAAGAAGGGCAGCAGGACAATGACGACGACGAAGAGGTTACCGCACACGATGATGGAGATCAACCTCAGGGTGAACAACATGTAGAAGGCGCGGACATGAGTACCCCGCTAAATTCAGTCATGCGGGGCCCTCATCTTCAACAATTGCTTCTGAACAACTCGGCGACCGATGACCCTAGAGTTGCCGCTAGACGGCAATCTAAGCTGGCGCAGCTGGAGATAGACTCGAAAACTCCATTGTACGACGCGGGTCGCGGGCCGGAGGAGTCCCGCTTGAGAGTAGCTCTCGATATTCTGCGGATGAAGGCAAAACACGGATGGACGGACACAAGCGTCGACGACCTCTTGCAATACTTGAAGAAGCGGTTCACTGAAGGGAACACGTGTGCTAGTAGCCTAGACGAGGCCAAGAAAATCGTGTGCCCTCTCGATTTACCGCACACAAGATACCACGCCTGTATCAATGACTGCATAATTTATTGGAATGAGCACGCGGACAAGTCCAAATGTCCAGTGTGCGGCGCTGATCGATACAAGAGAGGGAAGCAAGCTCCTAAAAAAGTTGTGTGGTACTTCCCGCTCAGGCCCCGTCTGCAGCGGTACTTCGCGGACCGCAAGGAAGCAAAGCTCATGCGCTGGCACGCAGAAAGAAAGGAGGCCGTGCTGAATGATCCAGAATGGATTGAAAACCCAGTGCTCACACATTCTTCGGATGCAAGCCAGTGGAAAGCATTAGACGACGAGTATGAAGATTTCGGGAAAGAGCCAAGGAACATAAGGTTGGGTGCAAGCACGGACGGACTCAATCCGTTTGGCAACCAGAGTAGCACACATAGCACCTGGCCCGTGTTTGAATGGATGTACAACATCCCGCCCTGGCTCTGCATGAAGAGGAAGTACATACAAATGAGTATGCTAATTCAGGGGCTGACACAGCGAGGGAGCGATATCAACCTATATCTCGAGCTATTGAAGGAGGAGCTAGACACGTTGTGGGCGGAAGAAGGGGTACAAACATGGGATGCCTACGCGGAAGGATATTTCCCAATGAGAGCCGCGCTAATCACGACGGTGCAGGACTATCTCGGATACGGATATGTTGCCTGCCAGGTGTGCCATGGACACAAGGGGTGTGTCAGGTGCATGGAACATACGCCGTTTCTCCAGCTTGGTAAGGATCCATGTTCTTCGAAAACCGTCTACATGAGGCATCGAAGGTGGCTAGACGAGAACGACCCATGGAGACATCGTGGTGATCTGTTCAATGGTAAAGATGAGCTCGAAGGACCTCCACCTAAAAGGAGCGGAGCATGAAACGCACTCTCTGCTGCGATATGTGTTTTGGCGACGGAACTATGCATGTGTATGTAGTCTAGATCTAATTTCGACCGAACAATGCATCATATGTACACACACACTCGATCTTATCATTTTGACAATGATGAAATTAATTAATAATATTTATTGTCCAACTTATTATTATTATCCTCCTCTAGTAAGCTCTTTTATTTAGTGTGCACTAAATAAATTAAAAGGACAAAAACCCACCCCAATTCTCTCAAAAAAAAAACCACCCCAACTTACCGCCAGCGCACTGGGCACCTTCGTGCGCCGGCGCTAACTCTGCGGGGTCACTGCCACTGGGGCCCACCCCAACTTACCCCCGGCGCACAGGGCTCCTGTGTGCGCCGACGCTAACTCTGCCACTGGGGCCCACCCCAACTCAACTGTTAACCGCGCGGACGCCCCAAATCGATCCAAATCGAAACCGCCAATCCGTCCCAAATCCCCTAAATCCGTCGTCGTCGTCCGCCGTTGTCGCGCCGCCGCGCGCCCGTGTCCGCGAGGAGAAGCCCGCCATCTCCGCGCCCGTGTGGTGGCCGCCGTCTCCGCCCCCGTGTGGAGGCCGCCGTCGTCGTCGTCCGCGAGGAGAAGCCCTCCGTCGTCCATCGTCGTCGCCCCGCCCGCGCCCGCCCCGGCCGCCACGCCCCCTGGTCCGTGCCCTCCTCCCGCATCCCCCCTCCCCCTCCCGGTCCTGTCTCCCTCCGCTCCCGACGCCGAGGCTGCGCTTGGCCGTAGTTTGACTCACTAGGGTTCCGGCGGGTGACACTGCATATTACCTAGTGTTGACAGGAGATAGCCGATTCATGTAATTTTTTGACGCAAACACTACCAGTTCTTGACGCCATATCACCAGTTCATGAATACAGCAGTGTAGCCGATTCATGTAATTTTTTGACTGCACACAGTTCTTGTGGTGGATGATGTATACGGATAACCTAGTGTTGACAGGAGATAGCCTGCTCATGAATTTTTTGGACTGCACACAGTTCCTGTTAATTGAATAAAATTAATACACTTTCTTAAACAAATGCAAGCTTGTAATTTTGCTTGAATATGAAGAAGGATATGCACTGTCCTTTATTCCTTGTGGTATTTCTTCAGTAGCAGTAGGAGTACATGAGTGTGTGTGCACTGTCATTTTTGCTAGAGTTAATGCAGTAGCAAACCAATTGTTAGTAGAAAATTTCCAGATTGCTAGATGCATAAAAGGAGAATTTTTGGTATGATGCATATATGTTATTTATGAATTTGCTACTGACGTATATGTTGTCTTGTGCATGTAGATGACGTGGTATGTCGTGTACCGGGGACATGTTCCCGGAGTGGGAAGCATGTCGGAGACAGGTGCACCGGTTTAGCGGCAACAGCTACAAAGGGTACAACACCATGGTGGAGGCACAAGCTAGATATGCGAGCTATCTAGCGGGAGAGACATATCTAGTAGGAGAGAGGAGGAGGAAGCGGATGAAGACCACCTTCGTCATGACGATCATGCTCATCGCGTGCGCGTTTCTGTTCTATCTATTCCTATAGATCGATGTCTTAGCTAGCTTGTGAGCTATAACTTGATCGAGACAGTGTGTATTCGTGTGTGATAACTTTGTAACTAAACTATCTATCTTAATTAGCTAGTTCGGATGTGTACCTAAATTATCGGATCTTAATTAGCTATTTTACTGCGTATTTCTCTGTATTTTTGTATTTGTCTATGTATTTCATTTATGTAATTGTATAATTAACCATATATTTAGCTGTATTTTTTAGACCTGTAAATTATAGCGCCGGCGCACGGGGCACAGTACCACCGGCGCATGAGAAGGCGCCTATGCTAGCACGACTTACCGCTGGTGCGTTCGATTGGTGCGCCGGGGCTAAGTATACCGCCGGCGCAGTGCACGGTGCGCCGGCGCTACCTTCGTTACCCCCGGCGCATAGGGATTGTGCGCCGGCGGTAAAAAGTTACCACCGGCGTGATGATCGCCGGCGCAGCCCTGTGCGCCGGCGGTAAGCCTTTTTGGTGCGCCGACGGTAGCCTTTTCCCTAATAGTGTAGGTGTTCGTGAGGGTGACCCTCTCTCTCCCATCCTGTTTGTTGAAGGAGCTAATTTATTACAATCAATGGTTAACCTCTCCGCCAGGCTTGGACACCTGACTGCTCCCATCCCCCTTCATGATGTTGATTTCCCTATTGTTCAATACACCGATAACACTCTTGTCATATTGCAAGCTTGTCCGAGACAACTTTTGGTGCTCAAAAATCTTCTTCATAGCTTCGGACAAGCCACGGGTCTACAGGTTAATTATAATAAAACATGCATGATGCCAATTAACGTTAATACAGAGAGGCTCCAAGAGCTTGCTCAAGTTTTTGGATGTGTCACCGGCTCGATGCCTTTTCCATATCTTGGACTTCCTCTAGGCATTACAAGACCCACCATTAATGACCTCTCACCCATGGTAGATCAGATTGAGAGAAGGCTCAAGGCTACTGCAAGATTTCTTGATTATGGCGGCAGACTAACCCTGGTGAATCCAGTTTTATCTTCCCTGCCAACTCATTATCTTGGATCTCTGAAAATCCCAAAAACTATCATCAAAATATTTGATAGAGGGAGGCGACATTGTTTATGGGACAAGAATGAGGTCAGTGGCACATCCCATTCCCTTGCAGCATGGTCTGTAGTGTGCAGACCAAAAAAGCATGGCGGTTTGGGTGTGATTAACCTAGAAATTCAGAATTGTGCCTTGCTTCTTAAACAGCTTCACAAGTTCTTTTGTAAGGCAGATATTCCTTGGGTCCGACTTGTGTGGAGTTTATATGGTGACTCCCCTCCCCATGCCCAAAGCCCTAGAGGTTCATTTTGGTGGCAAGACATATTCAAATTGGTTAACATTTACAGAAGCATCTCCAAGTCGGAGGTCCACAATGGGAAGATGCCGCTTTTTTGGAAAGATTTCTGGGCAGATAATGAACTATTGTGTGATAAATTACCTCGTCTATTTTCCTATGCGCTGAATGAAGACTCATCCGTGGCAGAGATGGCATTAAATCGAGACCCAGAACATCACTTTGCTTTACCTCTCTCAATTCAAGCTTATGAGGAATTTGATCGTATGTTACAGGCCCTAGACACAATTGACACTGGTTCTAATCTCAATGACTCTCATGTTTTTGCCTGGGGAAATGATTCTTATTCGTCTGCGAAGTATTACGAATTCATTTTTTCAGTCTCCCAAGAATGGCACTCTTCAACTTATTTGGAAATCCAAATGGCTCCCAAAGCTCAAGGTATTTGTGTGGTCGCTTTTACTAGACAGAATAAACACAAAAGATCTGATGCACCGCAAGCATTGGCGCATTAAGAAGGGTATCAACTGTGTTCTTTGTGACCAAGATTGCTTGGAGACCAGAGACCACTTATTTTTTGATTGTGCTTTCGCTTCACTTTGCTGGGAAGCTGTTGGGTTTGCATGGGATTCCCGACTCTCAATCTTCTCACGTGTGGAGGCTGCAAAACAAAACCATGATGGGCCTTGTTTCTTGGAGATCTTTGCATGCGTGGCATGGAACATTTGGAAGACCCGAAACGATCTGATTTTCAGAGATATCCAGCCGGCCATGGGCAGATGGAGGATGAAATTCCAAGATGACCTTTTGCTGCATCAGTTCAGGGTCAAAGACTCGCTAGTAATGCCACTTCTGGAGTGGATTAGAAATTCTTTTCAATAATCTTTTTTGAGGAAAATACTTCCTGTAATCTTCATGTTTTTTCTTCAATTTGAACCCCCATAGACATATCTCTCATGTAATATTTTTTGAGGTTCTAGCCTCCCATATATAAAATCCCTAACCGTAGGGGCTTCAAGAAACATCTTCCCAGCTCGACCTAGCAACTACAGTATATATCCAGAGAGTAGATGTGGACGGATATTCATACTTGCAGTGTGCACAATCCAAGATTTTATTCCTATGAGCTCTTTTATGGTGATTGGCATGGAATTCTCGGTTCCGTCGGTACCGTCGGTTATGATTTTCAATTGATAAAGAAAATCGCAACCAGTTAATCCCGTACCCCCCCCCCCCCCCTGTTCAATCGTGTGACCGAGCGCCGCCTCTACTTAAGCCAAGCTGCAGCGAGCACTGGCCGTGTGCCGCCGGAGATGGAGCACAGGGGAAGGCACTAGCCTCCTCCATTGGTCGGATTGAAGGAAGAATGACGGCAACCTCCGCGCCAAGGTTGGGCTTAGGCGTCATCTTTCCCATGTGTGGCGGCGCCAGCGAGGATGCTTCCGCCTCTTACTGGAGCGCTGGTGACGAGGACGACACTACCACCCATATAGCTGAAGACGATGCGGCGTCGAAGCCCGCTCGCTGGATTGGTCATGGCGACATGGCGACGGAAAGGTCCATGGCCGCGCAGTTGGTGCCGCCCCTGCCGTGGGGAGAAGCGGGGCCGGTGAGGGTCGGGCGTGTGTCGGGGGAGGTGCGCCGGTGGGCCGGTGGGGGAATGCCGATGGTTGGGCGCCGCGCGAGGGGTTGCCGGCCACGGCAGTGAGGATCAGTGGAAGGAGCTACGCGCGTGGGTCAGTTTTCTCCCAGGTGAAGCGATGACGAAGAGAATTTTGTCGCCTAGCGCGTGCGCTCAGTTCAACAAAATAGCGCAGCTGCCCGTCGGTCTCCGGCGAGCCACCACGCCGCGCTCCCAGATAAATACGCACCCACCCGCAGCCTATCATCAGCCCCCACATCACCCAAACCTCGCCGCGGATTCGTCAACACTCACTCGCTCTCTCAGGAAGACTAGGATTCCGTCGCCGTCGCCGTCGCCGTCGCCATGACTGTGGAGATGTTGGTCAAGGCTGCCGCCGGGAGCCCCGACACGCTCGGCGACTGTCCGTGTTCGCCCAGAGGGTGCTGCTCACGCTGGAGGAGAAGAAGGAGCCCTACCAGACGAAGCTCATCGACCTCAGCAACAAGCCCGAGTGGTTTCTGGAGATCAACCCAGAAGGGAAGGTGCCTGTGTTTAACAGTACGTGGTGATGGCAAAAAAAAAAAAAAAGCGCAGCTGCGCTCTTTATCATTTGGGAAATAAAATTAGGTCCCACATATATGTGTTATCGGCCCCATAGTTTTTGTACCCGGTCCCACAAAATTTTGGTTCCGGTCCCACGCAAATTTCGGTTCCGTGGAACCGTTGGGTTCCGTCAATCTGGTTCCGACACTTTTAACACCGTTAGATCGCGGTGGATGAACAGTTATTAATATACCTTGGGATTTAAAAGTTTGTTCCTATTTATTTATGCATCCTATAGGGCATATCACTTTTGTAGAAGAAGAAAGGCTAGGAAAGACGGTACAACACCATACAATGTTTATAACTCCACACACACGCGCGCGCGCAACGCACACATGCACTAGATGGATTTGAGAAAGGTGTCAACTAGAATACGTTTGTGATGGCATACATTGCTTCCCGGAGGCCCACGCCCTGGGAAACAACCAACACCAGCAGCACATCGACCCCAAGCCTCCTCAAAGAGACCAGAGAGGCCAACATCTCCAATGCAGGGACTCCCTTGAAATATTAGACATATCTTCAAGAAAAGAACGATGTTGTTGCACCACTGCCGCCTGGTTCGGCAAGCTGGATCTAGGGTTTTCCCGGCACCCAAGGAGGGGAAGGCACAATCGGGGCCAAGAAGGAATCGTACCTACATGCGTCATTGTGTTCATGTCGGTGTTTCGTAAACGAATAGTAAATTTGTATGTTGGTAAGGCTTGTGACCATGATCGGATGGGCTAACAGCCTCAAGCACACTAAGATGTATACATGTTCGGGCCTTGAGTTCGTCTCCTATAATAGGCCTATTCTTGTGTGGGTGGATGTATTTCGGTGTATGAGGTGCTCAAAGTACAAGGGCAGTCTGGCTGGCGGTGCAACCAGTTGAGCTGGTCTCCATCATGAAGGAGAAGAGCGACGGTATGTGCATGGGAATGTGTGTGCAAATGGGAAAGATGGCCCCCTCAAGGAGCAGGGTGTACCCCTTATATAGGGTCGTGCCATCGCCTTATACGTCGGGGAACATGCTATGATGGGATAGAGGCTACTCTAGGTCTTTGGAGCCTACGTCTGGCTAGAGCCGAACCACTATAGAGGACGTCAGCGGAGGACTTTAAGGCGTCCTGGTGCAGATGCTAGGGTCAACCCCGATTGCTCGGGATGGGACATGACCTGAGAAGCTGCATCAGTGTGCCTCCCCGGATATGGGCGTGGAGCTGGTGGTCGTGATGTGTCTCTCTTGTTCGTCTATGCTTTGGTCAATACGGAGAGTGGACTTCGGCTTGCCTTCGGGTGGCCGATTGAGAGTCCTCTGCCGATTGGGTGTGTGTTAATCCGTGAAAGGGGCTGCCCCTTGATGGCTAATTTTGAGTATCCACAATCCTATCAGGTCAGCATTGGCTATCGCCGAGAAGGACTTTCAACCCCGCCAAGTATTGTGATCCAGAATACTGCCGAACGAGGGGTTGAGTGGAGGCGAGGGGAGAGGGTGCAAGTCGCGGGCTTTGATACGTGTCAAACGTATCTATAATTTTTGATTGTTCCATGCTTGTTTTATATAATTGCTACATGTTTTTACTATGGTTTTATAACATTTACTGGACTAAGCTATCAACTCAGTGCCTAGTGCTGGTATCTGTTTATTTTGTCTGTGCATTGCAGAAAAGGCTCAAAAATGAAAGTGCTCCGAAAAATCTGAGAAAATTACACAAATTCTAATTCACCAGAAAATTCCGAGGACCAGAAAGACAAGTCAACGGGAGGCCCATAACCCCTAGGAGGACCCCTGGCTAGGGCTGCAAGAAAAGCTCGAGACTCTTGAGCGGCTCGAAATCGACTCGCTTGTTAGCTCGACTTGAGATCAACTCGAAAACAAATGAGCTGAGTATGAGCGTGTTCTATAACTCGACTAGAAAATAAGATGATCTTAAGCGAGCGCTAGCTCGCTCGATTTCAGCTCGTTAGCTCGAAATATCATAATTATTTATAATGATTCTAATCCTTATTAAAATAAAATAGATAATTTGCTACCTAATATGTTGTAAACAGGGTTGTTCTTTCCTTGTACGTGCAACCACATATTCAAGGTTAATTAAGCGAGCAAAAATTTGACATTAACTGTATGAATAGGCTATCATATGACTCCTGGACAAAGTTTGAAAGCAGATGCACACGAACTTTCTCTACACTTGCTAGTTCATCCATAATATCTCGCTAGTTCGTCCACGAACTATTTGTTATGATGTCGTTGTGGTTTAACTATAGGAACTATTTGCTTTTGAATATAGAAATTTTGCTTGTCTTGCTTAGCTCGAAACTCGCTCGAGTTCGACTCGAGATCGTTACAAGCTGAGTATGAGCCAATATTACAGTTCGACCATTAACTCGACTCAGTCTAAGCTCGATCAAATTTTAATATGAGCTGAGCTGAGCCGAGTATAACTCGCTCGAACTCGACTCGTTTGCAGCCCTACCCCTGGCGCGGGTGGCCCTTGGCCGCGCCCTCAGGCCGTCCTCGCCCCTCGACGCCCGACGCCCTTTTGTCGTGACCTAAAACTGGCGCTCTGCTACGTGTCAAACATATCTATAATTTTGATTGATACATGCTTGTTTTATATCATTGTCACATTTTTTGGTATCATATTATATCATTTTTAGGCATTTTATTGGACTAACCTGTTGACAAGATGCCCAGTATTTCGGAATTTTTTTTCTGGAAAACCCCTAGGAATTAGACCAAAATATACGGAGATTTTTTATATGCCACGGTGAAGACAGAGATCAAAGGGCAGCACGAGAGGCGCACCACAGGCCAGGGCAGCATGTGGCCGCGGCCGAGGGGTGGCCCATGGGCCCACCCTGTAGGAGTTATGCCCTAGAGGCAAATAATAAAGGAGTTTTATTGTCATAACTTGTATATGTTCATAATAAGTTTTATACCATGCTATAACTATATTAATCGGAAACATTAATACATGTGTGGTATATAAACAACCAAGTCACTAGTAGCGTCTATTTGACTAGTCCATTGGTCAACCGATGATCAAGGTTTCCTGATCATGGATATTTATGTCAATTGACAATGGAGTCATCTCATTGGGGAATGACATGATGGACACCACCCACTGTAAGTTAATGCAATAAGATCATTCACGAATATCGGCATTATGATAACAAAAGAAACGTAGTAGTAACAAATCCTTAGACCGTTAGACTGTGAGATCATATTTAATCACTAGTCCGGAGGGAAGCTTTGGCTGTCCAGTCTGCACAGGAGGGTGATTATACTCTCCGTGACGGTCTAATTCATTACAAAAATCCTCTCTGGCTCCCAGCAGACAAGGATTTCACTCTCAAAATCATTGAAGCGTTTCATGCTAGCCCTGTTGGTGGTCATTCCGGCGTGCCAGTGACAGTCAGCATACTCAAGAACCTGTTCTTTTGGAAAGGCATGGCACAGCACGTGCATCAGTTCGTGCAAGAATTCATTGTCTGTCAGTGTGCCAAACCTGAACGTGTCAGATACCCAGGACTCCTTGCTCCACTACCTGTTCCCACACAGTTCTGGCAGATGATGACGATGGATTTCGTTGAAGGGCTTCCCAAGTCATGTCGATTCAACTGTGTGCTCGTCGTCGTGGACAAACTATCCCGGTATGCTCATTTCATTGGTTTGCAACATCCTTTTACAGTATCCACAGTCACTGTAGCTTTCATGGACAACGTACACAAGTTGCATGGTATGCCTAAGTCAATTGTTTCAGATCGTGACCATATCTTCACTAGTCGCTTCTGGAAGGAATTGGCAGCATTGACCGGCACGAAATTACGGATGAGTTCTTCTTATCATCCACAGACGGACGGTACAACAGAGAGTCAATCAGTGCCTTGAAGGGTATCTGCGCTGTTTCACTGATGCGTGTCCAACCAAGTGGGCGCAATGGCTTTCGCTGGCGGAGTACTGGTACAATACTAGCGTGCTCAGCTTTGGACGGCAAGTCCCCGTTCCAGGTTCTGTATGGACATCAGCCTCGTCACTTCGGTATTTCGTCAGATGATGCGTGTCCAGTTGACGATCTGGACAGCTGGCTCCAGGACCGTGCCTTGATGCTAAGATTACTGCAGCAGCACTTAGAGCGTGTGCGTTCTAGGATGAAGGCCCAAGTTGACAAGAACAGAACCGATCGAGTGTTCCAAGTGGGGGATTCAGTTTTCCTCAAGCTGCAGCCCTACATCCAATCATCCATGGCTCCGCGCGCGCATCACAAGCTCCTCTTCAAGTACTACGGGCCCTACGAAGTACTGGAACGAGTTGGCGAAGCCGCATATCGCTTGCATCTTCCGGCTGGTAGCCACATACATGATGTGCTTCATGTGTCGCAGCTGAAGAAGGCGCTCGGTCCTCAGTGTCAGGTACAGCCTAACCTTCCCACTTTGAGTGATCAATTTGTTGTTCCTACGCGGGTGTTGCAGCGTCGTCTACGCCAGAAAGGACCAGTCGCCGTACCACAAGGGTTGATCCAATGGTCTACTCAACCTGACTCTCTGGCGACATGGGAAGACCTGGAAGATCTCGTCAACGCTTTCCGCGAGCTCCAGCTTGGGGACAAGCTGTGCCTCAAGGGAGAGGGGATGTTAGCCCAGCCACCCAGGGGACAAGACCCAACCCAGCTCTAGAGGAAGAGGTCCAGGCCCACCCAAGACGGAGACATCCCTCGACACGCTACCCGTCCACTGATTGGGTCGCATAGTGGTATAAGAGCAGGAGTGGTTGTAACGAGAGAGGTTGGCTAGATGAACACGGCTTCAGCCGCTGCTTGTAGAACAGATCTCACCTGCTACTCGGAGCAAATTCCCGAGTAGTAGAATTTTCATCCGTAATCGATTCTATTGAGGCGTTAACAGTGACCAAAGATCAAGAATCGGAGATCTGTTCCAATCAACTATTCAACTACGTGCAATCAAATATGAACGATGCGTACATATATACAGTTATACATGGACGAGAGTGGCTGAATTAACTAGGAACCCCACGAACAACACAAGGTACGTTTAAAGGAGTAGCACAACAATACGCATTGAAGCAATTTTGCATGGGAGGCGGCGTTTTGGGTCGTAGGTGCATCTGCACCCGTTGGGTAAAACATTTTTAGTTTTTTTCAATGTGTCAAAAAATTTCGAAAAAAATTTCGGATATGCATCAACATTTTTAGTGCTAGCACAAAAAATTTCGCTATGAAAAGACATTTTGTGTGACCTATGCAAAAAAGACAAAACCATGTCTCGTACAAAAGTCTTTTGTAGCAATCCGGATTTGTCTTTTTTGCACAGGTCGCACAAAATGTCTTTTCACCGCGGATTTTTTTGTGCTAACATGAAATATGTTGAACTATCTTCATATTTTTTTTGGAATTTTTTAACATTTAGAAAATGGTTATTTTGGGTCATGGGTGCAGATGCACACATGACCCGAAATGGATTTCCGTTTTGCATGCAGTTTTAATATACTCGAGTGTAAGTTTCTTTTCTGAAAGCTGAAAGCGTGAGTCGTTTGGGAATATAATTGCATTTGTAAACTTTATCTACGTGATCATTATTCGACATATGCCTTCAAGATTATCTTGTAGCCACTCAAAAATAGTCTTACAAACCAAGATCATCAAGCACGCACCATGGCATATTTCTTCTTGCGGCGACTCACATGTCTATAGAGATCTTGCCGTAACTCGACAATCATTCATCATGTCGCAATAACAGATCTTCAGGAGCAATTGACAATCCGCAACATGTCAGGAGCCAGATGGTCAAGCAGGTAAGGTATGGCTTCTTTTCTCGATGAAAATCCATTGAATGTACAATAGACCTAAGGGTGGCCAAATAAGGCTTAGAAAAACCAAATTGTGACGGAGTGAAAATTCAGTCTATGAGTAAGCTATTATATCCCTGTCGCATATTTAAAAGATAAACTAAAAATAGTAGACATGGTATAAAGACAAAAAACATGAACGTCAAAGCAAAAGTAACTAAGCTCTTGAGTTGAATAAAAGTTAAGAAAAACTAATGAGAGATATAGAAAATTAATTTTTTAACGTATGACAATGTGGGTGGCCCTTCCACAATAATTTAACACACACGGTAATATATTAAAGTCATTTCTAATACCCTCTTGAATCCATATTAATTGACGTTGAATCGGATTTTTATAATGTACAAGAATGTGGGTGGCCCGTCCACAATAATTCAACATACACGGTAATATATTACAAGCATTTCTTATACTCTCTTTGATCTGTAGCGCCCGACCCCAGAACTATACAGTGAAGCGTTGTGCAACCGGTCATGCTACACAATAGAAGGTTACTGGGTTTACCAATCCCAGGCCAAAACTCATTGGCAGGTGTGCTCGGAATGGATCATCGGCACACAACACCTCGATCATGCCATAAGCTCAGACATCGCTATCACGTATAGTAAAGAGACCGAGACTTGTGTAACAACTGGCACATTGCAGACTCTACGACATAAAAGTATATAGCAACTTATATAAGAGAAGATACAAATATTACACACAAAAGGATCATAGATCCATCACTTCATCAAGCGGAAACGGGTAGTGTTGTCTAACAACAAGATGCAAATATACACTACAAGAAATGTGATATTTGTTCACGAAAAGCCTGGTGACGAAGTTTCACACCATCATGGATATGTCTTAATAGGTGACAATTTTCATCTGGCGTCACGCATTGAAGTTAATGCTTGACGGTTTCGAATCTCGTCATGCTTTCCTAGGGGTAAACCGTCACCCATTACCAAACCGGGAAGGGCTGCCATCGTCTCTGTTAATAGGTGACGAATCAAGATCGTCGTCTATGTAAGCTGTCATTGAATATAATATGGGAGCCACATTTCAGGGAAAAAACTATTTGTTATAATTTTAAATTCATGTTTTCATGCGGGACCCAGTAGTCCACAACTTTTTTAGAAACCCACAATTACATGTAGGATCATCCTTCAATATATAGCGTTCATTTTGAATATATTAAAAATAAATGCACTAAGGAGGAATCGAACACAAGACCTCCACACGTTAGAGGTAATAGCTAACCAGTGCACCACCTCGCGCAACCTGATTTACTCGGACACGGAATTGTTCTAGTATGTCTGCAGCTTGCATATATAAAAAACAAATGCAGAAAGGAGAAATCGAACCCATGACTTCTACAAGTAAGAGGTGATATCTAACCAGTGCACCACATTGCATCATCTGATTTAGTTGGACACGTAACTCATTGTATTATGTATGCAGCTAGGCAATTACTAGAAAACGGAATAAAAGTTGGAGAACTGGGGACTCGAACCGAAAACCTCCTAAGAAAACAGATTATGGTTAACCGCTATACCACTGCAAGACTCATGATATATTAAAAAAAGTGGAATCAATAAGTAATGTCTCGAAAACAGAATATAAATACCACATAGGTGTATCTTGGTGTGGGAAACAAGGGTGTCAAACTGATTTTTTTTTTCAAATTATTGTTAGAAATATCATTTTTCATTTTGTAACTGCTAAAATGACTTTTTTTGTTAAACAAGTATACAAAATATGGTGTAAAATTGCACCAGTCCAATTTCTACACAAAGTAGTCCATATAAAGGGGGTAAGCTATATAAGTATTTCTTTTGCATAAAGCTAATTTTCATAAACCGAAACATAATTGACACATGGCATTCGTCTACTCAGAATAGTTTTTATAAAGGGGGTAAGAGAGTAATCTTTTCCTCTTCGGTTCTCGGCGAACCAACTTGTAGCCAAAATCAACTCTCATCTCCACCAAAGGCACTCCCTCGAATCACCCTCGAGGAAATGAACCTTTTACACACACATTGAGTTGCAACCTTTAGCTGCCAAATTTTAACTCATTAGGTTATACTTTTCTATGAGCTAATCCGCCTTTCCCAAGATTTGTCCATAACCGTGGACACGGCTTTTCGAAAAGATTTACCCCGCAGGGGTGTACTAATTTACCCACCGGTAACGTCCGGCTCACCTAATTGGCCCTCTTCCGGGGAAAGCCGGCGAGTGGGCGCGGTTAAACCTTTACCTCGCATGAGACTATCCAAGAGTCATCTGTGGCCACAGGATAGGTTCAGTGCCTATTTCAGCACCCTACCCCATCGCCACGTCCTAAACACCACCGTCCTCATCATTCCTTTTTCCACCCACACACTCATACGCAAATGGAAATAGCGAACTAGAGGACCCTTGGATACGCCTGCACAAGTTATTTGGTTAAAGGGGATTCCATATGTCCCCACCGTTGGCAGCACGCTCGGTTCTTGGTTCTAGCTAAAAGCACTCTCAGCCTAGGTGGCAAGAATGAGGCAAAACACCATCCCCGATGGCAACTCATCCAAGCCTTTTAGCAAATTAATTATCCACCACAAGTAACCATCATGTCCGAACATTCCAGTAACATCATAATTATGGAATTTAAATCAACAGACAACTATAATATACAACTAAGCATGGCCGAGCATCACTAAGCATCTAGATATACCACAACTATCTCCTTGTCTCCGGCCAACACATCAAACCTAGGGTTTATAGGAGGGGAAACATGTGATGGCTCAGGGGATAACATGCATTCATAGGAGACTCTAATATTGACCAAAATTGATATTGGAATCGCATGCAATATTATGGTGGATAAAATAAGTTTATAAAACATTAGGATGCTAGATGCCAAAAAGGTTAGGTTATCTCTTGCCTTGCTGCCAGGGCGTGTAGTACTGCTCGTCGGGGTAGGTAGCGTTAACCTCGACTCTGGAATCTATCGATACCCGAAAATAATACAAAGAACAAATAAATCACACGAGGGAGAGGTGCAATGCACAATCACATGATGACATGACAAGTTGATGCAAAGATATCAATATTTAATTTATTTAACAAATTAAATGGAGTTCCAAATAATAAGGGAAATTATTTGGAAAAACACCCCATATTTAACTTAATGTCCAATTGTTCATAAATGATCACATTATTTAGAATTTGCTCAAATATGCATGAATATGACATGATTAAAAAGGTGTTGTTCTTCCAATCATTTTGGTACCTCATTTGTAATTTTCTGAGTACCGAAGAATAAAAAGCGAATTAAATAATTAATTGAATTTAATTCTTTTAATCAAATTATGAATAACATCAATTAAATATTTGTGAACGTGATGTGATATTAGCATGGTTTGATTGCATTTGAAGTGTTGATCGCATTGGTATCTTATTCACAATTTTTGGAAGAATATTTGATAAGTCATGATTTTTCCCAATTTGGTATTATTTATACCATTTTGGGAATTCTTAAATAAACAGCAAGATTATAACCTCAAAAGACTATTACAATGCTTCTAACACATAGGGTTTGTTTTTCTGTACATTTTGGTATTTGATTTGTCAAATTTGGATCAAAACTCAAATAGTTATCATTTATTTAAGTTTGTTTCAAAATCCAAAAAGGGAAAAGAATTTCCCTGGCAGGCCGGGCACCAGCCCGAGAGGTCCGGCCTTTGGCCGGCCCAGGCTGGGCAGACGGCCGGGTGGGTGGCCGAAGCGTCCGGCCCAGTGCCGGCCCAGGCCGGGCGCTCAGGCCGGGCACCTGCCCGAGCCGTCCGGCCTCAGGTCGGACAGGCCGGGTCCAGGCCGAGGCACGGGCGTGTGGATCGGCGGTGACCGCCGGCGGGTCGACGAAGAGTGAGGGGAAGAAGGGGGCGCGGGAGAGGGCCAAAAGGGGGAGGGGCTCACCCTGAGCAAGTACGCCTGGTCGGCGCGGCGAGGGGGTGGCCGGCGTCGACGAATTCGGCCCCGGCGAGCGGCGGACGCGGCAGAAGAGGACGAGGACGAAAATGTCGGTCCCGACTTCCCCGGACCGATTCCGTCGGTGGGAAGAGAGAGGTGGATGCGGCGGACCTCGCCGTGGCCTTCGATCCGTGCGGGGAGGTCCTGAGATGACGAAAGCGAGCTCGACGGCCACAGCAGCAAAGCGGAAGCTCGGGAGGAAGAAATGGTGCCTCGATCCGGAATTTTCGGGGAGGAACGGGGAGAGAAGAGTGAGGGGAGCAGGTGAGCATCAACAGCAGCCTCCGTAGTCGCCCCGGGGCCACGGATTGGTGCGGAGCAGCTCGGCCAGCACACGGCATGGCGCCAGTGGTCGTGGTCGCCACTGTGGAGGAAGAGACGAAGGGAAAAACGCAAAAACCCCCTGGTTCCAGTTTCCTTAATTACAAAAAGGTCCAGAGCTATCTGATTGATTTAATTTAGGCAGCGAATCATTTTTATAAAATATGCAAAAATTTAGGTGGCCTTCTCTTGACCTTTAGTACCTCCACAAAATTTGGTCTTCCAAAATAAAATGTTTTGGACAACATTTATTCACAGATTTTAATTATGGTCATTTTGATATTTTCCAAAATACATTTATTTGGAGTATTTAAATATTTCCAAAAATAGTAAAAATATTCATGGAGGCCCTCACAATAATATTGAAGCTCCCCATGATTTTAGTTTGAATTTTTGGAATGTTTAACTTGGTTTAAAAAATAGACGTTGGATTAACCCAATTTTGAATTCTCGAGTTTACTTCTCTTTTGGCAATATCTAAAATTTGAGAATTAGTTATAAAAGGTAAACTTGGAACTTCCTAAACCATTTGGAAGTCCAAGGATAATTTAGTTTGCTAAGTTGAGCATTTGCATTGGTTTGGAGGTTTGGGAAGTTTTGCTTCCCCACTTAGTTGCTTTCAGATGTGGTTAGTTAGGAATGCCAATTTCATGTGGATGCCATGATGCAAACAAGAATGCAAAAACTGGAAAAATTCTTCGTATTTTTCATTACCAAGCTGGGTCTGTTACATGCTCCATATTAATTATCGTTGAATCAATGTATCTAGACATGTTTTAGAGCTAGATAGATCCGATTCAGCGATAATTAATATGGATAATAGGGAGTATAATTATTTAAAGTCGGTTGAAAATCACGTCTACAGCTGTGTGATGTATCTTATTTTCTCTATGCAAAGTCCTTTAAATCAAATCCGCCTTAGGCTGAGAAACAAAATCAGGCGTGAGTGACTGAAAACTCAGTCTATGACTGAACTATTGGATCTCTCATAGGTAAAAACTGAAAAAAATATGACATCACAAGAATAATTAACCTCGGGCAAGAAAAACTCAACAGAGCAGAGAATAAGAGTTTGTTTTTAATGTCCAATAATGTGAGTCGGGCAAGCATACAAGAGACATTAAAGGTTAGTGCATAATGCTAACACAGTTTAGCAATTTCAAACCACCAATTGAGAGAATACAAAACGGTATCACTAATCTTATATTAGACAACAATATTTATTGATGAAACCAAGAAACCGGGAACATGCAAGAAACCTAATATGCAATGACAAACTACTAGAATCACATGTTTAATCATTTACATGAATTTCCTTTTCTGTGCAGCTGGCTGCAAAGACAATAGTATTATCATTTTTTTCCTATGCTACATGCTACAAAAAAAAAGAGCTGTCATGCATGAACCCAAAAAATAAGTTGTTGCTACGTGCCTGAAGTATATATTATAGGTAAATTTTGTTTTAGCGGTGTTTATTTTGGTCGAACTCTGTCATTGTTCCGTTGATGGTCGCGATCAAACCATTTGTAGTGTCTCATTGTATGTGATCTTCTTGCATTTGTACGGATAGATTGAGAGCATCGGAAAATCAAAGGGGACATGGAGCAGTATCGAGGAACACATAAAATGTAAGGAGATTGAGTAATCATGGAGCTAGGCGCCCGTACTGAATGTGAAGTTTCCACCGTACTAGCTACGGCTGATCAGCACCATCTGTTGTATTCACTGGTGGAAAACACCCCATTAGTCCCGGTTGGTTTGGGCCATTAGTCCCGGTTCCCCAACCGGGAACCGGGACTAGCCAATCGGGACTAATGCTAGTCCCGGTTGGGACACGAACCGGGACTAATGGGGGCAGCACGTGGCACGTCCGGAGGCAGCAGGGCGGAGGGGCTTTAGTCCCGGTTCGTAATACGAACCGGGACTAATGGGGGCAGCACGTGGCACGTCCGGAGGCAGCAGGGCGGAGGGGCTTTAGTCCCGGTTCGTAATACGAACCGGGACTATTGGCCCGTCAGATATTTCACTATTTTTCAGAAATTCCAGGAAAAGGTTTAAATTTGTAAAATCAATAATGCTTATTCTGTAATTCATAAAAATATGAAAAAAATACCAAAATGTTCAGAAAAATAAGACCTATTTGATTATGTCAAAAAAACTAAAATTAAATAATTTTTAGAACTACAAAAATGCCACAACTAGTGAAATATGGGGAACCACTATTACACATCATCGTCACGAATATATTACCCACATCTATAGTCCCGTGCTTGGTCAAACATATTACACACGAGTTTCATGCATATATACATCTCTTTTACACTGACCTTTCACTTAGACCTTCCGATAGTATTCTCCCTTCGGATCTAGGACCTCTGCATCTAAGAATCCCGCAATTTCCTCTTGAATTGCTCGTGCGCGATCCTGTGGTAGAAGACCATCCCGCAACCGTTCGATCTAATTTAAATAAAGGGTCAATATATATGAATGAAACTAAACACAATTGATGGCAATAAACTAAAATTGTGAATATTGTTTACGCACTTCAAGTTGTTCTAAGATTCTGCCTCTCTCACAAGTTGTCTGGCGAATGAACTCGCAAACGTAGTATCCACATAAATGATTCCCACTTCCCTGCCTCAAACACTTTACGAGAACAGAGTTTAATCAAAATAATAATCAAGCATGGTAATGGTATTGAAACTAGAATCAAAGAGATGCGCGGATCTAGCTAATAGTACTTACATTTATTGGTTCAAATGTAAGCTCCGGCGCCCAAATACCCCTAGCCCTGGCGGTGAATCGTTTCCAAGCCCTGCCCGGCAAAGAAAATGAATAAAGGAGTTATATATTAATTACTTGCTATCAGTAAATGAACGGAAAGTTGCCGATATAGTGCCATAATGATTGAAATTACCTCTGGAGGCATTCCTGCATGTCCGCCCAATTCTCAAGGGGTTTACGTAACGAGTCCATGACTTGTACTACTCCTTTGTCAGGTATAATGATTAGCAGAATAAAATGGAAGCTGCGCACACATAAGTCGTCAATTATACACTTAACATCGAGAAAGCGAAATAGAATGTGTAGAAGACAGTAACACTCACTTGAAGTTGTAAGGAAATAGTATTTCTCTTTTGGTTTCGGAAAACCTTAACGCCCTTACCAAGTTATTCTCTGTGTCGATGCAAAAATCTGTGAGACTTTTTTCATGAACGAAATTTGGGTCAATGAACCCAATGTCATAGATTTGTCCTCTTTTGCATTGGAGAATCTTCATTCTGCAAAATTAATATAGTGATGAGTAAGATTATACATGCAATGAACGAGGTGAGCTAGCTAGAGACTTAACTACAGAAATAATACTTACAGACAATAGGTGCTGATGATAGCTTTGTCAAGGGCCTCTTGTTGGTATAACTGAAATAATTCACAAAATTCAATCATTACCACGCCATCTCCATGCCCGTAATGCTCGTTTGTATATCCCACGTGGATACAGTTTCCCCCTTCCTTTGAGGCTCGCATGTACCACTTATGCAATCTTCGCATTTTTGTTGGTAGATCGTTGACTAACTCAGGTTTGACGAGAGGATGCCCGTGCCGGTATTTGTATTTTGGAACTATTTCTTCGTGGAATTGTAATTGGTCTAAGTACTGAGGAATAGACATGCCCTGAGCAGAGGATGCTTCTCCGTACATTGCAACAAAATCAGGATCGATGCCGACCGCACGTCTGCTCGACCCCACCTCGGTATTGGAAGACACTTTGAGCGGGGGGCACGATTGTTTTTCTGTTCTCCGAGCTGGGGAACTGATTTCCGGCTTGCACTACGACTCTTCGACCGCTGCTTTTTTGCCTCAACCGACTTGCGAATAGAGCGCTCATAGTCTGGTGTCAGCTTTGGCGGGGGTTGGGCCATATTCTTCAGCATTTTCACGACATCGACATGTTCTTGTGGGGTGGAGGGGAACTCTGGCTCTTTCGGCTTCTTCAAATTAGCAAACCACACGTCGCATTCGGCCTTTACGTACACCGCATTTTCCTCCGGTGTACGGTCGTAAGGTCTCTTGGCAAGATTCTTGTGAGGTACTTTTTGGGAGGGGTGACCTCTTTCGTTTCGGTGATCGGTTTTTATCCAACCCAGAGTACCCACACGCGGCGCCGGAGACGACTTACGCGGCGGCGGAGACGGCTGTGCTGGAGACTGAGGCGGCGGAGACGGCTGCTCTGCAGACTGGTGAGGCGGCGGAGACGGCGCCCGAGGCTGCGGCGGCGGCGAAGAGGAATGTTGCGCTGGAAACTGGTGAGGCGGCGGAGACGGCGCCTGAGGCGGCTGCGGTGGAGAGGACTGTTGCGCTGGAGACTGGTGAGGAGTCGATGGCCTTGGCCGCCAGTTTGGAAGCACGATGAATTCCTTTGGCCATAGAATTGTCCCTTTTCTGGCTTCTCCAAGTTCAACCACCTCCCCATCTTCACCTGCAGGGTGTTCCAGCTTCAGCTCCTCAAATCCTTTACTAACTTCATCCACCCCGACAACAGCGTAGCCATGAGGAACCGGGGAGCAATGGAAAGTTGGTGTAGGTCCAATTGGTACGACATAGCCGACCGCCACCTTCATGGTTAAGTTGAACACTTTCACATGTAGCTCACAAGGTGTGCTCTCCGTGATATCATCCACTGGGTAGCGACGAAGAGGATCCGTCGTCAGTGCATCATCATCACCAGCCGGGAGCATGCTCGAAGCCACGCTGCTTTTCCGATATGATGGGTCGGTAGCATCGACTGCAGCTTCTACAACGTGCTGCTGAGATAGGCCGGCAGTGCCTTGCTGGCAAAGTCGGTCAATTTGATCCTGCTGCCGCTTCATTGTTTCTTCTATATGACGCAGCCGGTCTGCAGCAGCGCTTGCTTCCCTTGCCTCCCTTTCCTTTCTCCTCAGATGACTTCTATCGGGAATTTTTTTCCTTTCCTCGGGAAACCCATGTGCCCACGGCTTGGAGCCTGAGGTGCCTCGTGTTCGTCCTTCGTGTTCTTTATTCCCAAGGGCGCGTGCAAGCTCGTCATCCTCTCTATCGGGACGGAACCGTCCCTCTTCAACATCCTTTACTGCTTTCCTAATGTCTTCGATGGGTAGTAGGGGATTATCCTTGTGTCTTCTGTTATATATGCACTTTCCTTCTGCGTCCAATGTGCCCCCATGCCCGTAAAACCAATTTCTTGACCGTTCGATCCATCCTTCTTTTATAGGCTCTGGAACGATCCCTTTAGCCAGCAGGTCGGCCTCAAGTTTTTCCCACTTAGGCATGGAAAAGGCGTAGCCACCAGGCCCCATAGTATGGTGGTACTTCTTTTTAGCAGCATTTGCCTTATTTATTGCAGACTTTAACTGAGCTTCCTCCGATTTCTTGTACGTCACAAAATCTTTCCAGTAGTCTCTTATCTTCTCATACCGTGATCGAAATCCGGAGTTTTATCTTTCAAGATAAAGTCGGTGTACAATCTTTTCTTAAATTTGTTGAATAGCTCGGCCATCTTCTTAAGAGCCCACGCCTTGACTTTATCTTCTAGAGCTTTTTTTGGGCAGCCATCTCCTCCTCATCTGGCTCCCCCTCCTCTGGATCCACCTCTGGCAACGGCAAGGTGAAATTAACCATGACCTTTTCAAAAAGGCATTTTTTGCCTACGTGGCCGAGCCAGCTAACTTCAGGATCCCTTGGCTTATTCCATTCTCGGATGGTGATCGGGACGTAGTCCCTAACAACAACACCGCATTGCTTCACAATTTTTTTCTAACATCAATTGGAGCAATGGGTTCGCCATCTGCAGCGACTTCTTCGATCCTGTACCGGAGATGGTCCTCCAACTTTTTGGTTGGGCCTCGTTTCGTCCTCACAGAGGATTTGCTCGATCCGGATGGCTAAAAGAAGAAAGACCGTTAATATGTGTATATAGACAACAGAGGCTAAATTAATTAATATAAATATATATGCACCTCGTCGGAGTTTGTATTAATTATCAATGTTGCACCGGAGCCGCCGGCTTCTGCCTTGTCGGCTTCTCCCTCATCGGAGATGCCGAGTTCGGCCTCTTCCCAGGCGTCGAAGACGCCGTCTCCTCGGTTGAGAGACTCATCCCCCTCACCGGAGTCGTTCAGAAAGTGACTTGCGACATTCTCGCCGCGGATCATATCCTCGAGGATATTTTCCTCATTTTCGTCTCTGCCGTGTGGTTCCATAGTTTCTGCAAAATACGAAAGTTATTTTCGGAGCCGTCTCTGCCGTGTCGATTCAGAAAACTTGTAGGGATAGAATGGTACTAGAAGGAAAGGCGCGCGTTGCTGCGCCCGTTGTTTCTAAGCGTCGTCATGGTGATATATTTGACAAATAATTCAGCATTTGATCTTGTCTGAAATGGAACAAAATTGAATTGTAGTAATAATATGACACCTACGAAATAGGAATCATTAACTAACTACACATTTCGATATCATTGTACTTCACATGAACATCACTTGAGCAAAATTGTACACAGCTCCAATTACACGATGCACCGATTAAAAACATCAGAGTATACAATTCTATCAATTCATACAAATAATTCTATCAATTCCATTAATTCATACAAATAATTCTATCAATTCCATCAATTCATACAAAACTGTATCAAATCCAATTCTATCATAAATAAATAACTGTATCAAATCCAATTCTATCATACAAATAAATTTGAAGCCTAAAATTATTGGATTTTGGATAAATATTTATTTATACAAATATGAAGCCTAAAATCATAAATAAATATGAAGCCTAAGTAAATATTTATCATAAATAAATATTTATCATACAAATATGAAGCCTAAAATCATAAATAAATATGAAGCCTAAATAAATATTTATCATACAAATATGAAGCCTAAAAAAAATTGTATTGCTAGCTGCCTATTCCATCCTATTCGGCCTAACAAACCAGAGAAAGACCATTTTATTTTTGCCACTCTTCCCCATTATTTTAACTAAACCTAAATTTCAAAACAAACCCTAATTTCTAATTAGCATTTCTGTCCAAAAATCTACCTAAATCTAATTTCAAAAATCTACCTAAAATCTAAATTCTAAATCTACCTAAATCTGTCCAAATCTGAATTCTAAATCTCATTTTTAATTTTGCATTGCATTTTAAATCTGATTCTAAATTTCCTAACCCTAACACTGACACTAACTAAATTTCTGCAAGAAATTTCCTAAGAGGTGACTTACCTGCAGAGGAGGACCGTCCGCGGCTACCGGGCAAGAAGGCGGAGGAGGAGCGTCGGTGACCGAGCAGGGAGGCGGAGGAGGAGCGTCGGCGACCGGGCAGGGAGGCGGAGGAGGAGCGTCGGTGACCGAGCAGGGAGGCAGAGGAGGAGTGTCCGATGGCCCGGCGGCGGCGCGTGGAGGCCGACGGAGGAGGCGAGGACGGAGGAGCGACCGGAGGAGGAGGCCGGCCGAGGAGCGGAGCGGCCGACAGAGGAGGCTCACGCGTGGCGGAGGAGGCGCGGCCGGAGGAGCGGGCGGCGCGTACGGCGGACGGCGGCGCGGGAAATTTCGGCGCTCGATCGGGTTTTCCGCGCTCTGGTCCTTAGCGAGAATGAGAGAAGTTGGGGGAGAAGAGAGGCTCCGGCGTGACTACTAGAGGCCTTTAGGTCCGGTTGGTAGCCCCAACCGGGACCAAAGGGTCTTTAGGCCCGGTTGGAGGCACCAACCGGGACTATAGGCCTACCCTTTAGTCCCGGTTGGGGGTACCAACCGGACCTAAACGTCATTTTCGGCGGCACCGAAAAGGCGCGCGCCAAAATACCCTTTAGTCCTAGTTGGTAATATGACCAGACCTAAAGACCTTTTGGAAATTAAGTTTTAAAAAATTGCAATAAACTTATAAATTCAATATCTTTTGATCTGTTTATCAGAAAAATGCAATTAAAATATCAAATTGTTCATAAAAATGTAATCTATATATTTATTACAAATCCATTTTTGATTGAGATTAGAGGTGAATTCATTTAATTAATTTTTTTGGAATTTGAACTTAATTAAGTCATTAAACTTATAAATTCAATATCTTTTCATATGTTTATCAGAAAAAATACAATTAAAATATCAAATTGTTGATAAAAATGTAATCTATCTATTTATATAATTTATATATTCATTTAATTTATATCTATTGAATTAATTTATATCTAATCATTTTCATTTATATATATTCATTTAATTTATATCTATTGAATTAATTCATATCTATTTTTCATCGACCGGATACGGTACATAATGACAACAGTGGATCATTTGATAATAACTAGTTCATCGACCGGATACGGTACAGAATGACAACAGTGGATCAGTTGTCCTAACAATCTTAGTCATACTCCTGACTAGGCCTATAATACTCGTACTCATAGTCCCCGTCATCGTCGTCGTCGCTGTCATCGTACTCATACGGCGCTCATGGCTCGAACCTCGATGGGTGAGCACCCCCGGACTGCATGTTAGGGTAGCGTCGTTGGATCAGAGTGTGTTTCTTTCGAGCCCTTATGAGCTGTTGGATCTCAAGCAGAAGATAAGGCACCCATATCAACGCTCCTTTAGTCCCGGTTCCAGCTACCAACCGGGACTAAAGATGAAGATTTGCCCTGATCTTTTAGCTATAAATACCCACCATGAGGAGGATATGAAGAACAAGAGTACGGCTAGTCCGGAAGGCAAAGACCAAATACAAATCATTCGGATTCCCTGCATACTTCCTACGGTGCATTTGATATGCGGGCACTTTCTAGCCACCGTAGGGTTGTATGTAGGGGAAACCGTGTGTTTTGTTCTATCTAGAAATCCTTCAGTTCATCGACCGAATACAAGGCATCAACTGTGATGATATGTAACACTTTTGGGAACCAGCGGCAAGGGCTTCTTTGATGGCCGGCCCACCACAGCCGATGGCCGGTCTCGTTGAAGTCCGAAGGAGGCGGGCCGTCCCCCTCGTAACTGGCGAGCACCCTCTCACGCCGATTGATGAAAAAGGCTTCCCAAGTCGGGCGGTAGTCGGGATGCCAGCCCGGATCCATCCGCTGCTTCGGTGTGAGCTCGAGGTAGTAGTGGTTCGTGATGGCCGCCCGGCGCGCCACACGTTGAGGGACAGGAGGGACTGGCACGCCTCCGGCGCTCAGCATCCAGCCGGCAGGGACGTGGTAGCCGGGCGGGCAGGGGTAGTTCGAGGCGGAATGCTCCTCGGCCTGATGGTATGTTAGTACGGTGGAAGCCATGGGAGAGTGATGAGGTTGCAGATATGAGTTTAGATGTGATATGGCAATGGCGGCCAAGCCTACATATATATAGTGATATGGCGAGAAGCTAGCACATGGATCATGTGTTTCCTTCGAGCGCTTGTGAGCCGTTGGATCAGAGTTGTGTTTCTTTCGAGTGCTTGTGAGCTGTTGGATCGTGTGCACACGGATCGTGTGTTTCCTTCGAGCGCTTGTGAGCCGTTGGATCAGAGTGTGTTTCTTTCGAGCCCTTGTGAGCTGTTGGATCTCAAGCAGAAGATAAGGCACACATATCAACGCTCCTTTAGTCCCGGTTCCAGCTACCAACCGGGACTAAAGATGAAGATTTGCCCTGATCTTTTAGCTATAAATACCCACCATGAGGAGGATATGAAGAACAAGAGTACGGCTAGTCCGGAAGGCAAAGACCAAATACAAATCATTCGGATTCCCTGCATACTTCCTACGGTGCATTTGATATGCGGGCACTTTCTAGCCACCGTAGGGTTGTATGTAGGGGAAACCGTGTGTTTTGTTCTATCTAGAAATCCTTCAGTTCATCGACCGAATACAAGGCATCAACTGTGATGATATGTAACACTTTTGGGAACCAGCGGCAAGGGCTTCTTTGATGATCTGGTATATCCCCAACACTTGTTGGGACGGTTGCAGATCATCAGAGAAGTCTTGCCGCTGCTTGGATCGAATGCCCGTTTAAAATGGGTAGGCTTCTCTCTCGACAGACCAAGGCGACGACGAACTTCTCACCAGTTTTTGTTGCAGCAGAAAGAGTGAAGCGGAGCCGGCACGATGCGCAAGTGGGCGCTCTCCTGCGCGCTGCTGCATGGCTGAGGATGACGGCGACCAGCTGCAGGCACTCACGAGCCACCGTTGGGCTGTATGCAGGTGAAACCGTGTGTTTTGTTTTATACAGAAATCCTTCAGATAATCGACCGAATACAAATTACATAAAAGGTTTAATACATTTGGGAACACTCGATCATACATATATTGTGTAATGCATTTGACAACACTCATACATAAAAAGGTTTTGAGAACACTCATACATAAATTGTTTAATATATTATTACACTCATACTTAGATCATGATCGCTATGATCGCTTCTTCGGCCGTAACCATGGAGTTTATTCATTATGTAACGGGATGCTTGGGTCAGTTTTCACTGTGAAGGGCGGAATTTCATCAAACTTATTATAGTCTGCTGACATGTCTGTCTTGTCCTCGACTCCTACGATGTTTCTTTTTCCTGAAAGAACCATGTGACGCTTTGGCTCATCGTGTGATGTATTTGTTTCCGTATCTTTTCTTTTTTTCGGTCTGGAGCTCATGTCCTTCACATAGAAAATCTAAGCCACATCATTGGCTAGGACGAATGGTTCGTCTCTGTACGCAAGATTCTTGAGATCCACTGTTGTCATTCCGTACAGCTGGTCTACCTTTACCCCTTCTCCATTCATGTTGACCCAACTTCACCGAAACAAAGGGGCCTTAAAAGTAGGTCCATAGTAAAGTTCCCATATCTCCTCTATGTAACCATAGTATGTGTCCTTTTGTCCATTCTCGTCTGTTGGATCAAAGCGAACACCACAGTTTTGGTTGGTACTCTTTTTATCTTGGGCGATCATGTAAAATGTATTCCCATTTATCTCGTACCCTTGGAAAGTCAATACAGTCAAAGATGGTGATGTGGCCAATAAGTAGAGTTGATCTCCAACATCGGTGTCATTCATGAGATGTAATCGCAACCAACTGCCGAAAGTCTCCATGTGTTCTTGTTTAATCCAGGAGTCAGGCTTCCCTGGGTTTTTGGAGCATACAATATTCTTGTGTACCTCGATATACGGAGCCACGAAGGTGGAACTTTGTAGAACTGTGTAGTGTGCTTGAGTGAAAGAATGCCCATCCCTACATATCATTGCTTTCTTTCCCAGCGTGCCTTTTCCACTAAGTCTCCCCTCATGCCGCGATTCAGGAAGACCAATCAACTTAATGTCGGGAATAAAGTCAACACAAAACTCAATGACCTCCTCTGTTCCATAGCCTTTGGAGATGCTTCCTTCTGGCCTAGCACGGTTATGAACATATTTCTTCAAGACTCCCATGAACCTCTGGAAGGGGAACATATTGTGTAGAAATACAGGACTGAGAATTGCAATCTCGTCGACTAGGTGAACCAGGAGATGCGTCATAATATTGAAAAATGATGGGGGGAACACCAACTCAAAACTAACAAGACATTGGACCACATCCTTCTGTAACCTTGTCAGACTTTCTTGATCGATTACCTTCTGAGATATTGCATTGAGAAATGCACATAGCTTCACAATGGGTACTCGAACATTTTCTGATAGAAGCCCCCTCAATGCAATCGGAAGCAACTGCGTCATAATCACGTGGCAATCATGAGACTTCAGGTTTTGGAATTTTTTATCTGCCATATTTATTATTCCCTTTATATTTGACGAGAAGCCAGCCGGGACCTTGATACTGCTCAGGCATTCAAAAATATTTCCTTCTCTGCTTTCGTAAGAGCGTAGCTGCTTAAGTAATGACGCCCATTATCCGTATGCTTGTTGTTTGGGTCTTTCATACGTTGCTGGTCCTCCCGTGCTTCCGGTGTATCTTTTGTCTTCCCATACACGCCGAGGAAGCCTAGCAGGTTCACGCAAAGATTCTTTGTCACGTGCATCACGTCGATTGAAGACCGGACCTCTAGGACTTTCCAATAGGGTAGCTCCCAAAATATAGATTTCTTCTTCCACATGGGCGCGTGTCCGGTAGCGACGTCTTTCGGAACAGATTGACCTCCAGGACCCTTTCCAAAGATTACTTCTATGTCCTTGGCCATACCAAATATAGCATCACCATCAGGGAGGTTAGGCTTCTTCCGGTGATCTGCCTCACCTTTGAAATGCTTGCCTTTCTTTCTTACGGGATGATTGGCTGGAAGAAATTGACGACACCCCAGGTACACGACCTTCTTACATTTTTCCAAATATGTACCTTTAGTCTTATCTAAACAGTGCGTGCATGCGTTGTATCCCTTGTTTTATTGTCCTGAAATGTTACTAAGAGCAGGCCAATCATTCATGGTGACGAATAGCAACGCTCGTAGGTCAAATTCCATCTGTTTGTGCTCATCCCACACACGTACACCTAGTATGGCCCACAACTGCAAAAGTTCATCAACTAATGGCCTTAGGTACACATCAATGTCGTTGCCGGGTTGCTTCGGGCCTTGGATGAGAACGGGCATCATAATGACCTTCCACTTCATGCACAACCAAGGAGGAAGGTTATAGATACATATAGTCACGGGCCAGGTGCTGTGACTGCACCTCTGCTCCCCAAAAGGATTCATACCGTCTGTACTTAGACCAAACCATAAGTTCCTTGCGTCACCTGCAAAGTCTGAGAACTCTCTCTCGATTTTTCTGCACTGCAACCCATCGGCGGGGTGTCTCAACTTCCTGTCTTTCTTACGCTCTTCTTTGTGCCATCGCAACAACCTGGCATGCTCTTTGTTTCTGAACAGACGTTTC